>CP032254.1:13642248-14186137 GCA_005610355.1 Gossypioides kirkii | reverse complement strand
TATAGCAAGTATTGTCGCAACCTTTCGGGTAGTCCAAACCAGTGCGCAGCATAGTTTTTCTATTGGGAGTATCTTATTTCACAGTCAGTAAATTTCTTACTGAGATAGTATATGGCCCTTTTTTTCCTTCCCGTCTCGTCGTGTTGGCCCAAGACACATCCCATAGAATTCTCGAAAACCGTTAAGTACAAAATCAATGGTTTGTTGGGATTTGGTGGTACTAGTACCGGAGCATCGACAAATACTGTTTAACTTTATCGAAAGTTCTTTGGCACTGGTCATCCCAAACGCCTGGGTTATGCTTTCTAAGAAGGCGAAATATGGGTCACACTTCTCTGTTAACTGCGAAATAAACGAGCGATATAATTCAATCTCCCAAGAAAACCTCGAACCTCCTTTTGCGTACGAGGCGGGGGTAATTCTTGTATGGCTTTAACTTTGTCTGGGTCTATCTCGATCCCCTTTTGGCTGACCACAAAACCCAATAATTTTCCGGACGTAGCCCCAAAAGTGCACTTGGCAGGGTTCAATTTTAGCTGGAACTTCCTCAACCTCATGAACAGTTTCCTTAAGACATTCACATGTTCCTCCTCCGTTCGGGACTTTGCAATCATGTCGTCGACGTAAACCTCAATTTCTTTGTGCATCATGTCATGAAATAACGTCACCATGGCTCTTTGATATGTTGCCCCGCATTTTTTGAGTCCGAACGGCATCACTTTATAACAAAATGTTCCCCACATTGTGACAAGGTGGTTTTCGCCATGTCTTCGGGGTCCATCTTTATTTGATTATATCCAGAGAAACCATCCATGAAGGAGAAAAAGGCATGCCCTGCTGTATTATCTACCAAAGTGTCGATGTGTGGCAGCGGAAAGTTATCTTTTGGGCTGGCCCTATTCAAATCCCGGTAGTCTACGCACATACGTACTTTACCATCTTTCTTGGGGACAGGCACTATATTGGCGACCCATTCCTAATATTCAACTACTCGGAGAAAACCCGCGTCGAACTGTTTTCGGACTTCTTCTTTATTTTAAGCAACACATCAGGTCGCATTCTGCGAAGTTTTGTTGGACGGGTTTGCATTCTTCTTTATTGGGAGCTTGTGAACTACGATGTCGGTGCTTAGCCCGGCATGTCTTGGTAGGACCAAGCGAAGACGTCCTTGAATTCTCTTAGCAGCTCAATAAGATCTCCTCGTGTCTTTGCTGAGATGCTTGTCCCGATTCTTATTTCTTTCTTTTCATCCTCATCCCCTATGCTTACTGTTTCCACTACCTCTTTGTGGGGCAAGATTTGCTTTTCCTCCTGTTCCATCATTCGTTGCAATTCAGGAAATATGTTACAATCCTGATCATCTTCGAAATCCTGAGACTCTTCAAGACACATATCTTGTTCGAAATGAGGTTCGGAGTCAGTTTCACTCATTACTGATATCCAAGATCTGTAAAGAATGAGAATGGGCTAATGAACAAATAAATTAAAGAATGGCTGTATGACATGATTATGGGTGTATATATTCAAGAATGATTTATTCATATATGTGTAGTTGTAATTAATTTATTTTGGGATTTGAAAGGAAAAGAATAAAGAGATAGTTGTCAAAATGTATCTTCATTTAAAAATGGATAAAAACTCAAAAGCCCTTTTACAAAAGATTTATATCATTCCTGGGCATAGAATGACAAAGGTTGCAACGAGTATTACTTTGGAATGTTCCTAAAAGCTACGGGGAGCTCCTCCTCGTCCAATTGTCCAAATTACTCCCAGGTGCATACGGACATATTTGAAGCGAACTCCTTTCTTCAGCTTCTTCGGAAACGGCATTTATGCTTAATTCCATTACCCGTCTCGCCACTCTTGCTTCCTCAAGCCTTAGCCCGCCAGAAATGAAAGTTTTTGAAATATGAGGGAGGTCATTGGTCTCCAACCGATTTCTTCCCCGGCTTGTCGAGCTCTTCTTATCTCTCGTTTCCGCTCTATCTCCTTTCTTTTTTTCTTTCACATCCGGTTTGTACCCTAGCCCGAAACGATCCCACTTTCCAAATAACGACGGTGCGTAGATTACTCCTTGGAGGTGTTTCCCGAGCCCTTTTCCCGGTAATGCTCCTTTTCCAATTGTCAAACGCAATCCATCTTCGTCGTTTGCGATAATTTAGGTCCAGGAATTTTACTTCCCTCTCCAATGAATGTGGCATTGACAAATTCCAACGAACGGAAAGAGCATTCTATTGCCTCTTCATCCTTGTCTATGTACGGGGCATCATTAGTTACAGACGCAACAATATCCTCCTCAGCGTTGATTGTAACCAACCTTCCGTCGGTTACCAGCTTGAGCTTTTGGTGAAGTGAGGACGGTACTGCCCTGCTGCGTGAATCCAAGGTCTTCCTAATAAGCAATTATAGGAAGGCTTGATATCCATTACCAGGAAGTCAACCTCGTAAGTATTTGGGCCTATTTGCAATGGTACCTCAATCCTACCCATCACTTTTCTTTCAGTTCCATCAAACGCTCTGACTATGTTGTGGCACGTCCTCATGTGGGAGCTATCGATGGGTAGTCTCTCGAGAGTGACTAACGATAGAACGTTCAAAGCTGAGCCGTTGTCAATAAGCACCCCAGGTAGAGTATACCCTTTGCAGCGAGTGGTAATATGCAATGCTTTGGTCGATCCCATACCTCTAGATGGGATTTCATCATCATTGAAGAAAATAAAATTATCAGCACTGATGTTGTTAATCAGTCGATCCAGCTTGCATACCGATATATCTTGGGTTACGTAGGTTTCGTTGAGTGCCCTCATTAATGCGTTACGTGTGTACCTCTGAGCTCAGCAATAACGCCAAGATAGATATACGTGCGGGCTGCTTATGTAGTTGTTCAACTACGCTGTACTCGCTGTGTTTTAAGAATTTCAGGAACTCTTGGGCTTCTCTTCTGCCACCGGCTCGTTTATTGGTTCTAACTTGTCAGTCACCTTTCGGGTTCAACCGTTATAGCTTTCCCTTTGGTAGCTGCTCTCTCCTCCACGTTGTAAGTTTTACCGCTACGTGTGACTAGGTTCACGTTTTGCAGCTGCTCATCCTGGGTGCCTTGATGTCGCATCCGTAATTCCAGGGAACTCTTTTACTGTTTTCATAAGGAAACGGGGCGGGTTTTCGTATGATCACACATGGTGTCTCTTGTTTTCTCGTCTCCGCTCCCCTGGATGTGGAGATGATTATTATTGGGCGATCATGTTCACGTTTCATTTTTTCTTCGGAGGAGCAAATGTCCCCTATCTCTTCCCCTTCTTCGAAGAACTCTAATTCCTTGCGGTCCATCAGGTCTTGTATTAGGACCTTGAACTCCGTGCAATGCTGAATCTCATGACCTTCAGCGTTGTGGAAGTCGCAATAGTTCTTTGCTTTTACCATCCTTTCGCCGTCCTGTCTGATCTTTCCTTTAGCCACCAGCTGATGCCATACCCATCTCATGGGGGATCTGACCTCTTCAATGTGAGCTGTAACCCTTTTTCCGCCTATTTCCGTATTGCATTTACCCCTTGATCAGGGTGGACGGGCAGAGGGTTTCCAGCCACATTAGGTCTCGATGGCTCATCGAATCTTATTTTCTTCATCTTGATCAGTTTTTCTACCAATTTTTTGAAGGTGAAACAATTTTCAATGGAATGGCCAATCACTCCTCCATGAAATTCACATTGGGCATTGGCATCATACCACTTTGGAAATGGTGGTTGTACGGGCTCCGTGATATATGGGGCTACCACGTGTTGGTCATACAACTGCTGATAGAGGTCTTTGTAAGTGACGGGAATTGGAGTGAACTGGATCCTCTCGGTATTCTTTTTTCCAGTTTGACTCTGTTCTTGGTAAATTCTGATAGTTGTCAGAAAGAGGTTTTGACTGCGTCATCGCAATTGGTTTCGAATAAGTTGGCCTGTATGAACTTACATTGTTTACCCCGGTTTCCTTCCTCTTGGGACTACCCTTTTTCCATTGTCCCCCGCGTCGATTATTCCGCTTTTAATCGCGCTCTCAATCATTTCTCCTGACATTACTATGTCGGAGAAACTCCTTGTAGCATTACCCACCAAGCGATCGAGATATGGCGCCTTTAGTGTGTGGACAAAAAGCATCGTTGTTTCTTTTTCGGTTAAGGGCGGTTTGTACTTGAGTGGCTAAATCCCTCCAACGTTGAGCATACTGTCGAAAGCTTTCACTTGTTTTTTTCTCCATATTCTGCAGGGTAATTCTGTCTGGCGCAATATCAATAACATGGCCGTATTGCTTCATAAAAGCTTGGGCCAAGTCTTTCCAAGAATTAATCTTTGCGCGGCTTAGTTGGTTGTACCATTTGGCAGCGGATCCAACTAAGCTATCTTGGAAACAATGAATTAATAATTTTTCATTGTGGACGTACCCTGTCATCTTCCGACAGAGCATCGTAATGTGCGCTTCTGGCAGCTGGTCCCATTGTATTTTTCGAATTCGGGCATCTTGAATTTTGGGGGTAGTACTAGGTCTGGGACCAGACTTAGTTCTTTGGCATCATTCCACTGTAAGCGTCAATCCCCTCCATTGCTCTAACCCTGTCTTCCAGCCACTTGTACATTTCTTCTATCTGTTTAGATACTTCCATTTTGGTTTTTTCCGCTTCTATTGTATCATCGAGGTCGGGGTTGATAGGATTCGCAGCGGTTTCTCCCGGGTTCGATCCTGACCCGACTAGGTAATTCGCTTGGCCTGATGCACCGATGGGCTGAGGTTGCGCTCGAATTAAGACAGGTGTTTCTCGCGGGTTTGTTTCCGGTGGGGCTTGATGATGCACGGGTGTGAAGCCAGGAGGGTATTGGGGATCCTCGTTTTCCTCTCTTGGGTCTTCAGCGGGACCTTTTCCTTATCCGAATCTCGCAACAACTGGGTTAGTTGATTAATTATATTGCTTTGGGATTCAATTATTTGGTCTCTCATGTCCCTTTGAACTCTTTCTAACTGGTCCTGCAACTGAGCTTGCATCTGTTCTTAAATTTCTTTTGCATTTGTTCTAGCCTCTCTATTCTTTGATCCATCGCTTTTGCCTTCTTACGCGTGTAATAACGATGTGGGTTTTCAATGTTTACTGATGTTAACTGTTATAATTAATTTTAATTAGTTTGGAGATGTTATGTCAATAATGTGCAAGATATGATGCAAAATGCATGTATGCAAATGTGAGAAAAGGCATTGATTCTAAAGTCTATTTTCATTTAGAGCAACTTCTCGAGAAGAAAAACTTCTTTGCACAAGAGAGTTTATACAAATGGTTTGGCCTTTCGACCCAAATCCTTAATCTTTCCTAGCAATCCCGCTAATTTCCTTCCTCGTTCCGATCTTGACTCGTACTGAAGGCTCAAGACGTCGGCTTCAGCGGCTAGCTCCTGCATGTGATCGGCCGCTTCTCTCAGTTGGGTTAGTGCCTTACCCATGACATGATCTCGTTCCTTGACTTCTCTCTGGGCTTGATGGGTGTGTCATTCTCTGGTTTCTAAATTTCTTTCCATGATCTCAAATCGGATCTCATTATTATGTAGTGTAGCCTCCAGTTCTTGCACTTTTTCTTTTAATTCTTGCTTCTTGGCCAAGCATGCTTTCAGCTCCGATACTGTGTTTCGATTTCGGTGCCTCTATAATGATTCCTCTAACTCCTTTATTCTTGTCTCAAGACTGGCTATCTGAGCTTTCAACTCAGCCTCTTCGACCCGTTTTTCTAGTAGCTCTCCTTTCAAGGCGTTTTCTCGGGCTTAACCGTCTTAGAACTTTCTTTGCCAATGCTCCATTTGGTCTTTTTGTTCCTGAATTTCTTGACGCCATTGCTCAAAAGTTTTCCCTAACCCTGCAGTCCTCATGGATTGCCGAAGCTTCTTGTAGTGTTTCTTCAAGTCTTCAAGGTCTTCTTCAACCTTATTTTTCCCTTTTCTCAACTTTTTGGCTTCTAATCTGTGAAAATCCACGTCTAATCCTAGCTGTATCTTATCTTCCTCCAGTACTCCTATTCTCTTTTCGAACTCTGAGCTCTTACTTTCAAAGTCATGCTTGAGGATGTCTATCTCTGTTGGGACCTCTTGTAAATATTCCCCTAGAGGGCGAACATTTTCTGGATTAGGAGCAGGGATGTTGTCATTTACTCTCTTGCTCCTCCACCAGTCATAATTCGGGGTTGTCAATGGTTTGGCACTGAACTTCTTTATTCTTTGTACCTTTTTCCACGAATTTGCTATTTCCCGAACCTTCTTCTTATAGTCGTTCCCTTTGTAAGAAAATTCGTAAAGTGCCAGGCCGTGTGTAACAGGGATAAACTGCCTTGTCTTATATTATCTTAGAACAAGCAACGGAGCATATCCAGTAGCACCCCAGACTCCGAGTAACGGGACCCAATCGAAATCACCACACCGGTAGAGAATCTCGTCTGGGAGGAACCAAGGCGCACACCATTCAATATTTTCATCTTGAAGATTCTGGAGAACGGCTGCCCACTTTTCTTCGGATATATTTTGCTCACGTTGCGTGGCCACAAAGTCCTTTAGGGGCGAGAACTCTGTTGAAAATACTTTATAAGAGAACTTCTCCACTTTCCAGAAGTGACTGTGAAACCAGACCATTAATAGCTGAGCACAACCAATGAATCTCCCTTCTCCTTCCCTCCGACAAGCACTTAGCGAGCGAAAGGTTTTTGCCAAAATAGCAGGGACGGGTGTAATTCCCCTACTTAGTCGGTCAAATAATGCTACTACCGTGTCCTCGACGTGTCCCAACGCCTTTGGAAATAAGACCAAACCATATATGCCGAGGGCGAAGATATCAACACGTTTTCTCATATCTGGATGAGTTACAATTATTTCCTGCAGACTATTCCAGTTAATACATTTGTTATCTCCTTTCACCTTAATTCGGGAAACAGCCCATTGCTCACTCATTCCTGTGACACTCATCAATCTTTTTAAAAATGTCGGAATACTTGCATCTTTCGAAAATGCTTTATCGGCTTGGATTCTAGGACAACGGACTAAGGCGGTGTATTCCTCTATTGTCGGTGTCAAGTCTAAATGACCAAAGGTGAAGCAGCTATAGGCAGGATTCCAATGTTGGGAGAGGGCTCGAAACAGGTGTTTGTCAATTCTTACCTCGAGTAGGTAAGACAGATCTTCATAATCTCGGTAAAACATCTGCCTCATTTCATCATCCCATTGCCCCCAAATCTCTCTCAACCCTCGCAAGTCGTTCTGAGTTACATTAATACGAGTGTAGTCCCATAATTCTGACAGATGCCCGTCTTTCAAGCTGTCACCCTTTTCACGTTGTTGCTCCTCGGACCATAGGCGTGCCACCATATTGTCCTCCACTTTATCTAAAAATCCTTCTTCCATGATAAAACTGCCTAATTTGTAAACGGACCTCAATCAAACCTTTTCATTCATAATGATGCAAATGCAAGTAGAAAGAGACAAAACAAACGCAGTTAGTAGCATGTAATAGTAGAAAAGCATTCAAATATACATAGCATAGAACCTAAAAAATACGTCGGGCATATACTAACGGGGTTTGACCTAACTCCATCTAAGGTGAGTACTTATGGTTCACTATATGTAGTTTTAAGCTCTAAAAGGTGAAGGGTACCCAAACCAGTAGATTCCTCGGTCCTCACCCATTACAGGCTCATACGGACGAGTTCGGTTTAGGAGGACGCATTTCCCGCATGTTTACACGGAAGTGAAAACTTCACGAAAATAAGGGTACTTTGTAATCCCGAAAGTGATTTACTATCCTGCACGGAGGTGAAGACCTCACGAAGGAGTAGTTTCTCACTTTCTCTTAAGGGGTAGTATCGCGATGCACATGATGTCAAATTATGCTAGAAATATCACAGAGCACGATATTAGCAAAAATATGTCGAGGATTGCATGTTAAACAAAATCAAAGTTTAAAAGTTCTCAAAAAGAAAAAGACCCGAAAATCATCAATTTTGGCTTGACTCTCATTTATTTTGAAAAATTTCCCCAGTGGAGTCGCCAAGCAGTCGAAACCACCTCGAAAACGAAAGTTTCGTAAAAATATATTTTAAAAGTTTGGAAAAATGGGAATAAAAAGGGAGTCGTCACCAATCTTTTATTTGGGTGTGATTGGATCACCATAAAACGTTTAAAAACGTTTAAAACGTCGGTCTACCAAATCCAGAAGAATAGGCTCGGGAGTCGGTTACGCACGAGGAAGGATTAGCACCCTCGTACGCCCAGAATTGGTACCACATGATCATTTTCGGGTCTTATTTTATGAAAACAATGAAAGCTCGAGTTTAAAATACGATGTTCGTTTTGAAAGGCTCTGTGTAATTTTAAAGGAGACCCTTTTTTAAGAAGAACTCGTCTCCGCATTTCGTTCCTCTTATGAGAACTAGGAAGCATGTCCAACACATTAGGACACTACATTCTCGGAGTATCGAAATCAGAGGACGTTTAGGGAACTTTTTTGAAGAGAGCATTCGATCGCGTGATTTGTACGAAAATCATACCTATCACATTAAGGCACGATTTTTCGAGGTTTCCACGCGAAGGAACATCATCTCATTACTTAAAATTTGGATATGGATAGGGGTGAGTTAAAAAACTTTTTAAGGGGGATATTTCTTTCGTACGAATTACGAAAATCATACCCCGCACGTTATGGCACAATTTTCGAAGTTCTCACACGAAATAATGTTGCCTTATTTTTGTCATGAAAGTTCTTCGTATATATTTTTGAGAACTTGAAAATTTCGTATGAAGGTTAAAATGCAATCCTTGAACACATGATTTGAAGAATTAAAAGGAATACTCGTTCACTTCGATTTTCACGAAGACTTGAAGTTGCGACCAACACGTTAGGACACGACATTCTCGGAGCCTCGAAGTGAACGAGCGTAAAAAACTTGAAAAGGATATTCGGTTCACACGAATTATACGAATAAATCGCACCCGACACATTAGGGCGTGATTTTTCGAAGTTGCGCTCGAACCGGACATTGCCTCGATTTTTGAAGTAATTTATAAATGAAAGTGTATTTTAAAATACATGAGTAGCAATTGATAATAGAAATTAGATACGAAGTATAAGTAGATAAATAATGTGCGAACATATCAAATGTAGGTGCAAACAAATGCAAATATTGATAAATGATGAAATCGGGGTGAAAAATGGGACTTATGGATACCCGGGGGCAAAATGGTAATTTTGGTGTAATCGGGGTTAAAAATGGAATTTTAAAAGATTCGGGGGTAAAATGGCAATTTTCGATGAAATCGGGGTTAAAAACAGAATTTTAAAAGCTTCGGGGGTAAAATGGCAATTTTCGATGAAATCGGGGTTAAAAACAGAATTTTAAAAGCTTCGGGGGTAAAATGGTAATTTTCGGTAAAATCGGGGTTAAAAATGGAATTTTAGAAGCTTCGGGGGTAAAAGGGTAATTTTCGTTGAAATCGGGATTAAAAACAGAATTTAAAAGATTCGGGGGTAAAATGGTAATTTTTGGTGAAATCGGGGTTTAAAAACGGAATTTTAAAAGATTCGGGAGAAAAATGATAATTTTTGAAAGTTTTGGGGTCGAAATGTAATTTTGGAAAAGTTTTGGGGTCAAAATATAATTTCGGAAAAGTTTTGGGGTCAAAATATAATTTTGGAGAAGTTTCGAAGTCAAAATATAATTTTGGAAAAGTTTTGGGGTCAAAATATAATTTTGGAAAAGTTTCAGGGTCGAAAGATAATTTCTGGACAATTTAGGGGCTTACAAAGCAATAAAACCAAAAATAGGTGACACGTGGTAGCCCCACAGGCATCCAGAAGTCAAGGGATTGATTTGAAAATCTTGAAAAAATTTTGGACCAATTTCGTAATTTAATAAAAGTTGATTTAAGGACTAAATTAAAATGAATTAAAAATAGAAAGGACTATATGCATAAATAATCCAAAACATGACACGTGGCAACCTCTGGTACAGTCAAACAGTCAACGGATTAAATTGAAATCTAATTAAAATTACAGGGCAAAATTGCAAATAATTAAAAATGCAGAAAAGGACTAAATTGAAGCAAATAAAAATGCGGAAGGACCAATTGCATAAATAGACCTTTTGTTAAAAACACGCGGATCCTCTGAACTGGGTCGGGTCGGGTCGGGTCGGATCAGCCCATGGGTTTGTATAAATAACATTTTCAGATTTTTTTATTTCAATTTTTTTCATTTCTTAAAATTTCAAGGCCCCCCCTTTTAAAACTCTCTCTTTTCTCTCCCCTTGTCCAAGTCCGGCACCCCCTCCGGCCAAGCTCCGGCAGCCGCTTTGGCCGCGCGTAGGGCACGTCGATGGTGCCTCCGGCCTCCCTCCGGCTTCTTCCGGCCACGCTCCGCAGTCGTCAAGCTGCACGCGCCTTCGGCCCACGCGCGTGACCGCTATGGATCCTCGCCGGGAGTCCTCCGGTGCACGCCGTCCGTGTTCGAAGGTAAGCCGGCCCTTCTTCTCCTTTTCTTTGTTTTTTTTTATTATTATTTCATCTTCCCTTCTCTTTAAAAAAACTTCAGATCTGGGTTTCCCAGATCTAAAAAAATATAAACCTTTCCCCTCCCTTTTGTTTTATTCTCAAAACACATATTATTCTCTTTTCCAAAATCCTATTTATTTTATTTTTTGTTGTTATCGTCTACATAAAAAAAGGGTTCGATTTGTTCTCAAGATCTGTTTAATACTTGGTATCTCCTGTGTAGGTGTTCGTACGACGATGACGGTGGCTCCGGCGGTGGCAGCGATGACGCACAGTGGTCGGATGGAAACAGATGAGTTTCAGACCCCTCGATTTCTTTTTTATTTAATTAAATTTTAATTAATTAATATTATTAATTAATGCTGCTGTTACCAATATTATCATTATTGCTATAAATGCCGTTATTAATACCTGATTCATGCATGTATGTATCTATTAAACACTATACTAAATAGTAATGAATGGTGATGACAGTGGGCATTTACTGATTGTATGTGAAATGTAAAGGTTTCTTTTTTATTTAGTTTCAGAACAATAAATGAGAAGTAAATTCATATGTGTTTGAGACTTATACCTTGCTAATTTAGAACACGAGAAGGCTTGATGATTCTTTTTGGCCGCTGTTGACTCTTAGTTAATGATATGCTGCTTATGTTTGTATTGATTTCTTTTCTTTCGGAAAAAAGTCCTCTACAGAATTTGTGTTTGGCTTCTTAAAGCCAAATTCCCCATCATTCTTTTTTGTTTGTTACACTTAAATGCACTTCTAATCCCTCTTGCTTGTTGCAGGTTCTTCTTGGACAATGGTGATGGCAGGGCATGGTGTATGGAGCTGGTGGTGGCAGAGCTGGTGGTGGCAGCAACAGCATAGGCACGTGGGTTTGACCGGTTACCTGCTGCTGGTGCAGAAGAGGCTTTGATTTGGGTCAATTGGGTCAAGGGTTAAAATGGGCCAAGGGGTTTGGGCCAATTGGGCCATATAAATGGACTTTAAAAATTTTTTTATGTTAATTTTAATGTCTTAATTTTTATTTAAATTTAAATTCAAAGTAAATTTAAATAATTAAATTTAAATTTAAAATAAATTTAAATTTAAATAAAATTAAAAATCAATTTAACTCAAAAGGTCCAAGCCCGGTCAAAATTGAGCTCCAACAGCCGAGATCGATTTTTAACTCCAACACCAAATATATATATATATATATAACAGTCAGTACTAAAAATTTGAGTTTTTTGTTCTCATTAACAGTGTTGAAGCCCAATTTTGATCGGATCGATGTTAAACCTATTTTAAATTTATTTTAAGATTAAATTTATTTTAAATTTTAAATTTATTTTAAATTTAAAATTATTATAAATTCACACTTAAAAACCCAATTACAAATGCAAACTCAAATTGGGCTCAAATTTCAATAACCTATTACAATTCAACCCAAACAGAAGATCCAATCTACTGCTTGTACAGTCACATCCACTCCAGCCATTGGTATGCTGCCACGTCAAAGTCTACAGCCCATTACCATTGTCAGCCACCGAATACCATTACAGTCAACCTGCTCTGCCATCTCCAACCATCACTACCCACTACCATCATCACCTGCAAACAGAGACAAGGGACAAAGCAAGAGACGAAGCAGAAACAGGGGGCAAAACAACAGTATTTTGTGTAAATTATTTGGCTATAAAAGCCATTTTAAAATCTGTAACAAGGAGATTTTTTCTCTTTCTTGGACAAGAGACAATCAATACAAAAACATTCATACCAAAAATCAAAAAGAAGAGCATCACAGATTCCAATGTTAGAGTGCCCGAACTTTCTTCTTCGAAAGGTATCATTTTATCTCGTTTCGTTTCGGAATATATATATCTATAACAACAAATAACAAGGGGGAATGACAAAATCTGTTTATATCTGAGAAAGATTATTTTGAAAATGGAATAACAAGAATCAATAATAGGGATAAAGGAGTTCTTTTTAACTCTGTTTTCAAAGCATTCAAAATCGAATCTAAGGCATTTTAGAAAAAATTTAAAAATAACATTTTTTACATGACAGATTTAATATTTATGTTTTCAAAAGAAAAATGTGAAAAGATCTTACCTAGCTATCGGTCTTGGCGGTGTGAGCGTGGAGAAGCCATGAAACTAATTAAGCAAAGGGACGGCAAAAGGGGTAGCAAAGGGGGTTTTCAAAGCTTTTTTTTTTAGAGGGAAGGAGAGAATGAGTTTTTTTTTTTTGGAAAAGGAAAAATGAAAATGAAAATGTTTTTGAAATTTTGGGTTGAATACCCTTAAGAGAAGCACTGTTTTGGATAAGCAGGTTTAGGGATAAAGTGCTATCAATTTGTGGGTTCGACCCTTCTACCTTTTTTAAACGTGTAATTTCGTCCTATTATATATTCTAATTTATTTTAAATCTCCCTTAAATTTCGTTTCATTTGTGATTCAGTCACGCGGTAATGTTTGGGTAATTTACACATGAAATTCCTTTTGCTTTGTTTTTTTAAGGATCAATTAATTCATTTAAATTTAGCAAACAAATTTTTCTTTCTCTTAATTTAACCCCCCAAACCTTTTTCTAAAAAATACGTGAATTTCAATTTGGTTTTAGTCTCGAATTTATACTTTTTATTTTCAACCTAATTTTTATTTTAAGTTACTAATATACCACGTGCTTTTTTTTTTGAACCAATTGTTTGCATCAATTCGATTCTGTTTTCTTTTTTTATCTTACTAAACTTTAAACTTTTATTATTTTAATTAATATTCAAATTATGCCTTTTCTTTTTCTTCTTTTCGAACTGAATACTTTCATCCCATTTTGTTAAAATCATCTTTTATATTATTTCATCATATTGTACTTTAAGCCTTTTCAATTGTTTTATATTTTGTTTTTTATCCTTTAACACTTTCATGCACACTTGTTTCTTCATTATTATGTTTTTATAAATTATGCGCCATGCGATTTTCAC
The DNA here is from genome assembly GCA_005610355.1 of Gossypioides kirkii. Lineage (NCBI taxonomy): Eukaryota > Viridiplantae > Streptophyta > Magnoliopsida > Malvales > Malvaceae > Gossypioides > Gossypioides kirkii. The sequence goes on along the minus strand of CP032254.1, from coordinate 14,172,615 downwards.
TTCTAATTACTTTCGCCCTAATGGGATGCACATTTGTTTAAATATCTCTTGTATAATAATTTTGCCAAGTTGCATGTTTAAAAAGTTTATGTACCTAAGTTATCCTTGAAGGCAAAGTTCTTTTATTTTGGGAACTTAAAAGTTAATATCCTAACGTATTAAGTGTTATTTTTTTTCGAACTTAAAATATCGGACAACTTCCTTAAAATTAATAATGGTCACTTCCCTTGCTAATTGTACGCTTTACCCATTTTTACGAAATAGTTTTTTTTTTTTTTTTTAAAATAAATATATATATATATATGTATATAAAATAAAGTATACATTATTTTTCAAATTTATAAGTTATTTCAAATAAGAAGTAATATTCTTTTATTAAAAGGGATTTGAAAAATCGTACCCTAATGTATTGGAGCGTGATCTTTCTTTAAACTTAAATAATCGAATACCCTTAATCGAGACAATGTTCCCTTATCTTCGATTTTGAAAATTTGACCCTTAATTTACTAGGTGCAACTTTTCTTCAAATCGAGATAATCAAATATCCTTCTTCAAAATTAAAAAAGTTTTACAAAGGAAAGCTCGTCATTTCTGGATCTCGAAATGTTGTGCCCTAACTCACTGGACGTAACTTTCTTCCCCAATCACTTTGAAATAGTGGGACTTCAAAATAAAATCGATTTCTTTTAAACATAGCTCATGCATTCGAATATCGTATTTTAAATTTTATTCGAGCTTTCAAAGTTTACAAACAAAACCCGAAAGTTATCAATGTGGTACCAATTTTGGACATATGAGGGTGCTAATCCTTCCTCATGCGTAATCAACTCCCGAACCTATTTTTCTGGATTTCGAAGACCAACATTTTAAACGTATTTTAAACGCTTTGTGGTAATCTAATCACACCCAAATAAAAGATTGGCGGCGACTTCCATTTTTCCAAATTTTAAAATATTTCTCGAAATTCTGTTTTAAAAATGGTTTCAACAAACAGTACAACAATTTCTTTGTTTATTTTCATTTTTTATGATCACAAGTTTTTTCAAGATGAGTTCCAACATTTTCTTTGTTTATGTTCATTTTGATGGAAAAATTATCAATACAGATGATGAAGGTTGTGTATTTGAAAGCCGAGAAAAAATCAGAATGAGACTGAACAAGCGTGTTTCGCTGGAGGAATTGAAACGGAAGATCAGTACAAAGATAGCTACTCGTTGCAGGAAGTAAATGTTGAGACTGTTTTACAAATTTTCGGTTTCATCAGATCCGATCAAGTTCTCCTAAATGGAGCTTGTTGATAATGATGATCTAGGGACAATGATTGAAATTTATTACCCCTCTAAGATCGAAATTCCATGCCCCATTGAGTTGTTCGCAGAGATATCACACTCCAAACCAATTCAAGTCTTAAATTTAGTATGCCAGCGTTCTGGAATAGATATTAATCTTAATGTATGCTGGGAAGATCAATCGAGTTATGGAGGGTCCACTCCAGAAAATCCAAACATCGGTGGATGTTCGTATAACATCCAAAACACGTGTCATCGTCTACAATTTCATCTGGAAGTGTTGGCCCCAATAGAAGATGATGACAAAAATGAAGCTTTAGAAGACCTCGATTTGGATGACATCCCCGAAGACTTAGATGATGAGGGGTCGGTGGAGGGTGATGATGAGGGGTCGGTGGAGGGTGATGATGTTAACACCCATTCAGGAGGAAATATGAACCCGAGTATAGTTATTAGGAATAATTCGGGGGCCTTCATGAGCGACGTAGACCTAGATGCGGGTCAAGCTCGTGAGTTTTCGGAATATAGAAACATAATTCCGGCTCACCTACTCGACGAACAAACCGACGAAGAAAAGTTATTCGTAGGATAACAATTTGAGAACAAGAATGACTACTTAAATGCAATAAAACAATACAGCTTAAAGTTAGTTGTGGATTATAAAACAACAAAGTCGTCGTAGTCTTTGTACATCGGAGAATGTTGAAAAGCCGAGAGTGGGTGTAAGTGGCGTATTCGAGCCGCGTTAATGCAGCGAACTCAGCTGTGGACAATAAGGAAATTGGAAGGTCAATACACATGCACCATGGCTCGTATGACGCAAGACCATCGGAAGTTAGATGTAAAGACCATATGCAATGCATCATGCCTATGGTGAAAGCATCCCCATTGAATAAGGTATCGATCTATATTTCGGTCATGCAAGCTCGCTTCAATTATAAGGTTTCGTACTGGAAGGCATGGTAGGCGAAGCAAATGGCGATGCGGGTGTTGTATGGTGACTGGGATGCGTCATACAACGAGCTCCAAGGGTGGATAGTCGCGATGCGAGAGTATGTGTTGGGGACAGTAACTGATTTACAAACGCTGCCGTATGAAGGCCCAGACGAGGTGATTGATCCGGGAAAACAACGTTTTCACCGATTGTTTTGGACGTTTGACCCGTGTGTTAGGGCCTTCCTTCACTGCAAACCGATAGTGCAAGTTGATGGAACCTGGCTGTATGGTAAATACACGCAAATACTACTGATTGCTATTGCACAAGACGATAATTGAAATGTACTTTCGATCGCGTTCGTCATAGTCGAGAAAGAGTGCTTCGAGTCGTGGAAATTTTTCTTAAAAAATCTGAGGAGGCACGTTGTTAGGCAAGACAACATTTGCCTTATATTGGACAGATCAAAGGGACTACTTGCTGCAATAAAGCGATCGGAGGTTCCGTGGAGGTCCGTTTATTGCATCCGGCACATGTCGACAAACTTTCATAGTGATTATAAAAATAAAGGATGGAAAGCAGAACTCGTGGAAATGAGTAATAATTATTGTTTGTATTTTTTTATTCAATTTAATTTTAAATTTTATCAGTTTGTGAAATATTAAAATACTTATTCGAAATTCCATATGCATATGCAGCTCATCAATTTGAACCGCGGAGATTCAGACAAAAGTTCGCAAAGCTTAAAGTTAAGATGAAACATTTACCAAATGACAAAAATCTTCGTGGGTGGTTGGGTAGCATCCAGACGTATTAATGGACACAAAGTTACGATGAGGGGGCTCGGTATGGCCAGATGACGACCAGCCTGGTCGAGTCGGTTAACTCCGTCTTGAGGCGAACATGACATTTACCAATTGCTGCTGTTATCTCGGCAACCTTCTATAAGTTGGCCACAGTGATGCCTACGATGGGGCAACAACAAGTGGCGCAGATGGAGGCCGGACACGTGTACGTTGAGGACATTCGAAGGGCCATGGCAGCAACCAGTCAAAGGGCCATGCAATGACCGACACCAAAAATTTTGAAAATTTTTTACCAAATAAAAAAGGAGGTGTTGACCATGGCATGGTCAATACAAAAAAAATTCGAATTTTTTATTTGACAAAAAGGGAGTGTCGGTCATTGCATGACAAATACCCAAAAATTTGATTTTTTATTCAGCATGGCCGACACAAAAAAAATTTAAAATTTTTTTTCTGATAAATAGGGGTGTCGGTCATGGCATGACCAACACCCAAAAATTTGATTTTTTATTCAGATAAAAAGGGACACCAAAAAAATTTGAAATTTTTTTATCTGACCATGGTCGATACCAAAAAAATTGGATTTTTTATCTGACAAAAAAGGGGTGTCGGCCATGCCAAAAATTTGATTTTTTTATCAGATAAATAGGGGTGTCAGCCATTGCATGGCCAACACCAAAAAAATTGAATTTTTTATCTGACAAAAAGGGGTGTCGACCATGCAAAAATTTGATTTTTTTTATCAGATTAAAAGGGAGTGTCGACCATGCAATGGCTTACACCAAAAAAAATTTTCTTGTCAAATAAAAAAGTGCATGGTCAACACCAATTTTTTTTAAAAAAATTCTCGTATTTTCATATATCAATAAAATATCGTATTAAAAAAATATATAGGTGTCGGCTATTGCATGGCCAACACCAAAAAACACAAATTTTTATGTCTGACACCAATCATTGGACAGGTGGTGTCGGCCATTAGATGGTCAATATCAATTTTTACTGTTCATTTTAGGTCATTTTGATGTATATTTTTTAACTTAGGTAATTTTCGTGAATAATGAAAATTTTTGAGTTACTTGGATAAATTACCCAATTTATCGAGCGCAATCTGTACTTATTTTCAGCTAGTCATTTCTCTCTCCAAAATGTTCCCTTTAATTATTTGGCATGAGATTTTGGAACTGGATGATGCTTTGTGATATGCTGGGCTTTGCAGTTTGTGATGTTCATAGTTGCATGAAATTGTAGTGCATCCAATAACAGATGCAGCCTCCCTTTCTACATAAGTTTTCCCCTCTATTTAATATGCTTCCATTCTGAATATTAGTATTTTGAACTCATTTTTTCATTCCTTAAGCTTTCTTTCTTTGCTTCTTTTGATCTTAAAGGTAAAGAATTTATTGACAATTCACCCTGAAGATGAAGTACCTGTGAAGAGTGTTCCTATACGAAGGATTCCAAGGTATGTTACAGTAAATCAATGAAATTCTTTCAACAAAAAATGGACTGATTGTATTTGTGTCAGTCACTTTTTACCTTTTAATCATTGGTTGCTCCTATATATTTATTTTTGCATGTCACAGGGTTCAAGAAGATTTGCCATTATATGATATTTTACATGAATTTCAGAAAGGTCATAGCCACATGGCCATCGTTGTAAGACAGTGCAACAAGACAGATGAGCCACCTTCTAGTAACTGTGCTGGGAGTAAGTATCCTCCTCTCCAAATTTCCTTCCGCTTATACCTTGACTTTGCAGCCCCTAGGAACTTATTTATGCATGGCTTCCATTTTGGTATTTATTGCTCTAATCTCTCGCTATCTCTTCGCTTAAAAACAAGGCCCCCGCCGGAAGTGAGAGTCGACATTGATGCCAACAATCATCCAAAAGAAAAAGTTTTAAGACATAAACTCTCACTCAAGAAGTGGAAGAGCTTTCCAGCTGTAGGTAGATCTTTTAAAGGTGGTTCTCGGAGCAAAAAATGGAGAAAAGGTACTGATTCAGACATCCTACATCTAAATGACAATCCACTCCCAACGCTCCCCAAAGAAGAAGAAGAGGCTATTGGCATAATAACAATGGAAGATGTGATTGAAGAGCTTTTACAGGTACCTCTGACTCTATTTAACAAGTTTCTAATATCATTTTCTTAGCCTTATATGTGAGCTTGGGCAGAAGGAGATCTTTGACGAGACAGATCATCATTACGAGGACTCGTGACATTTATTTTCCTAGTTTTAGATAATGATGAAAATCTACATAATCTATCACAAGCTCATGTGGGTTACACGATTTTGTGAAATGGTTCAGTCTGGGTGGTTTCTCCAGCTTGTTCTGACATTTTTGTTTTCTCTCGTTTTGCTGTCAAGCAGGGATTCAAATAGCGGTCGAGTAGCGGAATAGCGGCCGTTATATAGCGGTAGCGTCACCGTCCGAAACCGCTATTGTCAAAAATAGCGGTGTGAAGCGGAACCACACCAATAGCGATGGATAGCGGTCGCTATTTAATGGGTAACGATCAATCGCGGTAATAACGGACCGCTATTCCTGTTTTTTCGCTACCGTTAAACTTAAAAAAAAATCATTAAAAGAAATAATCAATCTGAAAAAGAAAACAGAAAAAGAAAAAGAAAAGTTCGTACTTATCAGAAAATATATTCTTCACTCCTCAGTCTTCACCAAGGTCCAAAATCGATTGTTCTTAATCAGAAAGAAAAAGCGATTCTAAATCTTAACTTCTAATCTCAAAATAAACAGAAGAAAAAAAAAGAACTTTGAGTCTTCAAAACTTTAGATTTTGGAGAATAATCTTACCTTTGGAGAGCATACTGTTTTTGGGAGATTTGAAGAGCACCGGAACGATAGAGAGCCTTCAAAGTTCAAAGGTAGGAGATGAGTTTTTTCTTTCTCTGTTTTGGTTTAATATTATGGCATTTCAAAAAAAAATTTAGTAAACATCAGATTAACTGATCAAAAACAGTGGGCTTTTCATTTTTGGACGGTGCACCGCCTAATATGCCCAATCAGAAATGATTTGGGAATCTGTAACTTTTAATCATAATTAAAAAATCCACTAACCAAAATGGCTTTTCATTTTTTCTTTTAGTTTTGTGTTTTAATTTATTAGCAGATAAGTTAATTATTTTATTATTTTGTATTGGGGATAGGGTCATATGGGTGGTTGTAATTTTTTGGTTTGTTTTTTTATTTAATAATGCTGTTTGTTTTGGATTTTAAAAGATTTTTATTGGTAATTTGAATCAATAAATTTGATTGGACATGATTTAAGTGTGTTTCAGCATTTATTTATCAAAGGAATTTAATAACATAAAAATTGAAAAAATAAAAGAATTATCTGGAACAACTAAAAGTAATTGATTCCTTTGCTCAATTAGTAAAATAGAAATAGTTGTTTCCAACAAGATAATCAATTTTCCACTAAGATAATTTTTTTAGATTAATATTTATGCAATATTTAATTTTTTTTATTGATGAAATGATTTTGAGATATTAATTTTAAATAATTATTTTATCACCTAACATCTTACTTGGATATCTATACATATATTATGTATTCATTGACAACTGATTAGTATTTTATAAATTTTTTATTTGTTAATTTTTATAATACGTTTATTTTTATTATCATGATAAATTAGTGTAATTAAATAATAATTCAAATTAAAAAATACATTTGATTTTTTTAACTTTATGAATAATAATATACTAATTTTAGTTTTTATTGAAATTGATTAGAAAAATTTATTGGACATGAATAAAGGTTAAATGAGATGAATATTAAAATTAGATGATTAAATATAGGTGAAATAAGATTTGGTATTTTGTTATTTATTAGCTTATGCAATAAATTTAATTTTTCAATAAGAGTTCCCGACTAAAGGATTGGAGGGTGCACCAAGTAATGATATAGGTTGGCACTTTGGAACTCCAGTGCCAAATATGAAAGGAAATGTCGTATGCAAACTTTGTGGTAAAGTTGTGAAAGGAGGAATAACACGATTTAAAAAGCACATTGCTCATAAAACCGGCAATGTTGCACCATGCCCTAATGTTACTGGTATGTGATAGTGATACTTTATTCTTAATTTTAAATATTATTGTAAATCCTTTATTATTAATTTTAAATATTATTGTAAATTTATCAATAAAGATTAAAGGTTATACATAAATTGATAATAATATAAAAGTGTGGATTATTTTTATTTTATTAACAGGTGTCATTAGAGAAAGTATGATGAATATACTAAAAGAAAACAACACAAAGAAAACAGACAAAAGGAGGAGAACAAATGAATTCTTATCCCAAATAAGAGGAGAGGAGGATGAACACGAGGAATTCATTGATGAGATTTCTGCTATAAGGCAAGCAACTCGAGAAAGTATCCAATCACAACACGAGTGGCATAGAAGGGAAGAATTCAGACGAAGTACTGGTGGTTGGAGTAACATTTATGAAGAAGGGCGATCTTCTCATGGATCAGCTGGAGGGTATCATGGAGAAAGAACAGGTAAATCCATCTCAAGTGAGTCTGAGTTTACCTTAACGGGAGCTATACCTGAATTGGTTAGAAGCAAAAGCTCAAAGCAACCAAAGGTCAGTGGCTCTTTTTTAAAGACTTTACGCATGAAGATAGGTGAAGCGGTGTCTAAATTTTTAATATATGAACAACTTCCTTTTCAATTAGCAAGTTCTCCATGGTTGTATAACCTAATTCAAGTGTCAATAGAACTTGGACAAGGTGTAAAGCTCCCAACACCTTATGAGGTTTCAGATGTGTATTTGGAATCAGAGTATCAACGAGTTCGTGATTTGGTAAATGGACTAAAAACTCATTGGAAAGAATTGGGTGCAACTCTAATGTGTGATGGTTGGACCAACAGTTTGAATCAAATGCACATCATTAATTTCCTTGTTTATTGCAGTAAAGGAACTATTTTTTGGAAATCTGTGGATGTCTCGAGTGTTCGTAGTAGAGATGCTGAATTCTACTACAGTTTGTTAGATTCAGTTGTCGAAGAAATTAGAGAAAATTACATAGTCCAAATAGTGACTGATAATGAGGCAGCAATGAAGGCTGCTGGAAAAAAATTAATGTTGAAAAGAAAGCATCTATATTGGACCTCATGTGCAGCTCATTGTTTAGATTTATGCCTTGAAGATATTGGGAAAAAGCCTAGTGTAGCAACAGTGTTAGACGAGGCTAAGAAAGTGACTTGCTTCATATACAATCACATTTGGACTGTTGATTTGATGAAGAAGTATACACATGGGAAGCAAATACTTCGACCTGCTCTCACTCGATTTGCAACTCATTTCATTTAACTTGAAGAGATAACAAAGCAAAAGCAAGGTCTGAGAGAAATGTTTAATTCAAAGGTCAGTATTTTATAATTAGTTAATGTAATTACTTAAATATAGGAACCTTTAATATTTTATTAGTTCCAAATAATTTAAATTATATTATTTAAAAAATTTTCTTATGATTATTTAGGAATTTAAAGAATCAAAATGGGGACAACAAAAGTCAGGGCCTGCTGATGAAGCCAAAAAATTTATTTTGGGAAAAGATTTTTGGAAAAAGGCCAATGACCTCATAAAAGTTTATGAGCCCTTAGTAAAAGTATTGAGACTTGTGGATGGTGATGAAAAACCAACTATGGGCTTTATTTATGAGGCTGTTGATAGAGCTAAACGAGCAATTCAACAAAATTGTCGATATTTTACCGAGTATGAAAAGATTATTGACAATAGATGGAATTTTATGCATTCCGACTTGCATTCAGCTGGTAAGATAAAATGTTTCATATAATTAAGAACTATTTTATATTTTATTATTTTAAGCTTTAGATTATTATTATTATTTGATGATATTCTTAAAATTATGATTAGGTTATTTTCTGAATCCTCAATTTCAATTTGGGGTGGAGCATTCTGAGAATGTACTAATGGAAACATTAGAAGGTACAAGATCAGTAATTGAAAGATTAGAACATTCTCTTGATACTCAAGTCAGAATGGTTAATCAGGTTAGATTCAAGTACTATTATTTGTAACTTAATTAGTTACATAATTTAAAATGAAATTATTTTTTCATTTCACTATATTTTATTTATGCAGTTGTTACTATTTAGAGATAAACATGAGACATTCGGTACTCCACAAGCACAAAGAGCTTGGAAGCAAATGAATCCGGGTAAATAGTTAATTAAATTATTTAATTTAATTTATATTATTAATTATATTGTACATTTTGAAATTATTTTAAAATTTAAATAATATTATGCAGCTGAGTGGTGGATAATATATGAAACATGTGTTCCTGAGTTACAAAGATTAGCAATTAAAGTGCTTAGTCAAACAACTTCTGCATCGAATTGCGAACGAAATTGGAGCACATTTAGTTATATTCACACCAAGGCAAGAAATAGGTTGAAGTACAAAAAACTTGAGAAACTAGTGTTTACCTACTATAACATGAGGCTTCAGATAAGGCATCAAAAAAGAATGAGCATTGATGATATAAACGCTAGTTTTAATGCTATCAGCCTTGATCATATATTTGAATATGTTGATCCACTATCAGAATGGCTTCAAGAGAAAGAGAACCCATTGTTAGATGGTGAAAATGCCGGTGTGTTGCCTGTAGATACCTCTGATGATGAAATGAATGTTGATCAATCTCAACAACACAATTTGTCTCATTCAAGTTCTAGTGCAACGCCAAGTCAGAGTGGTGATGGACCCGATGGTGGTGGTTTAAGTCCAATTGATGATGATGATGATGGACATAGTGGTGATAGAGGTGAAATTAGATCTTCTAGTCAGTATGGAGGAGAATATGGGGTTGGTACCACTAGTGGACATTTCCGTGATAGATCAGAATTTGATGGAAATATGTTTCCTGAACTTAGAAGAGATAGAAGTGAACCTAAAGCTCCATCAAAAGGAAAAGGCAGGAAGCATACTTCTATAGGCTCTTCATCTGGTAGGAGATCGAGTTCTAGTAACCTTGGGTATAGTGATTCATCTACTAGCACTCAAGGTTTTTATCCACCGGAACAACCTTCATATTTTCAGCCTTCACATGGTTATCCTTATCCACAACCATATGGTTATTATCCACCATTTCCTAATTATGGTGTGCCATACCATCCTCAAATTCATCCTCCACCCCCAATGTATCACCCACTTCCACCACCGATGTGTCCTCCTCCTCAAATATATCCTTCATATCAAACATATGGAAACCAACGTGAAAATGTTACTTTTTTTGGAGATATTTTTGGACAAAGGCCATGAGAATCAAGTCAAGAACCCTCTCAAAGTGAAGGTGAAGGATCTGATCTTCCTCGTCATTCCACTACTTGGTGAAAACTAAATTGTACCACTCCACTACCACTATTTGTAAGGTATGTTTTTTTTAAAGAAAACTTTTATTAATGTTTTTAATTTTAATGATATTAAAATATTTAAAATACATCTATAAATAAATGAATGAAATATATTTTATGAAAACATAATTAAGAATTGAAGCATGTTAAATTATATATGAAAGTAGAATGTGACTGAGAATAAGTGATAGGAAATAGAAATCATTGATGAGAATCTATACATTGATATATTGTTTTTTTTTTCTTTCTGCAGATTGCAGCATAGAATGTTTTGATATATTCACCATCTTCAGAGTTGTGAAGAAATACTGAAGACCTCTCTCATGTATAAATTTTTAATTATTTTATCTACTTATTAAATATGATGAATATTTAATACTTCCTATAACTATTTTTTTACTTTCTTATTAGTTAATATAATATTATTAAAAAATTCGTAAATAAATATAAAAATAATTAATGATTATAAAAATTGTGTTTTTATATTAATAAAAGTTTAGAAGTGTTGAAAAACACTCTAACAATCATTAAACGTTATTTTTTATAATTATAATTATAATTATTATATTTTACAATAAGTTGTGCGAATTTAAAAAAAATTCACGACCGTGATACCCGCAGTGACCGCAATAGCATCCGTTATATCCGCAACCGCAGTAAACGCAACGCGACCGAAAACGCGACCGCAACCGCAATTTGAATCCCTGCTGTCAAGTGTTTTATTAAGTATAAAAAAATGATTTTAAAAGATTAAAAGCGTAAAATTTACAATTAATCACTAAAAACGCATTAAAAAGTAAGTTAAAACATGTTACTTTTAATATTTATCAATTATAAAAATATTTTTATTTTTTTATAAATTAAAAAAAATTCACGCACAACAAGTAATTCGAGTTTTGAGTTCAAACTAAGTTGAATTTTATAATTTGGAAAATTCAATAAATTTGAATAATAGATTGGTATAAAAGCCCTTTTGATTATTGTCAATTTTAAAAATGAGCAAATTGGTTAAAATAATTAAAATAATTTTTCAAAAATTCAAAATAATTTTTTAAATTAAAAATATTTATAAAAATTCCATACATTTTATATTTTTTTAAAATAATAATTTTGGGACATAAATAAGTTAAATAATGATTCAAGTTTATCATACAGATTTTTTTATTTTTTTAAATTTCAAATATATATAGTTTCAAATTTATGTGCTCTAACATGGAATTAGTCATATTATAACAAGATTTTAATTTGACATATTTAATTTTTTAATTTAAGTCAAACAGTTTCACTCGATTCCAAAAAATTTTAAATCGAGTTAGGATGATAAAATAAGACTCGTCAACTCAATTAACTCGAATTTTTTTATTTAATTCGATTAAATGCTCACCCCTAAATATATTTAATAAAAAAATTTAAAACTAGTTGATTTATCCCAAAAATTAAATAATTTAAAAACTAATTGATTTATCCCAAAACTTAAATAGGATGATAAAATATGATTCGTCTATGTTAAGGACTAAGGTATACTATTCGAGTTAGCATGATATTTGGTTGTGTTGATAATGTTGACATCATGAGACCTTAATGGTCCAAGTTAGAGTCTGGCATATATATTATTTGTAATAAGTGTTATAAAGGAAATCTTTTTATTTGTAATGTTGAGATAATGTGAATGCATCGATTAGAGGTGTATTGAGAGACTCGAATGCAAGGTGATTATGTGGTTATACTATGTAATTAGGTAAAGAAATCGTTTTTTAAATTGAAGCTCAATTTGTTTTAGGAGGGCTTTTCGCATAGTTTGGGATAAAGATTTTAGATGAACAGAACTTAAACGTGACAACACGTTGTTGATTGAATTTCTTTTGATTAGTAATGCTATCAGTAGTAAAAAGATGAAATTACGATTAATTCATGAAATGATGCATCAAAAATAAAAAATTTAATTACAGTATGTACTGAGATCTCAGAGTAAAGTTATAGATTACATGGTCAAAATAATCACTCGACTTGCTAATTTACAGTTATTTGTTGCTCCTACAAATGCAGCGAAGGACGTAATAAAATCTTGATATTATAATGAAACTGGTTGTAATAGTATTTTTTTTTACCAAGCCACCGTTCAATAAAGAAAAATCAATAAAACAAAAAAAAGTAAAGCCTTCCCAGGCAAATTGAAATCTGCAACCACCATTTCCCAGATATGTCATTTACTTCTGTCGGTTGCAATACTAGAGAAGCACCTAGAAACTTTTCATTGCATTTGCTTCTCTCTTCTCCGATGGTCGGCCCGAAAACCCCTCAGTCTGGCTCCCGCTCCCGCTACCGCTGCTGTCCCTGACCCAGCGACGCGACGGCATATGGAGGAACACCTCTATCAAGGTAAAAATCTTTCCCTTCTTTTAAACTCTCCGAGGCGAAAAGGTGAGCAATTTCATTCGACTCCATGGGTAAATGCTTGAAAGAGATCTTGTTGAAACGCCTCTGTCAAGGTAAAATTTTTTCTGCTGGATCTCTCTAATAAACGCACCACCTATTTCGGATTTATCATCTCCGATTGTTTGACATTTTTTTATTATGGCTTGAGCGTCTCTCTCGATTGTTTGAAACAGGTGCGTTTCCCTCCATTTTTACTGCAGCTTATATTCTCCTACTACCGTTTTCCATTTTTTAAATAATAAAGGAGAACACTTTAACTACCAAAATCTGGGTACTAGAATAAAAAAAAAAGGAAATAGATATATTTTAAGAAACATGAATGAAGCAAAAAAATAAAATAATTTATGAATGATACATAAATAAAAATGGCTGCTTTCTATGCATATATATATGCGCAGGTGAGTTTCACAGCGGTATTGATGTTGGAAAATATTATTAAAAAAATGAAAACGGTTAGTAGGAGAATATAAGCTGCAGTAAAAAATACACTCTTTCTTGTTTTTCTGGTGATAAAATGTCAGATTGTCACGTAAACAAACATAGCGCCGCGTGCTATATGCTAAATGCTCATAATCCCATGTCTTAAAACGTGGGTCCCCCTTCTCCGCTACTGCATTTTACCATTGTTACGATGCGGTGTTCCTGTGCATAATATCCCCACCACACACTGTTTCCCTGTCTCTTCTGACCTGCTTAAACTTCTCATTTTCTTTCTTCTACCTTTACAGCTCTTTTGCTTTCGTTTCTCTGCCTTCGGTGGGTTTTTTATTCTAATGGAAGATGGAGAGTAGGTTTTGGTGCGGAAGCCCGCAGAGAAGGACTTTTGGAACCCCACCTCCATGGACCTCGCCGACACTTCCAAGCCGTTGAAAGTTACTTTCAGTGGGCCTGCCAAGCACTGGACCGATGCTATTCCCATTGGAAATGGTTGCCTTGGTGCCATGGTGTGGGGCGGCATTGCATCGGAAACTCTTCAGCTCAATGGTAATTTGATTCAAAAAGAGAGAGGCTTTTTTAAAGATATTATTTTCTATACTTTCTTCTTTATAATATTATCTTTGTCTTTGGCGACTGTAAGGAACGTCTCGTAATGTATATAAAAGCAAATTTAATCAGCCAATGTTGTTTGAATTGCTGTGTAGATGACACATTGTGGGCTGGGGTTCCAGGGGATTACACGAATCCGGAGGCTCCAGCCGCCCTAGCGGAGGTTAGGAAACTTGTTGACAATGGTGATTATGCTGAGGCTACAAAAGCAGCGGTCAAGTTGTCAGATCATCCCTCTGATGTATGTTTTCTCTTTCATCCCTTGCATAGCTATTCTTTTAATCACGTATGCAAAATTACAAATGCAAATGGGTTTGGATTTTTACATGTTATTCCCATTTGGAAACCATATATCCAGGTGACATTTGAAGTTAAGATACTAGAGAACTCCTCTTTCAAATTGTAGGGTTTGTTTTATCACCACAACATGGGGCTTGAACATTATATATATTAATTTATGCATGATTTAGATGCACTTAATTTTTCTATTGCTGGTTGATAAAGCAGTGAATGCTCTAATTTAGTTGTGTTGTGTCGTGCTCTGTACTCAGTTTGTCACAGAGGTTTACTTACTTTCCATTTTCTTCTTTCCAAAGAGATTCTATTTGTAGGGAACTTTTGAACTACAACTGATTTCTTAATTTATGGAATTCATCGCTTTCTAATGATATGTTTTGTAATCATGAAGGTTTACCAGCTTCTGGGGGATATCAAGCTAGAGTTTGATGAATCACATATGGAGTATAGGGAAGGCACATATAGTAGAGAGCTTGACTTGGAAACTACAACAGCAAGAGTGAAATATTCTGTTGGTGATGTTGAATTTACGAGGGAACATTTTGCTTCAAATCCTGGTCAGGTTATAGTAACAAAGATTTCTGGAAGCAAACCGGGGTCACTTTCATTTACAGTTTCTTTAGACAGCAAGTTACACCACCATTCACAGGCAAACGGGCAAAATCAGATTATATTGGAGGGAAGTTGTCCTGGTAAAAGAATCCAACCAAAAGTGGATTTATATGAGAATCCAAAGGGAATTGAGTTTGCTGCAGTTCTTGATTTACAAGTTAGTCAAGGAGGTGTTATTCATAATATAGATGACAAGAAGTTGAAGGTTGAAGGTTCGGATTGGGCTTTTTTTCTTCTGGTAGCTTCATCTTCGTTTGATGGTCCATTCACTATGCCTTCAGATTCTAAGAAGGATCCCACTTCGGAGTCTCTCAATGCATTGAAATCTATAAAAACCTTGTCATATTCTGATCTTTATGCCCACCACTTGGATGACTATCAAAATCTTTTCCATCGTGTATCTCTGCAGCTTTCAAAAAGTTCGAAGAGCAGTTTAGGAGATGGCTCTTTGGAGATGAAGGAATTTAAATCTTCTACAAAAAATTCACATTTCAGTAAAAGCAATGATGGTGCAGTTTCAACTGCTGTGCGGGTGAAATCTTTTCAAACAGATGAAGATCCTTCCTTTGTGGAGCTCTTGTTTCAATACGGTCGGTATTTGCTTATTTCTTCTTCACGACCCCGAACTCAGGTGTCAAACCTGCAGGGTTTTTGGAACAAGGATATTGAGCCAGCATGGGAGTATGTTTTCACCACCTCTCTCAAACATAACTTCTTGGTTCTTTCCCTTATAGTGCTTTCATTAAATTTGTTTTTTTCTGCTTGTTGCAATTTCTTCCTATCTGTTGTAATGTGCTACATCATATATTTGCATATGGGTGGTACAAATCTGCTTCATGTATTGCTTATGCGAATATAATATCTGAACAAAAGTTACCAACTAAAGAAATTTAAATTTCACTCATATGCTATATCTGGATTTGATAATAATTTCCCCTTTTTTTCTGTTGCCAGTTGTGCTCCTCATCTCAATATTAATCTTCAAATGAACTATTGGCCATCCCTTCCTTGCAACCTTAAAGAGTGCCAGGAACCTTTGTTCGATTTTATTTCCAGTCTAGCAATCAATGGGAGTAAGTGAGTTCCCTCTGTTATTTTTCTTTTCTGAAAGTCTGCTTATTGACATCTAAAATTTAGTTTTCTGGCATACTTTCTTAGACAAGGGATTCTCTTTAAATTTTGTTGGTGGTAACTTCTGAAGATATTGTCTTGTGACTTCATTGCCTTAGTTTTACATCAAAATTACATGTCTGCTCACCTTGACATCTTCAATAAAGCTAGCACTATGACTATTTTAACCTTGTAATCTCTAGGATCTGTTTTATTGCCCCAAAACTTCTTTTTCCTTTTGCTTCCTGGTTTTATGCCACTTATGTCTTAAAGTATCGTCTAATCGTAAGCTTCCTTATTTGGTCACTGAATGTTGCAGGTGAATTATGAAACAAGTGGTTGGGTTGCACATCAAGTGACTGACATATGGGCAAAAACATCACCAGATCGAGGTGAGGCTGTATGGGCTTTATGGCCAATGGGGGGAGCATGGCTCTGCACTCATTTATGGGAGCATTTCACCTATACAATGGATAAAGTAAGTTCCTGTCTTTTTAAAAATTTTGACTTCTAATTGTTTGTTTTGCTCTCAAGTTCAACTTCACTGCAAACTCTTCAAAAGGCCATTCAAAAATGGTTCATCAGGATGATGCTTAATAGCTTCATATTTTTTGTCTGTTAGAAGGATTTCTAATATTTTTCTGATTAATTAGGATTTTTTAAAAAATAAGGCATATCCTTTGTTAGAGGGATGTACATCATTTCTTCTGGACTGGTTGATTGAGGGCCCTGGAGGCTATCTGGAAACCATCCCATCAACTTCTCCCGAGCATATGTTTGTTGCTCCTGATGGCAAGCCTGCTAGTGTAAGCTACTCGTCAACAATGGACATTGCAATCATAAGAGAAGTATTCTCTGAAATTGTTTCCGCAGCTGAGGTGAAGTTTTAATTTCATGCTATCTAAAACAGACCAATTTTTCTATTTAATATTCCTCATATCTTTATATGCTAATTAGTTTCTTAAAAGGCAGGTTCTGGGAAGAAAGGATGATTCTCTTATTGGAAAAGTCCGTGAAGCTCAGGCGAAGTTACCACCAACAAAAATTGCTAGAGATGGTTCGATTATGGAATGGGTATGTCAACATATGGATCCCGATCTTTGTTGAAAGTTATTTTATCTGTGTTCAACAAGGTAGATGAAAATATTCCTTGCTTTTGGAGCAGGCAGTAGATTTTCAGGACCCGGAGGTGCATCACCGACATGTATCACATCTTTTTGGCCTGTTTCCAGGGCACACGATTACTGTTGAAAAGACTCCAGACCTTTGTAAAGCTGTTGATTTTACCCTCTTTAAAAGAGGTATGTGTGTGACAATGACTTCATGGTGAATATGCTAATCTTTACAACGATGAAACAAAGTAACAAAAATTAGACATTTAAAGAAAAGAAAAGAAAAGAACTAACTCTCCTAGAAATTTAATAACCATGGATTGATGGATTCTAGAACCACTAGTTTATGCAAATTGTTACATTTGACAATGAGAACCTTGATGACTGTCGGAGAAGTTAGAACTAGTGACCGAATAAAGATTTATATTGCTTTCAACTATACCATTAATATATTTTGAAACAGGGGAAGAGGGTCCAGGATGGTCAACAACATGGAAAACTGCTTTGTGGGTGCGTTTATCGCATGGTCAAGCATTTAGTAAGTTTGGTGGATCCAACTCGTGAAGCTGACTTTGAGGGAGGACTCTACAGCAACTTGTTCACTGCACATCCTCCTTTCCAAATTGATGCCAATTTTGGGTAAGCAGCATTGTTGGTCATGTTTCAGAGTTTTTTTTATAATTATCATTTCAACTTGCCTAGGATTAATTCATGCTTCAAACGTAAGACTTGCAATGAAATGTCTTGTTTCCTTTCCTGATAGTTGTGATGTCTAATTAACTGGCACAGAGAGGGGAGGGAGTAAAGTTAATGGGATTAGATGCACTTTTTGGATTTTGGGTATTTGGCTATATGAAGCTGTTGGGAGCTATGTTACTAGGACTAGGGTGTAAGAGTATTTGATATGAGCATGTGTCTAATGTGGGTATATTCAATTTTTTTCCTCAAATTTTTCATATATTTAGAGATCCTTCAAAAATCATATCCCCACATGTTTGGATATACTGCAGATACAAGTATTGATACAAATATTTCAAAGAAAAATGAGTTAAAGCAACATGGGTTGAGACTAGGCAAAAGTAAAAGAGAATTTCTAAATTTGTAAGAATTAAATTACTAAATAATCTTATTTCATTTGTTAGGTATGGTCTTGTCATAAAATATTTTATATCATATACTTTTAATATTCTTCTTCTTTTTATAATTATTATTTTTAATTTATGAAATCCTAGTAATCTAAAATTTTCCAAAAAAATCATTTATCTAAACAAATAATTACAAATCTTAGCATGTTGAAATGATGCATTTTAAAACGACTTTCAAAAATCTCTAAAATTTTAGAGTCATAGAATTTGGGAATTTGAGATCCAGTTGAATTATAAATCTTTTAAGTTAGAATTTTATTGAACTCAGTTAGTGTTATGTAAAGAACAAAAGGTTAGTACAGGAGTAACATCTAATATGCAGCTTTACACCAGTTTTTCAGCAGCAGTAGCAGAAATGCTGGTTCAAAGCACTATGAAAGATCTATACTTACTCCCCGCTCTTTCCCGAGATAAATGGGCCAACGTCTGTGTGAAAGGATTGAAAGCACGCGGTGGGGTGACAGTCAACATATGCTGGCAAGGTGATCTTGAGGAATTTGGGCTTTGGTCAATGGAAGAAAACTCTGTCAAAAGATTACATTATAGAGGAATTACAATCACAGCAAAGATATCAACTGGAAAAGTTTACATATTCAATAGACAACTAAAATGCGTCAAGACATACTCCTTGGTGGAAGCGGTTTTTCTTGAACATGGAGATCAATGCTATCTCCATGTTGAGCAATGCATTTTTTTTTTTTTGTTACTCCAAATAAATTTTGCATAGGAACTTGGGGTTCTTTTGCATACTTTGTTCCATTCATTCCATCTTTTCTTTTATTTTTTCTTGGTTCTTCACTTGTCATGGTTGTTAGCTTCGAAGACATTACATTTTCTTTATAGGATTGTCATTGCTAAGTTGGAGTTATTGGTTATAAACATCAGTGATCAACATTGATTTTTCTTTATATGGTTTTCTCTGTTTAGGCCTTGAACTATACCTTAATTACTAAATTGGTCCTCAATGTTTCTTTTTTGTCATGAATAGTTCATAATGTTTTATCCTGTCACTTGTGACTTCTGGACTATAACATTGTTAAAATGAATAGTAGTTACAGACTCCTCCCTCCAACCATGATAAAGTACTCTAGATTAACTTGACAAATCACAAGTGTATTGTCATGCTTAATCTTTTTAACCAAGATACATATTAGATTTTGTTGCACAAAATTTTTCAATTGTCTATCATAACTACTTTTTAAAAGAAAGCATCTATCACAACTATTTCAAATGAATGCTAAAGTCTCCATTGCACATTACGGTAAGTAGCTACTTATCAAACCTTGTGCAGACATTATGATAAAAAATATAAAGAAATTAAGAATGATCAATCAATATAATAAAAGAGATATTCAAATATATGAATCAGAAATCCAACATGTAGCAACACATACGGTTATGTTAAAATAGGTAATAATTGTTGGAATTTGAATACCTTGATTTTTTATATTTAGTTAACTAACCATGAGAATTCATTTTACATAGAAGTTAAGAGGAGATAGGCATTTGCCGACTCTATTATTCGAGAATTTACTTGGGAGAGGAGGAAGGAAAAAATGTGAGAAAAGAGAAAGAGAAGAGGAAGAAAAAGAGTCAATTTTTCATTTTTCATCACTAATTATGATTTTTTTTTTAAATATTAAAGGTGAATTTGGAAATCATATAATAATTAAAAGGAATGCCTATATAAAATTGGTGAGAGTTTTATCTGTAAATTTTGATGATATTATTTTTGAGACACTTTTATTGAAAAATATAGATTTTTTTGGAAACTTTAAGGCATATTCTTGATTGGTAAAGGTAGAGATTTGAAAATATGATTTTACATTTTACTCCATGAGACCTTTATAATGGTGTATCATATGCTCAAAATGGTTGAGAGATTAATGAGAAATTTATGCTCAAAGTAAGCCATTTGTGAATAATATTGAGGAAATAGAAAGCTTAGATCTCACATTAGTTAAATATCAATTGTGAGATATGTTTATATATGTAAACCAATTTGGTGGTTATTGAATGATTACGCTAAAACTCTCTCTCGCTCGCAGGGGTGTAGATCCAAATCCACTAAGGTTAGGGACGTACCCGCACAACATGGGCGATGCGAAATGTCCGAACCGATCAGACCTTTCTAGGCCTGTAGATATTTTAACCCAATACGTATTTTTTTCCTCAACAGAGCTTATCCAAATTTTGTTTTGAAATTAAAAAGACAAATATTTAATTAATTTAATCGATTAATTCAAATTAATTTAATGACTCTTTTAATTCAGATATGACTCATTGACTCACGGACATTAATGACTCCATTAATAAAATATTTTCAAAATTCCTTGATTTTGTCAATTTAAATCGAAAATAATCTGCAAAAAATATACTACACAATTATTCTCTCGAAAGTTTTTTGTGCAAATTTTTTTAACGTGTTTTCGATGATAGAAGAAGGTAAGGTTATTGTTCGTTGATTACTGCATAGTCGACCAATGTTTATCTAGCACAAAAGAGCAACCGAATCTATCTCAAGAAAACTGTGAAAACAAACCTCAACTACCTACGGATACAAAATTTCAATACTGTTATTTTCAATTTCTGTTTTCAGATTTTATATATATTTATTTATATTATTTTGTTCGATCTTGTGATTTAAATAAATATATTTTATATTACTTCCCGTTTATACTCATTTTCTTATTCCTTAAGCTTTTTTAAGTTTCTGGGTGTTTTTTTTTTCTTCTTTCTTTACTTCTTTTAATCTTAAAGGTAAAGAATTTATTGACAATTCACCCTGAAGATGAAGTACCTGTGAAGAGTGTTCCTATACGAAGGATTCCAAGGTATGGTACAGTAAATCAATGAAATTCTTTCAACAAAAAATGGACTGATTGTATTTGTGTCAGTCACTCTTTACCTCTTTAATCATTGGTTGCTCCTATATATTTATTTTTGCATGTCACAGGGTTCAAGAAGATTTGCCATTATATGATATTTTACATGAATTTCAGAAAGGTCATAGCCACATGGCCGTCGTTGTAAGACAGTGCAACCAGACAGATGAGCCACCTTCTAGTAACTGTGCTGGGAGTAAGTATCCTCCTCTCCAAATTTCCTTCCGCTTATACCTTGACTTTGCAGCCCCTAGGAACTTATTTATGCATGGCTTCCATTTTGGTATTTATTGCTCTAATCTCTATCTGTTTGCTTAAAAACAGGGCCCCCGCTGGAAGTGAGAATCGACATGGATGCCGAGAAACATCCAAAAGAAAAAGTTTTAAGACGTAAACGTTCACTCAAGAAGTGGAAGAGCTTTCCAGCTACAGGTAGATCTTTTAAAGGTGGTTCTCGGAGCAAAAAATGGAGAAAAGGTACTGATTCAGACATCCTACATCTAAATGACAATCCACTCCCAACGCTACCCGAAGAAGAAGAAGAGGCTACTGGCATAATAACAATGGAAGATGTGATTAAAGAGATTTTACAGTTACCTGTGACCCTATTTAACAAGTTTCTAATATCATTTTTCTCAACACTTGACTCTTATATGTGAGCTTGGGCAGGAGATCTTTGACGAGACGGATCATCATTACGAGGACTCTTGACATTTATTTTCCTAGTTTTAGATAATGATGAAAATATATATACAGTAATACAAACTTTCTGTGAAAAGGTGATATTGTTTTTTATTTCCAGGTTTATTTCACTTGTGTCCTACATTTTTCTCAATATGTATATCTATAGAAGCACATGAATTCAACAGTTTTAAGTTTAAACCAAATTCTCTTCAATTGATTATCAAACTGCTTGTGTTTATGAGGCAAATCGACATGTAGACTTAGCTTTTGAATTTCAAGGTTTGTTCTTCTTGGCAAGGTTTTTCAGCTTCTCGTTTGCAGCCACTAGTTCAGCAGCTATTCCTGGTTCGTTGGCTGAATGCCCTGCATCTGGAACAACCTGTGATAAAAAAGTGTTTTTTTGTTTATAAGAAGTCGTAAAATTAGTCTCCATAGTTGAGTGATTGCATGCGAAATGCAGACTGAACAAGATTAACCAAAAGCATAAAATCTTGATGTGATTATAGGCCGCAGCATCGTATTCAACAGATATTTTAGATCTTACCTTAAAATCCACCTCTGGAAATGCTTTGTGGAGATCCCAAGCAGACATCATGGGACAGCAAACATCATATCTTCCCTGTTCAAAATGGTTCAAGGGGTACCAGATTACACATGTTCATAAACTTTTAGAATGCAAAACATTTGTAAGACTCTTATGCTAAAGTGTATTCTGGAGAAGCAGAAAGGTTGCCTGCATTGTCTGGGAGGTAAATGTTTACATACCTGTACAATTGTAGTGTTAATATGCCTTATTTTGTCAACATTGTCCAACAAGAACGAATCAGAAGGAAAGAATCCTTTATTCACGAAGTAGTGGTTCTCAATCCTTGCAAAAGCCTAGACACAAACATCAAAGAGACAAATTATCAAATTCGCAGTAAAAACTTCAGCATCTTGTTTAGGCTATTCTATAATTTCCAGCTCTATGTCGAACTGTAGGTCTTCTCGGGCATAGAACTCACCAGTGAAAAATAATCATCATCCCCTCTCTTGATGTTATCATCATTTGGTAGAAGATGGGCAGTCATCATTTCCCATTTGGTCCATGCCCTAGCAGCTGCATACTAAGAAGTTAACCAGAGAGTTAACAGAAAAAACATTTAACCATTTTTTACAGTTAATAGAAAAAAAAAAAAAAAAACACCGCAAGCTCACAAGTCGTAGGTTCAATAAACAAGAAGGGTAGAGGAAGGAAAGCAGTGTATCCAAAACCAGATGATTCCTCTTACTTGTATTTCCAAATCCTCAGAATTCAATCTCTTGTGGTAAGCAGTAACAAAACTCTCCCTCTCTTTCTCTGGAATAAGATCTCTAAACGGTTCCCAAGCTGCATATTTTGAAGAAATGTTTGCACATTTTGATCAGCATTCATAAGTAAAGATATAAAACAAAATAGTCTCACCACAATTCACATAAAAATGGGTTTAAATCATTCAAATTCACTAAAATGTTACAAATCAAACATCTTTTCATGCATCTTGAAATCAAAATATAATGGGAAAAATAAGAATTTATCTTACAGCATTAGAACAACTATTCTTAACATATAGAATGGAAGTATGGAACACATACCATCCGGATAAATAGCAGCAGCACCACCTTCATAAAACCAATCGATCTCTTTCTTCCGCAAAAGGAATATCCCTCTTAGGACCAAGCCAGTAACCTTAAAAATAAAGGAAAGCGACCATCAATTCAAACAAAAAGGGGGGAATTATGGGAAGTGCAGATGATCTGATTGTATGTACAAGGAGTTTCAACCAGCAAAATGATGTACCTTGTCAGGATGTGATTCACTGTAAGCAAGAGCAAGTGTACTTCCCCAAGAGCCACCAAAGACCTGAATAAGCAGAAAGCAAATAAAACAATGTACTTAACTTGCCTATAACTGCCAATAAACCTGACATTGGTTAAGCAACTAAAAACAAGATATAGTACCTGCCATTCTGGAATTTTCAAGTGTTCTCTAAGCTTTTCAATGTCATCAATAAGATCCCAAGTGGTGTTATTTTCCAAGCAAGCGTGGGGAGTACTCTTTCCAGCACCACGCTGGAGCAGAACATATATCTTATAGTGGTTAACATAAGAAACTATTTTAAAGAGTTGAACATGAAGGAACAAAGAGTTACCTGATCAAATAAAATGATCCTATAAAATTCAGGATCAAAGAACCTTCGGTTACTCGGTGATGTTCCTCCTCCAGGTCCCCCATGAAGAAACACAACTGGCTGCAAAATATGAACAGAACAGATAACAAAACCAAGATACCAAAATTAGAAAATCCCCATTCCATCCTAAATGATTGAGACAGGGAATGGGTACTGACATGACCATCTGGGTTTCCTGATTGCTCCCAGTAGATTGTGTGAACATCAGAAACCTTGAGAAAACCTGTGCTGTAAGGCTCAATAGGTGGATAAAGATTCCTGATAAGTTGTTCAGTTGGGTTCCCTGACTCCATTTTATCACTTAACTGAGTCTCAGTCTTATATCCGACCCTTTGCACCGACAAAGATAACTTCTTTTTCCCTGGAAAGAGTCAAAGCAAACAAATTTCAGCATACCCATATCCACAAATGAATGAAAAAAGAGAAGTTACCTATTTTCATTAAAAAATAAGTTAATAAAAGAGGGCAAAGAGGGGACCTGAGAAAGTGAAACTTTTGGAAAGGGAAGGGAAGTAGGGAAGGGAAGGAGGAAATGCGGGTGGTAGTGAGGAATGAGTGAAGAAAGTGTTCGATTTTGAGGCAAATTTAAACCCTAATCTCATTCTTACATTCGGGGCAGTGGTGGCATAAGGAGGATGCTTCATAGGCTAACTGATAAGCATCGCATTGGGCCTTGGAATTAGATTCCTAGGCAGATAAAATTGACCATTTTGGAATATCAGGTTTTTGTCTCTATCTGATTTGTGTTATTGCGTTTTGAAGAAATAATAGCTCTAAATTTCATACATTGACAATCCCATGGCAGCTTAAAACAGTGGGTTTAACTGGTTTTAGAAGTCTATGAAAGCACATTGAACTACTCTTTTAAGTAACATTGTTTTTTATCACAGAAAGTAGTGAGGTTGGATATGAAGTACGATGATAGACATCAGAGCCTCAATACAATCAGGAGGATCTCTACAAACACACAAAAGATTGCAATTAGAAAAGGTGCCAAAATAATCTTGTTCTGCTACTCTATCTGCACATCGCTTCCCTTCCTATTGGCAAACTTTAGAAAGAGCAATATTACTAGCATTTTCATTTTCAATAAGTTCAATGGCAATTTCAGAATCGCTTTCAATAACAATGTTATTAAAGTTTAGTTGCCATGCGAGGAACATCCCATCTCTATTAGCTGCCCCCTTAAAATGAAAAGTTTATCATTTAGGTTTTCTATAATTTATAAAATTTTAAATTAATAATGATAAAATTACATTTTGATTCTCAAAAAGAAAAAAAAAATTGATTTAATCATCTAAAAATTATAAAGATATAGATTACTAAAATAGTAAAATTACAATTTTACTATATCATAAAAATATACAATTTAATTTCGTTTCCCAAAAAACAATTTTCTGACTCTGTCACTAGCTTATAACTTTGCTTCAACACTAGTAGCCAAGGGAATGTCTAGAAATGGCAACGGGCCGAATATCTACAATTTTTGGATTATTAGAATCCACAAATCTGCTTAAAATTTTGAATCAACAAATTATCCAAGTATTACTATCTAAATTTGAATTTTAATTAAATATTATTATCCGTTAAATATCTTAATCCACAAAAAATTCGAATTTCATATTTTCAATTATATGTCAAATATTCGAATCCGCAAAAATCCAAATTTGAATCCGCGAAATAATATACTGAGATTTACGCATGCTCCAAATGTTGTAGTATTGCCGCAGCAAAGTCATCCTGACAAATTGAAAATTTAGCAGCCACCATTCCCTCAACAATTTCAGAAGCAGAATCAAGATACTCAATTTAAGAAGCTTTTGGATATGTTGAAACCGTTGCAGATCAACAATCCATTTGTGGAAGCTTGAGCAAATGTCCAACTATATGAAATTTATGAAGGATATTCTTTCTAAGACGAGAAGGTTAGGGAAATTTGAAATCGTAGCTCTAACTAAATAGTGCAGCTCATTTTGCAGGCCAAGTTGCCTCATAAGATGGATGTGACATCCTAACCCCGACTTTCGAGAAGGGAACCTAAGGTTGGTGCATCATAAGAGTTTTTGTGCACATTCTATCCGACCCTTTTTTTTTCTGGTTTATATGTTGTCCCACGAGTTTTGTTCTAATTTTCCACCCGCTTATTATTCCAGCAAATTATGTATGCTGCCATAATCGAGTCACGGTCTTACAAAGTGTACCCCACGTTTAATGTCCTGAAGGACTATCCTGTGTTTACTATCCTGATGGACTATCTCGTGTTCATTGTCCCGTCGAACTATCTGTTATTTATTGTCCCATCAGACTATCTTGTGTTTAGTGTTTCGACGGGCTACTCTGTGTTTAGTGTCCCAATGGACTACCTATGATATTGTAGAATCTTTTAGCTATGGTCTTACATAATTTAACCCCGTGTTTACCTTCTCGACAGACTATCGAAGGATGCCATAGCGTCTTTCAACTATAATCTTAGTCTTTTTATTCATTCTGATGCGCTTTTATATGATGTCATAACATCTTTCAGCTATGGTCTTACTCATTTTTATAATGATGCTATAGCATCTTTCAACTATGGTATTACTCATTTTTATCATGATCCCATAACATCTTTCAGCTATGGTCTTACTCATATTAGGCGTATAGCCTCCGATCGATCTCATGGCCTAGCCATGATCTTTCTTGTTTACTCTTCCCATTGCATTCCTCCATTTCAATGTTCCTATATTGATGCTCGAACACTGCAGTGTCTCTTCCATAAGGCCTGGAGATTCGTACATCACGGGTACACACAGCAAAACCGAATGACGGTATCTAACAGAATCACCCCTTATTCTCAATTCTAACTTTGTCTAACCCGACGATGATTCTCTTATATGTTCCACTATTATATACATGTCATACATACATTTCACAGGTGAAATACCATGGAATCATAGTTAATTCATGCACATTGAACTAAAATGGCGAATACACAAATATCTATATGAACGTACACGTACTTAGCCTTTCCAGGGTTGAAGTATAAAAACTCACCTGACACCTCCTTGTCTCCTCCATTTAGCTTTTTCGAACGCCAAAGTTTTCATTCTCCTAACATCTAAGTACGACAACCCAAAATCATAAGTTAAACTCAACATTCTTAGTTTTCCAATGCAAAATCCTTAAAATGATTTCTAAAATCGTTTTATTCATTTTCTTATCCTTACGTATATAGAGAGTCTAAGAACCTTACCAGCTTACTGGATTCTTCACTTTTCTGACTTAAACCTTATGATCATCACTCAATGTAGAGTTTTTCATAATCATCATTTGCTCAGAGCAATCAAAGAAGAAAATGAATAAGAGAAAAAATGAAACAAACTTGAGAAGAAATCTCTTTGAGAAGTCACTTCCCAGCTATATATAGCCCTTCCCGCACGGTCTTCAACATGTAAAATCCATCCATTTACAATCATTTTGTCTCCTCATTAAGGAACCAATAAGTTCTAATCCAGTCAAACCAAAATTGGATTTCAACCATGTCCAATTTCGTTCCTAACTTTCCATAGTTTTTCAATAGAGACCACCAACTTATGGTCTCCTTCAATTCGACCCCCAAATCGTTTCTATTTTTTGGGTTTAAAAAAATCGGGTGTAACATTTAAAATTTTAGAAAATTAGAAATTTTAAAAAATATATAAATTAAAAATGACAATCAAATCAACGATAATAATTTTTTTTAATTTTATACTTTTTGTAATTTTTTAAAACTTTAACTATAGTTTTATGTTTTTTTGGAAATTTTCAAAAAAAAAATTTGCCTAAATTTTTTGTCGACTATTCTTATTTTTGAATAATACATATTCAATTTTTTTGAATTTTTATAATTTACATTTATTTCTTATATTTTTTTAAAAATTGTTTACATTTTTTAATTTATATATATTTTTAATTTTTTAGAATAATTAAAGAGGAAGATACATATCTATCCCTATTTGTCCACGTGTCACTTCCTTGTTCGGTCACATCACTCAATTGTTAAAAAAATTAAAAGTGTTAACCATAGGGACCAATTTGTGCAACAAATGTCAACCTTAGGGACTGGACATTATTCTGGATTGGAAGAATGTGGAACAGCATAAACCCTAATAATTTTGTTGAATGCCATCACTAGATGTAGAAAAATCCGGGAACCCTGAGATTAGAGGGAGTTTGTGTGGGACCTTATTTGAGAGTTTTCTCTAATGTGCATGAATTTCTTCTCTCATGGAAATAAAATAGAATTGCAGGACAGGACTCAAATTTAACCTAAACTCCATTCCTACCTTGCACTCATCACAAGATACCACCAATATTCAGTTGTTCATTGAATTCACAGCATTTATCAAAAGAATCCATTAGATAAACAAATTTATAATGATTTACAATTCTCATAGATTTTCCAAGCCAAAAAAAAAAAAATAATGTATCGATTAATCCCTCTCTTCTTTACAGTTTCTTTTTAACTACACAAAATTTTAGCCCTTTTCCCTCTAACAATTTACAAGGTGAAGGGATTGGAAGGAGTGTAAACAACAGGAATGGATGTCATGGTTATGTTCCCTGTCACCACATTTGTTGCCACCGTGTCCTCGATTTCCACCGGGTTAACCTGCACCACTCTCTCTGGAATCACTTTCTCACCTTCAACCTTGGCCAACACCTCAAAATGCATACTCACCCTCTCAGGCTTTGTCCTCCACTCGGGAAAACCCTCCAAATCAAACCCATCTCCTTGTTTCAACTTCTTTTCCACTCTGAAACCAATCTTCACAAATGTTTGAGCTGACACACCAGCTTTCAATAACTTGAAGGAACCTTTCTTGTTTGCTTTTGGCCCCAGCAAAGATGATAGGAGTGTCTCAAAACCAACCAAATTAGCATTGGAACCATTGATTGAAGCAAGAGGCCACATTGTAGCAAAGTGCTTTGGGGTTAAAACTGTTGCAGATTCTTCTTGTGGGTTAATAGTGGAAAGACCATTCATGGCCTTAGTTTTAGACATGGAGGATAGTTCCACAAAGCCAGGTGCAAGTCTTTTAAGCTTCAACTTGTTATTTGGAGTTGAAGATGATGGAACGCTAAGGGAGGTCGGGCCTACAATGCGGAGGGAGAGGAGTGGAGCATCTTGACTACGAGAAGCATGGCGAAGTTGCTCGGCCAGGGCCATAAGGCCAGACGCAAATCCATTATGAGTTCGATTGAGAGGTAATGGAAGATCAATAGGATGGCGCAGGCTCACTGATCTCGCACCCGCGACAGTTACCACAGCACCATCTGCTAATATTACCTTCTTCAACACACCAGCATCCACATCATGCTGCACAATCAAAACAAAACAAACCAACAACAACATCAACAAATAGACTTCTAAAGGTCATATGAGAAACCTCACAGCAAAAAGGGTAGCAACCCAGAACTGAGAAAAATCTAAATTCACAAGAAATCACATGAGAGGCCTCACAGCTAAATGGGCAACAAACCAGAATTGAGAAAAATCTAAATTCACAAAGCAAAAGCAAAATATATGTATCTAATTCAATGCCTTGTTTCTATAGGTTCTGATAAAAATTTCCATAATTCTGACATATGCATGATTACTAGAACTGATAATTACTATTGCCATGATAAAAACTAACTACAAAACTTGGAAGAAGAGAATTTTTGTTATAAAAAGGGAAAAAAAATAAAAACTGACCGGCAAGGAGATGCGTATAGCCTTGGCATCCTGAACCCAGAGCTCCATGGGACCAGCCAACTGAAAGGGGGCCAAAACGGGTAGCCCATCGTCCGATATCCTCTTCTGCTCTACCAATCCATTATCAACACCCGGTCTAGCTAGCTCTTCAACCCTCAAAAAGGGCAAATCAACGTGCTCCCATCGATTCACATCCTCCAAAAGCTTAACAGGAACCACCTTTCTACCGATTTCAACGTCGAATTCATATGCCACTGAATGACCCACAAGTGCATCCCTCGAATCGAACCCTGATATCTCAACATCATCGGCTTGGAATCCCAATAACTTCACAACTCCCTCTTTCAAACCCTACACCCGAAAAATAAATCAAATTATATTTTTACAAAATATCAAAGAATTGGAATATATTATTTATAAAAAAGGCTTACAGCAATGGCTTTTGGGTGAGGAGTCGAAACCAAGGCGTCGGAAGAGGACAGAAGCGTAAATAAAGCGAAAACCAATGGCAAGATATGAGATGAAGATTTGGCAAACACCATCGTCGTCCGTCCACCGGTAACAACACCGTTGAGGGAGAGGGAAAAGGAGAGGGAGAGAGAGAGAATCGTCGAATACAGATGCGAGCTCCAAAGAATTTGATTCGAGTGGTTCGTTTCCTTTCGATGTATTTGAAGTTGGGAAGGGGACCTAAATATGGGAGAGTTGTAGATGAGTGGTGGAGAATCTAGAAAAGGTGATGTGGCATTGAGTAGCCAATCAGGAGACAGGAATTTACGCGAAACACAAATACTATTGGTCGGTTTTGTTTGCACTTCGCATTTCTTCCCGTGATAAGCGGGTGATTGACGTAAAGGAGAAGGAGAAGTTAACGACGTCGTTTCTATTATGCATCGCAAAAAATACCAAAAAAATATTTACATCAAAATAGCATCACCCGGACTCGAATCGGAAAACTTCATTGTGTTAAACTGACGTAATAACTAACTACACCACGATACCAACACAATGAATGGACATGAAGTCTTTTTTTTAAGTTTGTTAGAAAATTATAATATTTTATGTTATTGTATATCTATATCTATCTATATAAATAATATACAAAAACACAAGTTTTTAAAATGTTTTAATTGACGGAAATAATTTTTATTGTTAATTATATTATTGAATTTACATTAAAAATAATTTTTAGTGTATTAGTAATTCTTATGCCATAATAGTAAAAGTAATATTAATTAAATATTAATTAATGTGAAATTAATTAACTTAGTCATATTTTTAAAAAGTTTTACTTAATAGTTAACATCGTATATTCTTAATTAATAAAAAAATTCAATTTATAAAATCATTTAATATAGTTGGATAAATTAAAAATAATAAAAAATTTAATTTTTAATTAAATATTTTAATTATATAAATATATTTTTATCTAAAAATATGATTTTATTTTTTATTAAAAAATATGATTTTATTTTAAATAAGCTTAACTAAATTATACCATTTTTCCTATATTAGTATTTAAACTTTTTTTTTCACAAGTGGTACTTAAACTATTTTTTTTCCAAGTTGGTACCTGCCTTAGTCAACCTTTAAGTTTATTTTTAAAAATGCTTAACCCATAAATTGGTACCTAAATTATTCCATTTTTTCATTTTAGTACCTGAACATTTTTTGATCATATGTGGTACCTAAATTATTTTTTCCCCAAGTTGGTCACATGTGATACCATTGCTCGTAGCTAGTGTTGTCATCTCTGGAGGTCTTTTTCCAAGGTATGGCCCTTATTGCTTGAGAACTTAGCCTGGTCAGTAAGTAATGGCACTAGTATTCGTTGTTGAAAAGATTCTTGGATCCCAACTGTAGGTCCTCTATTGACTCAAATTCTTGCTCATGTTAACCTTGATTTGGGTTGTACTCTTAGTGAGATGGTGACATCAAATGGAGTTTGGAAACTTGATTTGTTTCGTGTTTGGTTGTCTGATGAGGTGGTTCAGAGAATAGTGAGTATTCCTTCACCCCACCCCTCATTGGGTTCAGATAAGA
The DNA here is from genome assembly GCA_005610355.1 of Gossypioides kirkii. Taxonomy (NCBI): domain Eukaryota; kingdom Viridiplantae; phylum Streptophyta; class Magnoliopsida; order Malvales; family Malvaceae; genus Gossypioides; species Gossypioides kirkii. The sequence continues at coordinate 14,140,875 of CP032254.1, read as the reverse complement.
TTTATTTGGAAGTGAACTACATTAGGAACGTTTTCTATACTTAGGGCTTATTGGTCTCAAAAGGAGGAATCTTGGAATTCCAAATATGCTTACTGGAAGAATACTTGGAAGTGTCAGGGACCAAAGAGAGTTAGATTTTTCCTTTGGTTAGCGTCTAAGCAAAGACTACTAACTAATGCGGAGCGTACCCGGTGGAGAGTCAGTCATAGTAGTTCTTGCCCTCTCTGTGGTTATGAAACACAAGATACTATACATGTGCTTCGAGATTGTTCGGCAGCAAAGGAAGTTTGGTCGCTTATTGCCCCTTTTGATCAACAACACAGGTTTTTTCTGGTACTCTTCAGGAATGGTTGACTTCCAACCTTTGTTGTCACATGAGATTATCGGGATGCGGGGTTACATGGTCTTGTGTTTTTGGTCTAATTATTTGGTGCATTTGGAAGAATAGAAATTTATTTATATTTTAGAACATTTCTTGGTCATCGATTGAGATTGTCAAAATTTCCTTTGGTTGGGCTCATCAGTATGAGATAAGTCACATGGGATACCTGTGCAATGTCCATGTCTCTGACTCTCCAACACCCTTGACAAACACATGGGTACATTTATTTATCGATGGTGCAGTGGTTAGAGATAATGGGAATGCTTCGACTGGTGGAGTGTTACGAGACCAGCTTAGGAATTGGATCTTGGTATTTAATCACTATTTAGAGAGCTGCACACATTTTGAGGCCGAGTTTATGAGGTGTTTTAGATGGTATTCTTGTCTTACTAAGCAAATGTTTTAAGAGTGGCACAATTCAGTCTGATAACTTGGACGTGGTCAGAGCCCTGCAAGAAAATGGAAGGGATGATACGGGAACCACTATGCTTAGGAGAGTTCAATGAATTTTGAGATATGAGGGATAGTGGTCGATTATGTATGTTCCTAGAGAAGCTAATACAGTGGTTGACTGCTTAGCAAAGATGAGTTTAGAGTGTAAGACGAGTTTACATATCTTCGAGGCTACTCCTAATGAAGTTTTAGAGATGTTACAACGAGACAAAGCTAGTAGTGCTTTTAGTTAATTTCATTTGATGTAATTTTGTTTTTAACACAAAAAAAGATAACCAATTAAAAATTATCATGTAGCAAAAAAATAAAAATGTTATTATTTTATTTATATATGTTGAAACCACCTCAGAAACGGGGCTTCGAAAAATATTTTTTTAAAAATTTGAAAAAAAGGGAAAAAATGGAGGAGTCGCCACCAATCTTTTATTTGGGTGTGATTGGATCACCACAAAATGTTTGAAAACGTTTTAAACAGTTGGTCTTCGAAATCCAAAGAAACAGGTTCGGGAGTCGGTTACGCATGAGGAAGGATTAGCACCCTCATACGCCCAAAATTGGTACCACGTGATTACTTTCGGGTCTTGTTTTATGAAAACAGTAAAACTTGGGGTAAAGTTTAAAATACGATGTTTATTTTAGAAAGCTTTGTGTAATTTCAAAGTAAATCCTTTTAAGAAAATTCGTCCCCGTGTTTCGAACTTTTATGAGAACTAGAAGTCGTGTCCAACACATTAGGGCACTATATTCTCGGAGTTTCAAAACTGAAGGACGTTTCGAGAAATTTTGAAGAGAGTATTTTATCGCGTGAATTACACGTAAATCACACCCAGCACGTTAGGGCATGGTGTTTCGAGGTCTTCACACGAAAGGACATTATTTTTTTGTCTTAAAATCCTTTGTATATAGATATATAAAATTGAAGAAAGTTTTGAAACCTTTTGAAAAAGATATCCGATTTGCATGAATTATGAAAATCACACTCAGCACGCTAGAGCACGATTTCTCGAGGTTTTCACACGAAAGGACATTGCCTCATTTTTTTTCAAAATCACTCGTGATATATAGATATATATTTTGAGAACTTGAAAATTTCGTATTGAATTTAAAATGCAACCCTCGGACACATAGTCAAAAAGATTCAAATATGGAATACCCGTTTACTTCGATTTTCGCGGAGAATTAAAATCGTGACCAACACGTTAGGACACGATGTTTTCGAAATCTCGGAGTTAACAGGTATAAAAATCCCAAAAGAGAATATTCGACGCGTGTGAGTTATACGAAAAAATCACACCCGACACGTTAGGGCACGATTTCCCGAAGTTTCCACACGAGAAGAACATTGCCTCGTCTTTAAAATTTCTTTGAAAGTGAACACGTAAGTTTAAGATATCAAATGGCAATTAATAAGAGAAATTAAATGCGAAGCAAGATAATAAGCAAATAAATAGTATGCAAAAATGTAAAATGCAGGTGCATAATAATTAAAATAAATGCAAATATTGATGAGGAAGAAAAAAGACGCAATCGGGATTAAAAACGGGACCTTTGGATACTCAGGGGCATAATGGTAATTTTTGGCTCTCGGGGCAAAAATGTAATTTTGGGAAATTTTGGGGTTAAAAATAGAATTTGGAAAGTTTGAGGGTAAAATGGTAATTTTTGGTGAAATCGGGGTTAAAAAATGGAATTTTGGAAAGTTTGGGGGTAAAATGGTAATTTTGGGTGAAATCGAGGTTAAAATGGAATTTTGGAAAGTTTAGGGGTAAAATGGTAATTTTGGGTGAAATCGAGGTTAAAAATGGAATTTTGGAAAGTTTAGGGGTAAAATGGTAATTTTGGGTGAAATCGGGGTTAAAATGGAATTTTGGAAAGTTTGGGGGTAAAACGAAGATGATAAATGATGACAGATGGGTATTTAATCATGCATATTAAAGGGAATTGAAATACAAAGAACTTGGAAATTGTTAATAATGAAGAATACTTATGTACTGAAACCGTACCTGAACGGTTTAATATCTGAATGCTATGAATCAAACTTGAACCTTCTTTCTGTTTTGCCCAGTATTGCTTTAACTTCTTTGTATTTTTTTTTGAGTTGAAACTGTGTATTGATTTCAGAATCTTCAAAAAATCCTCCTTACAACAGAATTCAATTTGGCTTTTATAGCCAATAATACAATCATTCAATTTTGTTTTACACCATTTAATGCATTTCTTGTCAACCTTTTGCAGGTTTGGCCATTGCAGGTTGAAGCTGGTGGCAGTCGGCTGTGTAGGAGGTAGCAACTTGGATTTGGTTCCGTGCTAACGTGGTGAGCCCTGGTTGGCTGAGATGGACAGCAGCAATGCAAGTGGGTTTACCAAACTCTGACTCTGGGTTTAACCTTAGGGTAGTGGGCCATTTGGACCTGGATTTTATTTGGGTCAAGTGTAATGGGTTATTTTGTAGTTGGGCCCCGATTGGGCTTTGTAACTGGACATTGGACTTTATTTTTGGGTTAATATCAATTTAAATTTCAATTAAACTTAAATTTAGAGCAAATTTAAATTTAAAATAAATTTAAATCCATTTTAACCCAATAAAAAAAAGGTTAACCCAATTACTCGGGCCCGATTAAAATTGGGTTCCAACAACTGCCCCTCTTTGCTCGTTGTTGTGTAACAGGAACGGAGCAAAGACCAAAAGGAAAGCCCAATTTTGTCGAGTCCCATCTCTTCAACACTCTATCTTCAACTGGTCCGCCTTTCGTTTTGTCAATCGTTCAATCTCTACTACATCCGTCTTTCCACTTCTTTGACATGGGGGTTCCATCCTGCTTTAAGGTGATCTTCAAAAAGTCAAAATTTGTTACTATGACTTCACCCCATCCTCTCGAAATTTCAAAGGGATTGGAATTTGTCATCGTAGTCTTTGAGTCTGATTTCATTGACCTGGTCTTCTTCTCTGTGTCTTATCAGGAAGATGATCGCAATTATCTATTTTAATTCGCTTCTTTGGATCACCTCAGGAAGACGAATTCAGTCCACTTCTCTGTATCTCATCAGGAAGCTAACCTTTTTATTGCTTCGACCTGCTTCTCAATGTCTCATCAGGAAGCTGAGTTCGAAGATTTGCTCGCATTGAGCGTTGAGTTGGTATTCTTCTCTGTGTCTCATCAGGAAGATGGCCACATCGCTTGTTTTAATTCGCTTCTCTAGATCTCCTCAAGAAGACGAATTTGGTCCACTTCTCTGTGTCTCATCAGGAAGCTAACCATTTTATTGCTTCGACCTGCTTCTTAGTGTCTCATTAGGAAGTTGGGTACGAAGATTGGCTCGTGTTGAGCGTTGAGTTGTTATTCTTCTGTGTATCTCATCAGGAAGATGACTGCCTCTGTTATTTTAATTTGCTTCTCTGGATCTCCTTAGGAAGACAAATTTGGTTCACTTCTCTGTATCTCATCAGGAAGCTAACCATTTTATTGCTTCGACCTGCTTCTCAGTGTCTCATCAGGAAGCTGGGTACGAAGATTGGCTCGTGTTGAGCGTTGAGTTGGTATTCTTCTCTGTATCTCATTAGGAAGATGACCGCCTCTGTTGTTTTCATTTGCTTCTCTGGATCTCCTCAGGAAGATAAATTTGGTCCACTTCTCTGTATCTCATCAGGAAGCTAACCATTTTATTGCTTCGACCTGCTTCTTAGTGTCTCATCAAGAAGCTGGGTACGAAGATTGGCTCGTGTTGAGCGTTGAGTTGGTATTCTTCTCTGTATCTCATCAGGAAGATGACCGCCTCTATTGTTTTAATTTGCTTCTCTAGATCTCCTCAAGAAGACAAATTTGGTCCACTTCTCTGTATCTCATCAGGAAGCTAACCATTTTATTGTTTCGAACTGCTTCTCAGTGTCTCATCAGGAAGCTGGGTTCGCAGATTTGCTCGCTTTAAGCGTTGAGTTGGTATTCTTCTCTGTATCTCATCAGGAAGATTATCGCCTCACTGTTTCTTGAACTACTCCGTGATTATAGTAAGGTCGATTGATGGTGATCTGCCCCAATCTTGGGGTAAAGGATCAAATAACTGTAATCTGTCTGAAAAATGGTTGTCCTTATAACTTCACGGGATCCGTCATGAACTTGTTATTTCTCGTCTTGCTTCAAGGTGTCGAGACCTGTAAAATATGCTAAAATGGGCCTCTGGGTAGGCTAGTTTGTTTAGGATGCCATGCTCAAAAATGAGTTGAAATGCTCCTAACTATATGTGTGCATGATTAATGTTTTATTCGTTATTAGTCGGGCCGGTATGGTTTATTGCCCATCCAAATTCTGTCCTTGATGTGTCGATCCATCTTCTTCTATGCTGATCTTGAATTGCTCATTTTCAAGTTTGTTTTCCCACTGCTGATTCTGTTTCAGACCCCTATAATTTTGAAAATTCCTAGGATAATGCTCATGAATCTTTTTATGATTTATCAGTTCATTACTCGTTATTTAAGTGCGAAATGCCTGCACAAAATTGTCTGGAAACAAAGTTGTATTTAAAAAATGTATGAGACTCAAAGGAAACAACATTAATAAAAAAATGGCTAAGTACAAGAAAAGGGCAATTTAATTGTCCTGAATATTGCCAAAAATGAGCCACTCTTACATTGACTTGCTGAGAATCACCCTTAGCCCAGACGTGTGTCTAGAAGACCTGGAGTGCTTGGTCGATGCTTCAAGTTGTAACCTTTCTCTATCTCCTCGACCTATTTTGGGCTTGAATCGTTCTTTGCGGGTTTTCAACTCAAAATTCTCTTGGGTCCAGGATGCCCTTTGCGGGTTTTCATCCTGGACTTTTTTTTTTCGAATCGAGACGCCCATTTACGGGTTTTCATCTCAAATCTTTTTTTTAGAGGAAGTATTTCTTTACCGAGTCTGAATTGACGGGGTTATCCAGTTCCTTGCCATCCATTTCTGTTAGGATGAGAGCTCCTCCTAAGGAAGCTTTCTTTACTACATAAGGTCCTTCCCAATTGGGCATCCACTTTCCACGAAAATCTTTGTGTATGGGGAGTATCTTCTTCAAAACCAGATCTCCCTCATGGAACTCCCTAGGACGGGCCTTTTTGTTATAAGCTCGCATCATCCTTTTTTGGTACATTTGGCTGTGACGGATGGCTTTTAATCTTTTTTCCTCGATCAAATTCAACTGATCATATCGAGCTTGGATCCATTCAGCCTCATCTAATTGGAACTCAGTTAAGACTCGGAGAGAAGGTATTTCAACCTCAATAGGTAAGACTGCCTTTATACCGTAGGCCAACGAGAACGGTGTTGCCCCAGTAGAAGTTCTGACCGAAGTTCTGTAGGCGAAGAGGGCAAATGACAGTTTTTCGTGCCAGTCTCTGTAAGTCTCGGTCATATTTGCCACGATTTTCTTGATATTTTTATTGGCCGTTTCTACGGTTCCATTCATTTTTGGGCGGTAGGGAGAGGAATTATGATGCTTGATTTTGAATTGTTCGCAAACTTCTGCAATCGTGCTATTGTTCAAGTTCAAGGCATTATCGGATATAATCCTCTATGGCATCCCATACCGGCATATAATCTCCTTTTTTAGGAACTTGCTGACTGCAGACTTGGTAACGTTGGCATACGAAGCTGCCTCTACCCATTTGGTGAAATAGTCGATCACCACGAAGATAAATCTATGCCCATTGAAAGCTTTCGGAGAAATTGGTCCAATAACATCCATGCCCCACATAGAGAAGGGCCAGAGGAAATCATGACATGGATGTTTGATGGAGGTACATTAATCTTATCTCCATATATCTGCCATTTGTGGCATCTCCTGGCATAGTTAATGCAATCACTTTCCATGGTAGACCAGTAATACTCGAATCTCATTATTGGTCGGGTCATCGTGAAACCGTTGGCATGCGTCCCACAAATTCGTTCGTGAACTTCTTCTAAAATCCTCTTGGCTTCCACTGCATCAACACATCTCAATAGGACCTGGTCTTTCCTCTTTTTGTACAAGATTTCTCCGTCTAAGACATATTCACTAGCAAGTCTTCCTAATGTTCTCTTTTCGTTATCTGAGGCTTGCTCGGGGCATTTTCGATCTCTTACGAATTGGAAGATGTCTTGGTACCATGGGTGATCTTCCTTTTCTACTTCCTCCTCTGACTCGATATCACAGCAATGAGCGGGAGTTTTATAGATACTCATCTGAATGGGCGTCACATCTTTTGGCCTACTTACTTTGATCATCGAGGCTAAAGTAGCGAGGGCATCAGCCATTTGATTTTCCTCTCGAGGGAGATAATGGAATGTGACATCATCGAACTTTGTAATCAATTCGAGAACTAGCTTGTGGTAATCCCTTAGCTTAGCATCTCTCGTTTCCCACTCTCCTTTAAGTTGATAGATTACCAATGCGGAGTCTCCATAAATCTCTAGAATTTTAACTCTCCGTTCTATGGCTGCGCGAATTCCTATGATTCATGCTTTGTATTCAGCCATATTATTAGTGCAGTCAAAATCTAGCTTGCTGGTAAAAGGGTAATGGTCTCCCTCTAGTGATACAAAGACTGCTCCAACCCCGTTACCTATGGCGTTTGAAGCTCCGTCAAAATTTAAAATCCACGATTGCCCTCTCGTGGTTGCCTCTTCAGCTGTTGTAACAAACATTAAATCTTTATTCGAGAAATTGAAGTTTATTGGCTCATAATCCTCTAAGGCCCTGCTGGCTAGGAAGTCTACTACCGCACTCCCTTTTATTGCCTTGTTATTGACATAGACAATGTCAAATTCTGAGAGCAAGATTACTTCAAAGGATCTAATTTCGAGATCAACCAAGTAGTATGGTAGAGCATGTATTGTCTTAGTCTGCGTGTAGTCCAGACTAGTGCACAACATAATTTTTCAATAGGTGAATACCGAGTCTCACAATCGGTAAATTTCTTACTCAGATAATATATCACCCTCTTCTTCTTTTCAGATTCATCATGCTGGCCTAACATGCATCCCATGGAATTCTCAAAGACCGTCAGGTACAGTATCAAAGGCTTGTTAAGAATTGGAGGGACTAAGATAGGAGCTTTGGACAAATAACCTTTGACCTTATCGAAAGTTTCCTAGCACCCAGCATCCCATACGTCCGGGTTACGCTTTCTAAGCAAGCGGAAGATAGGGTCACACTTTTCGGTCAATTGTGAGAGGAACCGAGCAATGTAATTTAATCTTCCTAAAAATCTCCGTACTTCTTTTTGTGTGCTGGGTGGTGGTAGCTCCTGTATGGCTTTGACTTTATCTGGGTCGATTTCAATTCCTCTTTTGCCAACCACAAAGCCTAACAGTTTTCTTGAGGTAGCCCCGAAAGTGCACTTAGCCGGGTTTAGCTTTAGTTGATATTTCCTTAACCTTATAAACAACTTCCTCAGGATTCTCACATGCTCCTCCTCTGTTTGGGATTTCGCTATCATGTCATCAACATAAACTTCGATTTCCCTATGCATCATGTCATGAACAGGGTTACCATAGCTCTCTGATATGTTGTCCCTGCATTTTTAAGTCCAAAGGGCATTACTTTGTAGCAAAACGTTCCCCTTAGCGTGACGAATGTGGTCTTGACCATGTCCTCAGGGTCCATCTTTATCTGATTATATCCGGAGAAACCATCCATGAAGGAAAACAAAGAATGTCCCGCTGAGTTATCGACCAAAGTATCAATGTGAGGTAAAGCGAAATTATCCTTTGGGCTAGCTTTATTTAAGTCTCGATAGTCCACGCACATTCGTACCTTTCCATCCTTTTTAGGAACAGGGACTATATTAGCTACCCATTCGGAGTATTTAACTACCTGGAGAAAAACGGCGTCAAATTGTTTCTTGACTTCTTCTTTTATTTTTAATAGCACATCCGGTCTCATTCTCCGGAGTTTTTGCTGCACGAGCCTGCATCCTTCTTTTATAGGGAGTTTGTGTACCATAATATCAGTACTCAACCCGGGCATATCTTGATAGGACCATGCAAAGATGTCTTGGAACTCTTTGAGCAACTCGATGAGATTCTTTCTAGTTTCCGCAGAGATGCATGTTCTAATTTTTACATCTTTCTTTTCGTCTTCGTTCCTCAAATTAATCACCTCTACAGGGTCCGAATGAGGTAGGATTTGTTTTTCTTCATGCCCTATCATCCTTAACAGATCCGGGGAGAGATCACAATCTTGATTTTCTTCAAAGCCCTGAAGTTCTTCTAGACACATGTCTTGCTCAAAGTGAGGCTCTAAGTTAACCTCAAAGTTTCTCATATTATTGATATTTGAGGACTTGTCGAGGGATAAAAAAGAAGGTCCAAAGAACAAAATAAATTTATGAAAGAATGATTCTGTGGTATGTATATGAGTATGTATGTGTGTATCGAAAGGATGATTAGTCGTATTTGTTAGTTATGTACGAGTGATTTATTAGGCTGAATCAAAAAATGAAAGAATAATTTTAGGAAATGCATTTTCATTCGAAATAACTAAGTAATGAACGTGGGTCTTTTACAAAAGATCTATATTGCTTTCAGGCCTAAAGCAATAGGTGTTTACGAGCATTACTCTGAGGAATTTTTAAAAATTACAGGAAGTTCCTCCACGGTCCAATTATCCAGGGTGCTTCCAGGTGCACACAGACCAATCCTTGATAGATTCCCTTCCCTGTCTTCTTTCGATATAGCATTGACGCTCAAGTCCCTCATGATGTTCCCTCCAGTACCAATGGTTACTTCTTTTTTCTCTTATTCTTCCTTCTGATTAATTATTTCTCCCAAAATAAAAGTCCCGTAAATAGGTGGGAAAATCATGGGTTCCCACGAGGGTTCATTTCTAGATAGTCTGGCCCTCCTCCTCTCTTGTCTCTTTTCAATCTCTTTCTTTTTCTACTTCGCATCCGGCTTATACCCTAAACCATAGCGATCCCACTTTTCCATCAAGGTCGGCACGTTAATTCTCCCTTGGAGGTACTTCCCGAGTCCTTTTCCAGAGACAGCCCCTTTCCCAAGCATCATCCGTAGGCCCATTCTAGTAGTCGATAATATTACCGGCACGGGCACCTTGCTTCCTTCCGAAATGAAGGTTGCATTTACAAATTCCAGTGAACGAAACGAGCATTCTATAGCCTCTTCATCCATTACCACATAAGGTGACTCGCTTGTTACAGAGGCAATTATTTCTTCCTCAGCGTTGATGGTAATTAGCCTCCCTTCATTCACTAGCTTCACCTTCTAATGTAGAGAGGAAGGTACTGCCCCAGCCGAGTGGATCCATGGTCTCCCCAATAGGCAGTTGTAGGTAGGCCTAATATCCATCACTAGGAAATCTATTTCGTACGTGTTCAGCCCAATTTGTAGGGGTACTTCAATTTTTTCGGTTACCTTCCTTTCTGTCCCGTTAAATGCTCTTACTATGTTGTTGCATCCCTTCAAATGAGAGCTATCGATCGGTAATCTTTGTAGTGTAGCTAGTAGTAGTACATTCAATGTTGACCCATTATCTATGAGTACTCCCGATAGTGTGTACCCTTTATAACGGGTTGTGATGTGGAGGGCTTTGGTTGATCCCATCCCTCCGGACGGGATCTCATCATCACTAAAGAAGATAAAATTATATGCACTAATGTTATTAACCAAGCGGTCCAACTTACATACCGATATATCATTGGTCACGTAAGTCTCATTGAGCACCTTCATTAATGCATCACGATTCGCTTCTGAGCTCAAGAGCAATGATAAGATCGATATTCGTGCAGGTTATTTATAGAGCTGTTCAACCACGCTGTATTCATTGTGCCTTAAGAACTTTAGGAACTCTTTCGTCTCCCTTTCAGATACTGGCTCATTAGTGGGTCCTTCAAGCCTAGTGGCTATCTCTTTTTCAGGCTCGCATATTACCGCTTTCCCTTTATTGATCTCTCTGCTTTTTTTGGCTGAGTCATAAATTTTGCCACTCCGGGTAATCAAGTTTACCTCATTCTTAGGTTCCCCTTTTCTAGGTACAGTCACATTGCACTTGTAATTCCATGAAACCTTTTTGCTGTCATTGTAAGGGAAGGTTGCAGGTCTTTGAATGATAATACAAGGCGTCGTCTGTCCTCTGGCTACGCTTTTTTGCGGTTTACAAATGATCACCTTCGGGTGGTTGACCGTCCCGTCTTCGGAAGCACAGACATAATTGACCTCTTCTTCTTCTTCAAAGAATTCCAGCTCCTGATTGTCCATTAATGTTTGTAACTGGGCTTTGAACTTGTCACAATCCTAGATTTCATGCCCCTTAACGGCATAAAACTCGCAGTCAGCCTCCATTATCATATCCTTCTTATCCTTCACAATCATCCTTACTTTGACCATTTGTTGCCACACACATCGTAGCGGGGACCTAATTTCTTCCACTTTCCTTTTAATTTTTCGTGCCCTTTCCGCCAGCACGGCATTGACTCCTTGATTCGAATGATTCGACAAGGGATTCCCAGCTACATTAAGCCTAGCTGGGTCTTCTAATTTCACGACCCCGAATCTTATGAGTTCTTCGACTCGTCTTTTGAAAGCCGGGTAATTTTCGATTGAATGGCCTTTCGCATCTGCGTGGTACTCACAATGAGCATTCGCATCATACCAAGCCGAAAATGGTGGTTCATACGGTTTCACCCTTTGAGGAGCTACCTCATGAGTGTCATACAATAACTTGTAGAGTTCTCTGTACGATACCGGAAGTGGAGTGTATTGAATCCTTGCTCTATTAGGCCTAGCACTCGATTCCCGCCTCGGGACGTTCTGATAATTAACTGCTGGTGCTTTATGCTGACCTGTCACAAAGGGTTTGGCACCGCTAAGTCGATACACACTTATATTGTTGACCTCATTATCCCTTCTTCTAGGGCCGGGTCTTCTAGCGTTTTCTCCAGCTTCGATCTTGCTGGCTTTAATTACATTTTCAATCATCTCTCCTGAGATGACCATGTCGGTGAAGCTTTTGATGGCGTTTCGTAGAAAATGGTTAAGATAGAGGGCTTTAAGGGTATTGACAAACAGCATCGTGATTCTTTATCCGTCAACGGTAGCTGTACTTGTGTTGCCATTTCTCTCCACCGCTGTGCGTACTGTCTAAAACTTTCGTTTTATCTTGTGCTCCGATCAGGGGCTATCTCGGTCACATGACCGTATTGTTTCAAGAAAGCTTGTGCTAAATCTTTCCATGAACGAACTTTCGCTCGGCTCAGTTGGTTATACCATCTGACTGCCGATCCGACCAAACTATCTTGAAAACAGTGAATCAACAATTAATCATTGTGAACATGCCCTGCCATCTTCCTACAGAACATAGTCAGATGTGTTTCTGGGCAGCTCGTTCCGTGATATTTTTCGAATTCAGGAACTTTAAACTTGGGAGGGAAAACCAAGTTTGGAACCAGACTCAATTCTTTGGCATCCACTCCGTAAGAATTTTTAATTCCTTGTATTGCCTGAATTTTCTCTTCCAATAGCCTATACTTTTCCTCCATTTGCCTAGAGAGGTCCTCCTTTATCATCTCATCAAAATCTGGGACTCCTAGGTTTGCAGCATTATCTTCTGGATTTGACCCTGATCAGACTACATAGTTAGCGAGTCTTGACGTGCCTGTGGTCTGCTGTTGTGGTCTGATGTTAACATGGGCTTCTCTGGTCGGCATTTCTTGTGAAGCCGGGTTATGTATTGGTGTAAAGCCAGGAGGAACACTCGGGTCTTCGTCATCCTCAATAGCAGGGCTTTTTCCTTTGTCAGCCACGCTTTGTTTAACTTGCGCTTATTCTGTCATCAAACTCTTTTGTACCTTCGAAAATTGTTTTTTATTTCCCTACACATTGCTGTCATTTGTTTCTACATTTGATCTTGTAATTCTTTCTGGATTTGCTCAAGCCGTTGTTTCATAGGTTTTGTTTTCTTGCAGGTATAATAATGATGCAAATATTTAATATGACTGGTGTTAACTGGTAATTTTATTTAATCAGGATTATTATGCAAGAATATGCAAAATACAATGCAAATGAAATGCATGCATGCAATGCAAGAAAAGGCATTGATTCCAAAATCCACTTTCCATTAGAGTAACTTCTAGAGAGAAAAAAAATCTTTACATAAAACAGAAGTTACATACAAATGGTTGGCCTTTTGTCCTAGAGCTTTAATTTTTTCTAGAAGTCCAGCTAACTTCTTTCCTTGATCCGACTTGGATTCGTATTGAAGACTCAAAACATCAGCTTCGGCAGTCAACTCTTGCATGTGATCAGCAGCTTCTCTCATTTGAGTCAATGTCTTTCCCATTATGTGATCTCTTTCCCCGACTTCTTTCTTAGCTTGGCGTGTGTGTCATTCACTAATTTCTAAATTTCTTTCCATAATCTCAAGTCGGATTTCATTGTTGTGAAGCGTGGCCTCCAATTCTTGCACTCTTTCTCTTAACTCTTATTTTTCTGCCATGCAGGCTTTGAGCTCCAGTACAGTATTCCGATTGCGGTGCCTCCGTAGTGACTCTTCCAATTCCTCTATCCTGGCTTCTAAGCTGGTCATCTTAGCTCTCATTTCGGCCTTCTCGACCTGCTTTTCTAGCAACTCTCCCTTCAAGGCATTCTCGCGAGCCTGACCATCTTGGAACCTTCTCTGCCATTGTTCCACCTGGTTTTTCTGTATCTGAATCTCTTGGCACCATTGCTCAGATGTCTTACCCAGCCCTGCAATCTTCATAGACTGACAAAGCTTTTTGTAATGTTTCTTTAAGTCCTCGAGGTTCTCTTCGGCTTTGTTTTTTTCCTTTTCTTAACTTCTCAGCCTCTAGTCTGTGAAAATCTACATCTAGCCCCAGCTTCATCTTATCTTCCTCCAATACCTCTATCCTCTTACCAAACTCTGAGTTTTTCCTTTCAAAATCTCATTTGAGGATGTCTAACTCTAAAGGAGCTTCTTGCAGACATTCTTCTATTGGACGAATATTTTCAGGATTTGACGTAGAAATGTTGTTATTAACCCTCTTACTCCTCCACCAGTCGTAGTTCGAGGTTGTTAAAGGATTCGCACTGAACTTCTTCATTCTTTGCACCTTCTTCCACGCATTTGCCACTTCTCGAACCTTTTTCTTATAATCATTCCCCTTATATGAAAACTCGCAATGTGCTAGACCATGAGTTGCAGGGATAAACTGTCTTGTCTTGTATTATCTCAAAACCAGCAGAGGAGCATACCCAGTGGCACCCCATACTCCGAGTAACGGGACCCAATCGAAGTCACCACAACGGTAAAGGATTTCATCTGGAAGAAACCAAGGTGCGCACCATTCAATATCCTCATCCTGGAGATTCTGGAGAACAACCGCCCACTTTTCTTCAGATACTTTCGGTTCTCGTTGCGTAGCCACAAAATTTTTCAAAGGCAAGAAGTCAGTCGAGAAAACCTTACAAGAAAATTTCTCCACTTTTCAAAAATGGCTGTGAAACCAAACCATCAAGAGTTGTGCACAACCGATAAATCTTCCTTCTCCCTCTCTCCGACAAGCACTCAATGAGCGAAAAGTTTCTACCAGGATAGCAGGGACGAGTGTAATTCCTCTACTGAGTCGATCAAACAATACTACCACCGCATCCTCTACGTGTCCCAATGCTTTCGAGAACAAGACCAAACCGTATATACTGAGGGCGAAGATATCAATGCGTCTCCTCATATCTAGATGTGTCACAATCAGGTCTCGCAAACTCTTCCAAGTGACGCACATGTTGTCTCTTTTCTCTTTTATACGAGAAGCGACCCATTGGTCGCTCATCTTCGTTACATTCATTAATCTCTTTAGCAATTTCGGAACACTCGCATCTTTCGAATACGCCTTATCGACTTGAATCCTTGGACATCGAATCAGAGCAGTATATTCCTCTATCGTAGGTGTCAAGTCTAAGTGCCCAAAGGTGAAGCAACTATATGCGGGGTTCCAATGTTGAGTAAGGGCTCGAAAAAGGTGCTTGTCGATCTTTACTTCCAGCAAGTAAGGTAGATTTCCATAATCTCGATAAAACATCTGCTTCATCTCATTATCCTACAGTCCTCAAATCTCTTTCAACTCCTGCAAGTTGTTCTAAGTCACATTAATACGAGTATAGTCCCAAAATTCTGACAAATGCCCCTCTTTCAAGCTATCTCCTTTTCCGCGTTGTTGCTCTTCAGACCATAGGCGTGTCACCATATTATCCTCTACTTTATCAAGAAATCCTTCCTCTATGATAAAATTGCCTAGTCGGTAAAACGGATTTAAATCAACACCTTTTCATATGATGATGCAAATGCAGGTAAAAGAGGCAAAACAAACATGGTTAGTAGCGGGTAATAAATATAAAAAAATCAGCATACAAATATATAACACAGAACCTAAAAAAAAATTATTTCAGGTATATGCTAACAGGGCTAAGCTTAACTCCGTCTAGGGTGAGTACTTACGGCCCACTATATGTAGTTTAGGTTCTAAAGTAAAGGGTACCCAAACCAGCAGATTCCTCAATCCTCACCCATTACAGGTTCATACGAACGAGTTCGGTTCAGGGGGACGCATTTCTCACATGTTTGCACGGAAGTGAAAACTTCACGAAAATAAGGGTACTTTGTAATCCCGAAAGCGATCCACTATCCTGCACGGAGGTGAAGACCTCACGAAGGAGTAGTTTCCCGCTTCCACTTAAAAGAGTAATAGCACAATGTATATGGATGCGAAATTACACTAGCAATATCACAGAGTATAATGTCACACAAAAATGTCGAGGATCGCATGTTAAACAAAACCGAAGTTTAAAAGTTCTCAAAAAAGACCCGAAAATAATCAATTTTGGCTTGACTCTCGTTTATTTAAAAGTTCCTGAGTGGAGTCGCCAGCTGTCGAAACCACCTAGAAAACGGGGCTTCGAAAAATATTTTTTTAAAAATTTAGAAAAAAGGGAAAAAATGGGGGAGTCGCCATTAACCTTTTATTTGGGTGTGATTGGATCACCACAAAACATTTGAAAACGTTTTAAAAAGTTGGTCTTCGAAATCCAAAGAAACAGGTTTGGGAGTCGGTTACGCATGAGGAAGGATTAGCACCCTCATACGCCCAAAATTGGTACCACATGATTACTTTCGGGTCTTGTTTTATGAAAACAGTGAAACTTGGGGTAAAGTTTAAAATACGATATTTATTTTAGAAGGCTTTGTGTAATTTCAAAGTAAATCCTTTTAAGAAAATTCGTCCCCGTGTTTCGAACTTTTATGAGAACTAGAAGTCATGTCCAACATATTAGGGCACTATATTCTCGGAGTTTCAAAATTGAAGGACGTTTCGAGAAATTTTGAAGAGAGTATTTTATCGCGTGAATTATACGAAAATCACACTCAGCACGTTAAGGCATGGTGTTTCGAGGTCTTCACACGAAAGGACATTATTTTTTTTGTCTTAAAATCTTTTGTATATAGATATATAAAATTGAAGGATGTTTTGAAAACTTTTGAAAAGGATATTCGATTTGCATGAATTACGAAAATCACACTCAGCACGTTAGAGCACGATTTCTCGCGGTTTTCACACGAAAGGACATTGCCTCGTTTTGTTTCAAAATCACTCGTGATATATAGATATATATTTTGAGAACTTGAAAATTTCGTATTGAATTTAAAATGCAACCCTTGGACACATAGTTTAAAAGATTCAAATATGGAATACATGTTTACTTCGATTTTCGCGAAGAATTAAAATCGTGACCAACACGTTAGGACACGATGTTCTCAGAATCTCAGAGTTAACAGGTATAAAAATCCCAAAATAGAATATTCGACGCGTGTAAGTTATACGAAAAAATCACACTCGACACGTTAGAGCACGATTTCCCGAAGTTTCCACACGAGAAGAACATTGCCTCGTCTTTAAAATTTCTTTGAAAGTGAACACGTAAGTTTAAGATATCAAATGGCAATTAATAAGAGAAATTAAATGCGAAGCAAGATAATAAGCAAATAAATAGTATGCAAAAATGTAAAATGCAGGTGCATAATAATTAAAATAAATGTAAATATTGATGTGGAAGAAAAACGACGCAATCGAGATTGAAAACGGGACCTTTGGATACCCGGAGGCATAATGGTAATTTTTGGCTCTCGGGGGCAAAAATGTAATTTCGAGAAAATTTAGGGCTAAAAATAATATTTGGAAAGTTCGAGGGTAAAATGGTAATTTTGGGTGAAATCGGGGTCAAAAATGGAATTTTGAAAAGTTTGGGGATAAAATGGTAATTTTGGGTGACATCAGGGTTAAAAATGGAATTTTTGAAAGGTTAAGGGTAAAATGGTAATTTTTGGAAGTTTCGGGGTCAAAAATAGAATTTTGGAAAGTTTGGGGACTAGAGAGCAATAAAACCAAAGAATGGGTGACACGTGGCAGCCCCACAGGCGTCCAGAAGTCAAAGGACTAATTTGTAAATCTTAAAAAATTCCTGGGCCAATTGTGTAATTAAATAGAAATTGATTTAGGGGTTAAATTAAAACAAATTAAAAATAAGAGGGACCCATTGCATAAATAAGCTATAACAGTGAAATGTGGCAGCCTCTGGTACGTTCAAAATGTCAAAGGACTAAATTAAAAAGTGAATAAAATTACTGGGCCAAATTAAAAATAATTAAAAGTACAAAATGACTAAATTTTAAAAAACAAAAAAGGGAAGGACCTAATGGGTAAAATATCCCAATTTTAAAAAAAGATCAACATTTCCTTCCTAAAGCTGCACCGTGTTAATAGCCTTTAAGATGCTAAAAATCTCTTTAAAAAAATCAATTTCCTTCTTTTATTTTTATAGAAACAAGACCCCCTTTTTGTTTTGCTTCATTTCAATTTCAAAAAAAAATCCCAAAAGCTCTCTTTTTCTCTCCAAATCCCATGGCTGGCCAACCCTTCAGCCGAACGCCACCTCGCCCTCCGGAGTGCGTTGCTGACCACGCGTTGCTGCCCCATCATCGCCGATAAACGCGCCATTGAATCCGTCCAGCACGCGCCATCCCAGGGCTGTCCGATCGCCGGCATTCGGAGGTAGAGTCTCCTTTTTCTTTTATTTTTTATTCATCTTAAAAAAAACATTCCTATTTTGAAAGCCCTTTCTTTTTGTCTTCAAAAAGCTTTGATTTTTGTTGTTTTTTTTTCATCAAAAGTAGATCTGGTTTTATACCAGATCTAAAATCTTAAAACCCCCCTTTTGTTTTTTTATTCCAAATATGTTCCATTATTTTTTAAAAAAGATGATCTTTATTTATTTAAAATTGCTTTGATTATTGATCATTTTTAGATTTCATTTCTTTCTTGTGTTCGCAGATTCGCTTGTTACAGGGGCGTAGGTGATGCTCGAGGGCGACCACGCGGCGGTGAACGGTGGCGGCGCGTGGTTGGGGGTGTTCGGTTACAGATACGTTTCTGACCTTTCGTGTTTTTTTGCTATTAATTATTATCCAAAAAATATTTATTTATTACTATTAATAATAATATTTTTAAAGCAGTTATTAAGGTTATTGATATTGCCAATATTATATTTATCATTAGTATTATCATTAATGCTATTTAATATATATACATTCATTCATTGCTGTAACAATAAACGAAGATGATAAATGATGACAGATGGGCATTTAATCATGCATATTAAAGGGAATTGAAATACAAAGAACTTGGAAATTGTTAATAATAAAGAATACTTATGTACTAAAACCGTACCTGAACGGTTTAATACCTGAATGCTATGAATCAAACTTGAACCTTCTTTCTGTTTTGAGTGTGCCAATGCCTAGTATTGCTTTAACTTCTTTGTATTTTTTTTGAGTTGAAACTGTGTATTGATTTCAGAATCTTCAAAAAATCCCCCCTTACAATAGAATTCAATTTGGTTTTTATAGCCAATAATACAATCATTCAATTTTGTTTTACACCATTTAATGCATTTCTTGTCAACCTTTTGCAGGTTCGGCCATTGCAGGTTGAAGCTGGTGGCAGTCGGCTGTGCAGGAGGTAGCAACTTGGATCTGGTTCCGTGCTGACGTGGTGAGCCCTGGTTGGCTGAGATGGACAGCAACAATGCAAGTGGGTTTACCAGACTCTGATTCTGGGTTTAACCTTAGGGTAGTGGGCCATTTGGACCTGGATTTTATTTGGGTCAAGTGTAATGGGTTATTTTGTAGTTGGGCCCCGATTGGGCTTTGTAACTGGACATTGAACTTTATTTTTGGGTTAATATCAATTTAAAAATACTGATTTTAGTCTAGAAAAAAAAAGTTGAGCAAGTAGGCAATAAAGTTCGAAAACATAATTAATTGTCGACATCTCAACCTCGTGTAGGCTGAATTCTAGCATTATTAGCATTGCCAAACATTATAAAGGAATAAGAAAGAATGAAAGAAAAAATAAAAAAAAATAAACAGAGAAATAATGCAAAAGAAAATAAAAGAATTAAAAATTAATTTTTAAAGTTTATATAACGTAGCAGTCTATTATTGGTTGGGATTTTTTTTAACAATTATAAAATTTTAGTGTAAAAGTGGATAACAAATGAATAATTTAAGTACCAATTTGTGGGTTAAGTATTTATTATAATAATTAATCATGTTAAAATCAATTTCTTGTAACTAATAGGAGTTAAATATGTGAGATTAACATTATATATAATGTTGATTGAATCTTTACTCAATTAGTATTAGTATTGTTGCAAGTACAGGAAGAGATGAATTTGAATATGTTGAAATGTGTTTATCCTTATATTTAAGGTTTTATAAATACTATTTGCATCTAATCAAATTAGTTCAATCCAACATAAATCTAGGCTCGACAAATAGTATAACTTATATCTATTTGAGAAATTAATATAAATAAAATTAACCAATTAAGAGTTAGTATTTTATATTATCTATGTTTCTCATAATTTTAAATCTATAATAACTAATAGATATGTTTTACGCTTATTTTTTATAATAAATCATTAATATAAAATAAATGTTTTTGTTATTGGTTTTATAGTTATTCAGACCTTGAATCCATATTAAATTACAATTATTATTTTAGATTGACTATCACTTAATTAGTATTGCATCAATATAAATATATGCATTAGTAAATCATTTTCATTCTAATGGCATATAAGAGAATTACGAGAAAAATCATATTTTTTTTTTTGTAAATAAAGAGACATCAAATGCCTAGATTACTAGTGTTTCATACATCAAAAGCAATAGCTAAATCATTTAAAAATAATTTTCGAACATCATAATTAGGAGTTTCAATTATGCGCACATCATCTTTAGTATTAAAGTATGATTTTCACTATTTATTAGGTTCTATCTCCATCACAGAAAAGTACGATTTTCACATATGTTTAGTTATTTTTATTTAACATGTGATAGTTTTATTATAATTGATTTTAATAAAGCTCACAAAATTGTAAATGTTTTCAAATATTATGTCAAAGACAATGAAGTATTAAAGTAATGATTTTATCTAAATAAAATTTCGACGCATATTTCAAAGACGAATTATTTTATCCAAGTGCTTAATATGTTACTATCAATTGTTTCTCAAATTCTTTATTTTCTTTATCTTTAAAATGTTATTTTATCATCTCAATTGTGTTTCAAAATTAATTGATTTTTTTTATAAATAGACCAGTAATAATTTAAGTAGTAAACATATATTTTTAAATTATTAAAAATATTATTTAATAAATTTAAAAATAAACGCATAAAATCGCACAGGATTTTGTACCTGGTATTAATATGTGCACCGGAGATTAGTAATCCTACTAGATTACATGATATGGGTTAAAAATCAGGTTTAATATAATATTTGATACTTGAATTTTACATTTTTTTTAATTTGGTACCTAAACTTTTTTTTACCCAATTTAGTACCTGAACTTGACATTTTTTCCTAATTTGGTACCTAAAGTTTTTTTTGACCCAATTTGGCACTTGAACTTGGTTTTTTTCCCTAATTTGGTACCTAATTTTTTTTAGATTCAATTTGGTACCTAAATTTATTAAATATTATAAAAATCACGCAAAATAATAACAATGTTCAAAATTTTTTTTTGTTATGCTACAAAAATATTGTCAATTTTAGAGAAAACTCATGTTAATGATTAATGAATTAATATTAAAAAAAATTAAGTACCAAATTAGGAAAAAGAGTCAAGTTTAGGTACCAAATTGGACCCAAAAAAGTTTTAAGTACCAACTTAAAAAAAGTATCAAATTTAGGTACCAAAATAGGAAAAAGTGTCAAGTTTGGTACCAAATCGGAAAAAAAAAGTTTAAATACTAAATTAGGAAAAAATATCAAATTCAGATACCAAATATTATATTAAACCTAAAAAGTACATTATGAAAAATTATACATAACACTCTTTTGGAGCTTCTGTTGAAACATTTTTTAAATAATTCATTAAGGTTTCAATATCAAACTTTAATCTTGTATTCTAAAAGCATAATAATAAATTTAGCATTAAACTTTCAACAATTTTTTCACTCTTTGGCTAACTTCTTTTTATCACTTCTGTCCACAAATTTTAAATTTTAGTCCATCTTTTTTTAATGGAAAAGTTAATTGAATTGTTAAAATTTTAATTAAGATTTTTAAAAATTGGATTAGCGATCGAACCAATTAGTACACCAATTCGTCAGTCCGATTGGTTTAGACGGTTTGATTAAATAAATCATTTAAAAATCATAAAAACAAAAATATTAAAAATCAGTTCAACCACTTCAATTGCATGCCGATTTTTTTGGCCCGGTTCAACCACTTCAGGACGATTCATGGCTCAATCATTCTAAAGCCTTTCTCCGAACCGATATCCTAACCAATCTAGTCTGATTTAGATAAACATGATTTTAATGGCACGGACATGGTGACCCAACATGACAACCTACATATATTTCATTGTAGACATGAATATTAAAAAATATAGTTTTATGATTTTTTGAAAGTTGGTGAAGTTTTTAATATATTTTTTTAAATTTTTATTACATACATATAAACTGTCACATAAATTATCATGTCAACACTATTGAAAATTTAACAGATTAGTCAACATTTCCATCTAAAGAAAACAAATTGATTAAAATTTGAAGGTTGAAGACGAAAATCATAAAAAAAATTTAAGACCAAATTGAGTAAATATTAAATGTTAGATTTATCATTATGTCTATCTTAAAGTAGTTTCTTTTAAAGGTTTTACATAAACTATTAAAAGACATTAATACACTTATAGTAATACTTGTGCTTAAGTATTAAAAAAGCCTCTCAAAAATAATTTAAAAAATCAATCAAGTCTTTTGTCAAAAAGTTCAATCAATTGAACCCTTAATTGAAAGTTAGTAATCAATTGAATCCTTTGAATATGGCTTTCTCTTAAAACCCTTGATGGACCATTAATTGTTGATGTGACGTGAAAAAATGATGATGTGGCAATTGACGTGGCATTTGACATGAAAAAAAGTTGACATGGTGGGCTTAACCCACAAATTAGTACCTAAACAATACTCTTTTTCTTAAGTTAGTATTTAATTTTTTTTTGTCACAAATGGTACCTAAATTATTATTTTGTTACTCATTTTACACCAAAATGTTATATTCCATAAAAAAATTTCAACAAAATAATAAATTTTCACATCATATAAACTTAAAAAATATTCTTTAATTCTTTTATTTCTCTCTTTATTTTTTTTCTATTTGTCCTCTTTGTTTGTTTTTTTTTCTTTCTGCTTCATTTATAATATCTAGCAATACCAACAATGCTTGAATTTTGCCCCCTAGAGGCTGAGACACAGGCGACTAATTTTATTTTTGAACTTCACCACCTGCTTGTTGTACCTAATGGGATTGAAAAAGTTTTTTCACCGATCAAAACCAATGTTTTCAGAACTAAACCGAATCGGTCAATCAAACTGGAGGTCGGTCAGGGTACTAACTTAAAGATAGGGGTTAGATCGATTGACCTGTAAACCAATACAAAGCGATTGAACTGATTTTCTCAATTATCTAAATATTTTTATGAATTTTTAATAACTTATTTGATCAAACCAAACAAATTGATTAAACCAGAAACTAGGGCCTGGCTAATTTGATCATTAGTCTGCTGAAGAAAGAAGAAAGAAGAAAGAAAAAAGAAGAGAAAGATATATATAAGAAAAAAACTATTTTTTGCCATTTTTGTCATATGTCAATTTTTAATTAGTTATATGATTGAATTAACATATGTACCAATTTGAAAAAAAAAAATAGTTTATGTACCACTTGTGTCTAAAAAATATTTAGGTACCAAAATGAAAAAAAAAAGCATAATTCAAGGTATCAATTTGTGGGTTAAGTTTTTTTTTTAAAAAAATAGACTTAACGGTTTGACTTAATGGAGGTATCAAATTGAGAAAAAAAATAATCTAGGTACCAATTGTGACAAAAAAATTTAGGTACTAAAATCGGGAAAAAAAGCATAGTTTAGGTACGAGGCAATTTGTGGGTTAAGCTGAAAAAAGTTTTAAAATGATGTAAAATCTTGTTAATTTTATATCGATGTAATTAAATCCCTCCTTATATATATAGATAATATGATTCTTGATTCTTGAACTTAGCAACAATGGGTTTGTTTCTTATTTATTTTCCAAAGTGATTTTGAGACAAATGTGCTTTTGGAATCATAAACAATGCTAATCAAGACAATTTTTTATTTTTTAACCCAAAAGTAAAAATACTTTTTTTTTTAACTTTTTTTTTTCAAAATCACTTTTTGAGTCAAAATAATATATTTAACCCTTATTTATACTCTAATACATTTTATGTAATATTTATATCAAGTATATAATTATATTTCTGTTAAAATTTATTTCAAATATATAAAATTATATATTTAAATTTATAATGGATGAATTTAATAATAACTAAAATATAAATTATATATTCAAATTAAATTTTACAAACAATTAATATTAATTACTTATAAATATTTAAAAATTATATTTCATATATTAAAATATCAATAACGAGTTACAATAAATTATTTTTACTAAAATATAATAACATTAACGAATTTAAACATTACTTACATTCATATTTTTTTACTTTACAATATCATGTCTAAAATGAATATTTTATTTATTAAAAAACACTTCAATACTAAAGAGTTATGTCATCAAAATCACTTTTCAAAAATAATAAAAAACTAACCCAAAGTCCACTTTGGTACTTGTACAATCTTAGAGGGTTATATCATAATTTTTTTTTATATTTTTCAAGTTTAGGGAATAAAATAAATCTAGTTGCAAGTTCAAATTTCAAAGTAGAAAAAAAATATCAATACAATAATGGACCTAGTTGTCAAGTTAAAAACAAAAAAAAGTAGTTAAGTTTTACACGGATGTGAATTATTCCTCCCCTATTTATATATAAACAACATAGAGATGACAAAAGAGAATAATAGAATTGTAAGTAATTGTGCATAGATTAGAGAAGGGCCTTTGAAAGAAACTTCGTGAAAAATACTTTCCACAACAATTTTCATTTTTAAAAATAAAATTGTTCCTCTAATCTTTCCTTCCCATTGTATCCAATAGGCAACAAATTTTGCTTCTTTTCTTGTGCTTCTTTAGAAGGAAGAAAATCTCATCTCTTATCCTACTTTTCAAGGAAAAGTGCAACACTCTCCACACTCTCAAACTCCTTACTCTTATATACAAAATTTCTTCAATTCTTAAAAAAAAAAAACCCTAGCTAAACATGGCTGTTCCCAAACTAAAAATGAGACCTCTCGAAAACATGGGCCTCAAACTCAACAGCGTGGGCTTCGAAGCTTCCCCTCTCGGTAGCGTCTTCGATTTCGTTTCTAAAAGCGACATTGTCGCCTCCGTCCTCGAAGCCTTACGCCTCAAAATTAACTTCTTCGACACCTCTCCGTCATCCTATATTTCTTCACTTCAATTAATTGGGTTATTTTCTTAAGTTTAATTTGATGAATTATTTGTATGTTTGTTTGTTTGTTTGTTAATAATTTGAAGTTACTATAAAGCGACATTGTTAGAGAAGATGCTTGGTAAGGGACTTAAAGCTCTTGGAATTCCTAGAAGTGAATATATAGTTTCAACAAAATGTGAGAGATATCGTGAAGGTTTTGATAAGGTTTTGATTTCAGTGCTGAGAGAGTAACTAAAAGCATTGATGAAAGCTTGGAGAGCTTGCAACTTGATTATGTTGATATTTTTCAATGCCATGACATTGAATTTGACTCTCTTGATCAGGTTCTTAATTATGTTTCAATACCATTCTCGTTTTCATAATTTCTTTATAAATACCCCTTGTCATGTGAAAGCTTAAGCTAATTTGGTTCTTTTTATATGTGGTAACAGGTTGTGAATGAGACAGTTTCGGCTCTTCAAAAATTGAAGGAAGCAGGGAAGATTCGTTTCATTGGTATCACCGAGTTGCCCTTGGAAATTTTTACTTATGTGCTTGATAGGGTTCCACCAGGCACTATTACATATTCAAGGAGACAGACTGCTTGATTGAAATAAACTTGCTACTGTCCGATTAATGAGTATGATTGAAATAATAAGCAGTCTGTCTTTTTCCTGGGTTTCTTCTAGTGAAACAAAATCATGAAAATAAAAAATAAGGATAAAAGATATGAAACAGAAATTTAAAGAAACATACCAGATTTGAGATTGAAATTGGAAGAGCGAAAATCGCAGAAGAGGAGTGAGAGCGCAAGAGTCTCCAAAAGGCAGGGAAGCTAAGCTAAGAGAGAGAGAGAGAGTCTCGAAAAGCCTACACGTGCGAACAATTCGGTAGCAAACCAACACTCGTGTGAAACTTTTTCATTTCCTCAAATACCGGTTTTGAATTCATCAACCAGGAACTTTCATCAGATTCGGGAAAGGAAATAGAAAATAGAAGTCCTTTTTAACTGTTGTCTCTCGATCAAATGGGCCTTCACGTCCTCAAAACGACGCCTTTTTCGTCTTCCTACTCTAAAGCTTTACTCCTCGCCACCGCTGCAAAACCCGCCGCTTTCGCTGCTGCTGTTCTTCCTTGTAATCCCCGTTTGAGATTTCCGTTTTCTTCGCCAAAGGCCATTACTTCATCTGGGTATGGGAGTTTCCTTCATCTGAGGAAGCGTGGGTTTCGTGGTAGTGTCGTCTTAACCATGGCTGCTTCTGGTTCGGTCCAGAAGTCTGAGGAAGAGTGGCGTGCTATTCTTTCCCCAGAGCAGTTTCGAATTTTGAGACAAAAGGGCACCGAGTAAATTTGCTAACCTATTCATTCGTTCTTAGTGTTGATTAATAGTAGCTTAAGTTTCTGTCAAATTGTATAAAATTTGAGCTTCTATCGCTTTTGGATGAAATAAGAAGTTTGTAATTTGATTCTTGACATCTTGTTTTGGTACTGTAAAGGTATCCAGGCACCGGAGAATATGATAAGTTCTTCGAAGAAGGTATCTATAAATGTGCAGGATGTGGGACTCGTCTTTACAAGTCCACTACAAAATTTAATTCAGGTTGTGGGTGGCCAGCTTTCTATGAGGGCCTCCCTGGAGCCATAAATCGCCATGTGAGCTGCCTTCCTCTTTTGCTCAACTTGCTTTCTTCTATTCCAGATTTTACTAATCAAGTGTGTGATGTTTAACCAGCCGGACCCGGATGGGATGAGGATTGAAATCACTTGTGCAGCTTGTGGTGGCCATTTGGGCCATGTATTTAAAGGTGAAGGGTTTCCAACACCCACCAATGAGCGCCATTGTGTCAATAGCATATCACTCAAGTTTATTCCTTCAAATTCTTCAGAGTGAATCGTATTATAACAGTTATCCTAGTTGTGTGTGTGGACTTGGGCATAATGTGATGTTTTGCCAATAAGAACTCGAGTTTTTCTACTTATGGTCGTCGTTGTATTTGAACTTGAACGTTTTAATGCAATATATATATATATATATGCAAAATATGGTTACCAACCATGGGAATTTCCGTGGCAGTCTGAAAAGATGAACCCCATGTGTGGAGTTTGGTGGTTGCCTATTTCAATAGCTGTTCAAGTTTTAGAATTATTAAACGGGCTTGATAAGCTTGAAAAACTCGCATGCCTTTTTCTTTTATTCACTTCAGACCAACCATGTGAATGGTGAAATGCTATTCCAATTAAAAGAGTTCTCTAATTTCTCCAACCCCGCCCCAAGAAAAACAAACAAACTCCAAATTGAAACCATTGCAGTTCTCCAAGTGCTCCTGGTAGCCTTCATGCAAGTGAAAGCTCTCCAGCAGGAATTGATCTTTTGACAAGTTTGGCCCAAGACTCGTTAGTCTCTGTAATGACCTTAAGCGCATATTCCTGTTCATCATACAGTGCAGATAAAAATCCTAAGAAAAAAAGAAGCTGATAGGCACTCTGGGAATAGGGGAAATTGAAACAAAATTAGTACACACCTTGTTTGCTGCCTTGTTGCCAAGACCAAACTTGTTTGCTGGTTTTCCATCAGGGATCTTGTAGTCTCGAAACCAATCCCTGATTGCCGTTAGTGTCCCCTGAAATTATCATCAAATGGGTGCTCTAAAGGTTAGCATTATAAGTGTGATAACCATGCTTAAGACAAGTTTAAATAACAAATAACACACAAGTCTTAAATGGCAGTGGTTACAGTACCGGGAAATGCTTCTCAACATCATCGACATCGTTGACAAGGGAAGCCCTTGGATCATCTAATGAGATAGCAACTATTTTCCAGTCAAGTTCCCCTTCATCAATCATGGCTAATGCAGCCAAAGGCTTGACCTTCAGAATGTCACCTATCTTTCTCCAGGTTTCACCAATCTCAACAACATCAACTAAGATTTGAAAGAAAACAAAAACATCAAGACTTGCAAAGCTACTTTTTCACAACAATAATAAGTGTCAGTCAAATACTGTAACCAAGAAGGGGAATTACCAGGGTCATTATCACCAAATGCTCCTTCAACTTCAGAGTTTGCTAAAGAAGGGTCTTCCCATGTTTGTGGAAGCAATCCGTAATTCCAGTTTATATTATGGCTGAGGTACAATTAATGGGATTATATCAAGAAGCCAAATCAAAGTGCTGAAAATAGCCTAAAAAGCATTTAAGTGAGTAAGAAATTAAACATACTCAAAATCAGAGAATCTTACGGGTAATATCGAAGTTTGCCCTTCTTAGTATCCTGCTTAATGGGAGTGTATGGCTCATCAATAGCAACCTCCATTTTTGCACTTGACTCTTTGGGTATCTCCACAATGAAGTTAAAAACACCATCTCCCAAGTGCAATGGTATATCATGCCAAGGAGAAATCTAAAACACCACTAAATCTCAATTACCATCCAAATACTGGACAATTTCAATTTCAAAAGATTTAGGAAAAAGAAAGTTGGGACAAATACCTTTTTCCCCGAAGTATCTTCGAAGAAGACTCTGTAGTCAAGGGTTTCCGGTTGACCTTCATGTTTGATTTGAACCTGGGGGTTATAAATGGCATTGCAAGAAAATAACCTTTTGGATAATCGTCTGCCGTTGTTGAAGCTAAGAGCGTTTCGGCCGCGTTTCAAAGCGAAGGGCGCTATGAGAAGCAAGCAGGAAGAGGAGGCAACCGTGGAACTGCCGGCGACGGATACCATTCTAGCTGCTGCTGCTGCTGCTGCCATGGCGGATTTAATCTTTTGGTGGTGAACTGTCGGGTCGGGAGTATTTGGAAGTTTGCTGGTTTACAGTCAGTGGCTTACCTTACTTTTCCAATTCCTTCCTATTTCCTTCTGTTTTCCTATTTTTCCCCTTTAATTTTTTAAGGTAAATTGCATCATTGATTCCTATATTTTATTTAAAATTATGTTTTAGTCACTCAATTTTTAAAAGTTACATAATAATCATTAACATTTTTAAATTGTTTCATTTTAATTACTCATATATTAACTTCAGTTACTCATTAACAAAATGATTAAAAGATTAATAACTAATTTCGCCTTTTAACTATATAGCTAATAGAATTTTTCTTAAATAATTCTAAAAAAATTAAAATATCGTAAATTCTTTAAAAATAATTTCTTAGAAAATATTTAAAAAAATAAAATATTAGAAAATTCTTTTTAGACAACTATCAGTAATAAAAAATAAATTATGAAATGTGCAAAAAGATAAATAACTAATCATAAAATATATTTCATTCCTTTGTATAATAATTGAATCTTCAACCACATGATTAAGAGATGAAGTGAGCAACCACTACAACTCATTACTTTACTTGGAAAATTTCATTCATAAGACAAAATCGCTTGTTGTTCAATTTTATTATTAAAAAATTTATTTTTTGTTATGAACATTTTATTAGGTAGATATCCTCAAGATCAAAATAAGTTTGGATAAATTTTAAATTCTATTAGTTATTAGAATTAGAGTTCTATTTCATTTATATTTTCTAAGTTTATAAATAGACCTTGGAAAAACATTATAACTGACTTTGATTGATCAATAAAATACTCCCTATCTAAATATATCAATAAAAAAAAGGATAAATTACATCTAAAGTAATTAAATTATTAGTAAATTTACATTTTAATCACTTAACTTCAAAAAGTTAAAAAATAATCATTGAAATATTTTAAAAAAAATTCATCCAAGTCACTGGACTATTAAATTCATTGTTGTATGACCTTCTCTGTTTGCATTGCCTCTACTGATCGAAAGCTCTCATTTCCTTTATCTTCTATAGTTCAATAATTTTTTTCATGAAACAACTTTAACCGTCACAAATCTACGAATCAAAATTCAAATTTTTTTCACAATCTCCGACACTAAACACTAGATCGACTTATATATAATATATATTCTTTTACTCATTGATGGATATTGATCCACCATACCAATTATCAAATTGTTCATTGAAGCTCACTAGTCGAACTTTTTTCTAAAAAAGAACTTGATAATTCAATAACTTAAATAAAAACTTTCGAATAACTCAATGATCATTTTACAACTTTTTTAAAATTGAATGGCCAAAACACAAACTTACTAATAGTTTAGTGATTATTTATGAAATTTTAGAGCAACAATGATTAGCTGGTAGCCAAGAAACAACAAATGGTATTGTTTAATGCATTGTAAATTCATTGTTTTCACTAAGCTTGAATGAGACTCAACTAATGCGGGGGATTAACAACTTAACAATTTCAAGCCCAAACACTATTAGATATTCAGGGAGACAGACTGTTTATTATTTCAATCATACTCGTTAATCCGACAGTAGCAAGTTTATTTGGACAGCGATCGAAATTTTTGTCATCTAAAGACTAGGTGCACGTTTGGTTGGGGAATGTAATAGCCATTCCCTCCTTATTCTTGGATAAACAGTAATACTGCTGTTTGGTTCACCGTTTATTCATTCGGGCGGATTACTGAAAGCGTTTCTATTCTCTCAAATGCGTAATAGAGATTCAATGGTGAGGGCTTTCAATAGTCATTCCGACCATTGCCGAATAGAAATAATTTTTTTTTTCCCAAAAGATCCTTCACACTTTCTCTGCAAAGGCGTTCAAAGTTTCTTCTTTTATCACAACAATACACTTTCAGGTTAGCATTTTTTTTTTCAAGTTTAATCTCTTTTGGTTTCTCTTTTTACAATAATCAGATTTTGTTTTAGAAGGGGTTTCTGGAGATGATTTTTTTTAAAAAAAATTCTCAAAAATAAGCTACAATTCAACTCCCAAATCTTTGTCATTTTGGGGGAGATGATGTTTCATTTTCTTTTATGAGAAACCTACCGACTAGAATTGAATTACAGGGAGTCAATTGTAACCGCCATATCTATCTCTTCCCTCTTAATCCTTGTTTTATTATTTCGATTTTGCTACTGGAGATGATAAAAATAAACGTAATTAATAGAAGAGAAAACTCAAAATTTGATGAATTTATATTACCTATAATACTCACGTATATCCCTTTTGCAATATTAGTCATTTTCTAAATCAGAGTTTTATTTCTAAATTTCTTACTGATAATTACTTTAGTTTTCATTATTGTATTTTACAATATTTCATATTTGTTTCAGGTTTGGAGATATGGTGCAACAGACGAAAAATTATTAAGAAATATAAGTTGTACTGCTTTGGAGCAGACACAAATTGATGTTCAGACACTAGACGGTCAAATGAAAATAGAAGTTCTGCTAGTGGGCAGTATAGACGGCTCCTTGAGGTATAAATGGAGTTTGAAATAGATATAGATGTATCTGCATCTTCTTCCAAGTACAAGATGCCTCCGATTTCCTATTACTATACTGTAAATTCTACTACTTTAAGTGGATCTACAATTTATTAACGTGGGACATTAGTTGTTGGCATTTCTTTGCGTTTATCACATTTATTGGTGTCAAAATACAATATGCTGAAGTGTGTCATCTGTTACTCTGTTTTGAGTAATGACCTCTAATTTGAAATGGTTGTGTAAGTTCTTCCGGTGCTAATGGCATCACGGTTGGGTGACCTAAACATGCCATACTTCTTGCAACTTGCTGTCAAGTGCGATAAAAATTAGGTCTCATTTTCCTATTTTTGTATTGGATCTTTTATATGTTGTGATGCATGGTGCATTCTCCTACTACTGCAACATACATGCAGAGGCACTTGTTCTTTCTCACTTCCATATTTCCATTCACTGTCTGTTACATTGTATTTCTAAGCATTTGTCTTGTCGATTTGTTATTTTCTATTGGCTGCATTGTGACATATGTTTAGCTTCTTTCAATGGCATTGCAAAGGAACTTAGATATCACCCATTTTCTGATAGCATATAAGAATAAATAAGAGGGGTAGTGACCTTTAGCCGTTGCTGTCCTTCACCCTGTAATATTTAGACACTTACATTATATATGCTTTTTTATCATTATAGGAACTGATATTGGAGTTGCCTTGGTCAATGTCGAAAGAGGAGCAACAAAATGGGTGTGTCGTAGAAAAAGTGATGTTTTGGCTCTACAATTTGATCATACAGTAAGAATTATATCCTTCAAGGTTTTGGCTTATGATGTGAAATTCCTCTTTACTTTAATCGATGAACGTTTTAGTAATATATCAGTTTGTAGGGGGAAAAAGTATGTTCATTAATATCAATATTCAATTGTGCTTAATTTTGTTTCTCCCATTACCCACTAGGAGTCAAATAAATACATTTTTTGAGGTTCTAGACCTTTCTTTCTTTTGGTCAGGTTTCAAGTTATTTGTTGTATCTTATTCTATTAACTGGTGGAATAATGTGTCCCATGATAATTAATGTATGATATATGCTATGAGCTTGGAAAGGAAGCATGGAAGCTTATAGCATACTTATATATTGAAATTGATCTTGAATGTGACTTATTTTAGGGAAATAGTGTTCTTTGTGGACTCAAAAATGGAGCAAATGTCATTGTGGATGTTCGTGAGAACCAGGAGTGCATGTTTTCTAGAGTTACTAAGCTTATGAATTACTATGTGAACAATGAAGATTGGAGCACATGGAGCCTCTTTTGCTTTTCAAGCAGAGCAAAGTTGCTTTAGTTGGAGCTGAGTTATCCATTTCAATTTGGTGACTTAATTGAATTTATTGTTTGTATATGTTAAATTTGGTGACTTAATTTCATGGTTGTGTTGGTGATATTTTGGCAACTTTTTGTATGTGTAATAATATTGTTGTAACTATTTGATGCTTTAAAATTTAATTTAATGATAATCATATTAAAACATAATTAAATTATTTTTATTAAAATTAATTTAATAACAATAACAATAATCAACTACCTAAAAAAAACTTTGCTAACGATATTTTGATCATTTCAATTTTCTTCTTTATTCTATTACAATATGATTTCATTCAACCAAACACAAGAATAATATTATAGCTCTATACAATTCCATTTAATCAAACATTTGAATTACTGATTACAGCTCTATTACATTACAATAAACCAAACATGCCGCAGTATCATAACAACAGAATGGTTGCCCCCATTTCCATTCCATGTGGGGGAATATCTGCATACAATAATAAAAATAGGGGTCGATATTGTTGCTCAGCTTCGTTGAATACCGCTCGGCCATGTCTAATTCTTCACTGGCTTCAGGATTGCTTCCACCTCAGCTAGAGTTTCATGATCTTTCCCTAACAGTGCAAGTTCTGTTGCAGCAGCAACATTCTCTTCAACCTAGTTATTTACAACCCCGGCATTACTAACAACCAAAGCAGCAAGCTCGTGAAAAAAATGCAAACATGTTTTGACAGGTAAGAAGATTGAGTAAGAAAATTCTATTATCAGGCATAAAATAGATTTCATAAAGTTCAAATGATGAACCAGAACCTGTTTGACCGAGTTCATGCCAACCAGCACTGTCGAAATATCTTTGTTTGACAAGCTGTATTGCATAGCTAACATCGAAATATTCTTTCCTTTCTCTTTACAATATACAGCAGCAGCTTGGCAGGCAGACTGCAGAGAGGTTATGAAAACATATGAAAGCCTTATAATCAAGCACATGAACTATGGAAATGACACATTCATAACATGACTTCGTGGTGACATAAAATGTCGAAGTATTTAATATTAAATGTGTTGTGGTGAAATGAACCACAATGTAGCTAGACTGGACAGAACACAAACCCAGATATATAATCTATTTTTAATCCATAGTCCTACAAATCATATCCATGTTTTACAACTAAAGATTTGTGTTGCAACTTCTAAATCTGCATGCAGTATGGTCACTCGAAAACCTAGTCCACTTAATTCACATAAACCATGTCCTGACATAAACTTTTACAGGTTAAAGGCTATCATTTACACATCAGTTAGATCCAACAGAATATGAAGGCATTTCAATTTTCAGAAACCACCAAACAAGACTGACTAGGTTGCATAAATAGCTTTGTATTTTGCAGGAGAACAAACGGTCTTATTGTATCGGAGGCTGATAAAAGTCTCACCTTGAGTTCGGGAGATGCTGGATGCCACTCCGGTGGACCAAACTCAGTAAGAAGTCCCATAGCAAGTGGAGATGCACTGATTATGCCAACACCTTTGGACTTCAAGTAAGGCAATAAATCCTCCAATGTTGAATCATTAATGCTATAATGGCAATATGAC
Organism: Gossypioides kirkii; assembly: GCA_005610355.1. Taxonomy (NCBI): domain Eukaryota; kingdom Viridiplantae; phylum Streptophyta; class Magnoliopsida; order Malvales; family Malvaceae; genus Gossypioides; species Gossypioides kirkii. The sequence goes on along the minus strand of CP032254.1, from coordinate 14,106,874 downwards.
AATATTACATCAACAGTGCCTGGGGGAACTCTATCAAGCACTTAAGTAAAAATTTCCAAGGGCAACCCGGTGATACCAATGAAACGAATCTTCCCCGCTTCCTTCAATTTTTGAAGAGCCGGAATCGTCTCATTCACAACCTGTTACCACATATAAAAAGAACCAAATTAGCTAAGCTTTCACATGACAAAGGGTATTTATACAAAAATTATAAAAACGAAAATGGTATTGGAACATAATTAAGAACCTGATCAAGAGAGCCGAATTCTATGTCATTGCATTGAAATATATCAACATAATCAAGTTGCAACCTCTCCAAGCTTTCATCAATGCTTTTAGTTACTCCCTCGGCATTGAAATCAAAACCTTCACGATATCTCCCACATTTTGTCGAAACTATATATTCACTTCTAGGAACTCCAAGAGCTTTAAGTCCCTTACCAAGCATCTTCTCTGACAATGTCGCTCCATAATACACCTTCAAATTATTAACAAACAAACAAATGTACAAATAATTCATCAAATTAAACATAAGAAAAGAAACCAATTAATTAAAGTGAAGAAATTTAGGATTACGGAGAGGTGTTAAAGAAGTTGATTTCGAGGCGGAAGGCTTCAAGGACGGAGGCAACAGCATTGCTCTCGGAAACGGAACCAAAGAAGCTATCGAGAGGAGAAGCTCCGAAGCCCACATTGCTGAGCTTGAGGCCCGTGTTTTCGAGAGGTCTCATTTCTAGTTTGGAAACAATCATGTTTAGCTAGGGCTTCTTTTTCTTTTAGAATTGGGGAAATTTTGTATATGAGAGGAAGGAGTTTGAGTGTTTGAGAGTGTGGGGAGTGTAACACATTTTTTTGAAAAGTAGGATAAGAGATGGGATTTTCTTCTTTCTAAAGAAACAAGAGAAAAGAAGCAAAATTTGTTGCCTATTGGATACAGTGGGAGGGAAAGATTAGTGGAACAACTTTGTTTTTAAAAAAAAAAATATTGTTGTGGAAGGTGTTTTTCACGAAATTTCTTTTAAAGGTCTCTCTCTAATTTATGCGCAACTGCTTACAATTCTATTATTTTCTTTTGTTCTCTCTATGTTGTTTATATATAAATAGGGTATTATTCTCTTTTGTCCTCTCTATGTTGTGTTTATATAAATAAGGGAGGAATCATTCACATGCATGTACAATTTCTTAATTTCAACTTGATGCTTCCTGCACAAAATACACAGAAGTGATAGAACATCCAACAACTAAGAAAAACAGAAGAAAACTTCTAGTCATCAAAAGGGTGTAACTTATTAAAGATAGCATTTACAAATTTAGCTTGGTTTGCAAGAAGGTTTAATTGAAAATATGATGTGTTATTTCTTGTTCCTTCCATTGTTGAAGAAGGTTTAATTGAAAATATGATGTGTTATTTCTTGTTCCTTCCATTGTTGATGTGGGTCCTCCTTTCTTCAATAAGTTACACCCTTTTGATGACTAGAAGTTTTCTTCTGTTTTTCTTAGTTGTTGGATGTTCTATCACTTCTGTGTATTTTGTGCAGGAAGCATCAAGTTGAGATTAAGAAATTGTACATGCATGTGAATGATTCCTCCCTTATTTATATAAACACAACATAGAGAGGACAAAAGAGAATAATACCCTATTTATATATAAACAACATAGAGAGAACAAAAGAAAATAATAGAATTGTAAGCAGTTGCGCATAGATTAGAGAGAACTTTAAAAGAAATTTCGTGGAAAACACCTTCCACAACAATATTTTTTTTTAAAAAAACAAAGTTGTTCCACTAATCTTTCCCTCCCATTGTATCCAATAGGCAACAAATTTTGCTTCTTTTCTCTTGTTTCTTTAGAAAGAAGAAAATCCCATCTCTTATCTTACTTTTCAAAAAAATGTGTTACACTCCCCACACTCTCAAACACTCAAACTCCTTCCTCTCATATACAAAATTTCCCTAATTCTAAAAGAAAAAGAAGCCCTAGCTAAACATGATTGTTTCCAAACTAGAAATGAGACCTCTCGAAAACACGGGCCTCAAGCTCAGCAACGTGGGCTTCGGAGCTTCTCCTCTCGACAGCGTCTTTGGTTCCGTTTCCGAGAGCAATGCTGTTGCCTCCGTCCTTGAAGCCTTCCGCCTCGAAATCAACTTCTTTAACACCTCTCCGTAATCCTAAATTTCTTCACTTTAATTAATTGGTTTCTTTTCTTATGTTTAATTTGATGAATTATTTGTACATTTGGTTGTTTGTTAATAATTTGAAGGTGTATTATGGAGCGACATTGTCAGAGAAGATGCTTGGTAAGGAACTTAAAGCTCTTGGAGTTCCTAGAAGTGAATATATAGTTTCGACAAAATGTGGGAGATATCGTGAAGGTTTTGATTTCAATGCCGAGGGAGTAACTAAAAGCATTGATGAAAGCTTGGAGAGGTCGCAACTTGATTATGTTGATATATTTCAATGCAATGACATAGAATTCGGCTCTCTTGATCAGGTTCTTAATTATGTTCCAATACCATTTTCGTTTTTATAATTTTTGTATAAATACCCTTTGTCATGTGAAAGCTTAGCTAATTTGGTTCTTTTTATATGTGGTAACAGGTTGTGAATGAGACGATTCCGGCTCTTCAAAAATTGAAGGAAGCGGGGAAGATTCGTTTCATTGGTATCACCGGGTTGCCCTTGGAAATTTTTACTTAAGTGCTTGATAGAGTTCCCCCAGGCACTGTTGATGTAATATTGTCATATTGCCATTATAGCATTAATGATTCAACATTGGAGGATTTATTGCCTTACTTGAAGTCCAAAGGTGTTGGCATAATCAGTGCATCTCCACTTGCTATGGGACTTCTTACTGAGTTTGGTCCACCGGAGTGGCATCCAGCATCTCCCGAACTCAAGGTGAGACTTTTATCAGCCTCCGATACAATAAGACCGTTTGTTCTCCTGCAAAATACAAAGCTATTTATGCAACCTAGTCAGTCTTGTTTGGTGGTTTCTGAAAATTGAAATGCCTTCATATTCTGTTGGATCTAACTGATGTGTAAATGATAGCCTTTAACCTGTAAAAGTTTATGTCAGGACATGGTTTATGTGAATTAAGTGGACTAGGTTTTCGAGTGACCATACTGCATGCAGATTTAGAAGTTGCAACACAAATCTTTAGTTGTAAAACATGGATATGATTTGTAGGACTATGGATTAAAAATAGATTATATATCTGGGTTTGTGTTCTGTCCAGTCTAGCTACATTGTGGTTCATTTCACCACAACACATTTAATATTAAATACTTCGACATTTTATGTCACCACGAAGTCATGTTATGAATGTGTCATTTCCATAGTTCATGTGCTTGATTATAAGGCTTTCATATGTTTTCATAACCTCTCTGCAGTCTGCCTGCCAAGCTGCTGCTGTATATTGTAAAGAGAAAGGAAAGAATATTTCGATGTTAGCTATGCAATACAGCTTGTCAAACAAAGATATTTCGACAGTGCTGGTTGGCATGAACTCGGTCAAACAGGTTCTGGTTCATCATTTGAACTTTATGAAATCTATTTTATGCCTGATAATAGAATTTTCTTACTCAATCTTCTTACCTGTCAAAACATGTTTGCATTTTTTTCACGAGCTTGCTGCTTTGGTTGTTAGTAATGCCGGGGTTGTAAATAACTAGGTTGAAGAGAATGTTGCTGCTGCAACAGAACTTGCACTGTTCGGGAAAGATCATGAAACTCTAGCTGAGGTGGAAGCAATCCTGAAGCCAGTGAAGAATTAGACATGGCCGAGTGGAATTCAACGAAGCTGAGCAACAATATCGACCCCTATTTTTATTATTGTATGCAGATATTCCCCCACATGGAATGGAAATGGGGTAAACCATTCTGTTGTTATGATACTAGTCTTTAGATGACAAAAATTTCGGTCCCTGTCCAAATAAACTTGCTACTGTCCGATTAACGAGTATGATTGAAATAATAAGCAGTCTGTCTCCTTGAATATGTAATAGTGTTTGGGCTTGAAATTGTTGAGTTGTTAATCCCCCCGCATTAGTAAAATCCGGGTCCGGCTGGTTAAACATCACACACTTGATTAGTAAAATCTGGAATAGAAGAAAGCAAGTAGAGCAAAAGAGGAAGGTAGCTCACATGGCGATTTATGGCTCCAGGGAGGCCCTCATAGAAAGCTGGCCACCCACAACCTGAATTAAATTTTGTAGTGGACTTGTAAAGACGAGTCCCACATCCTGCACATTTATAGATACCTTCTTCGAAGAACTTATCATATTCTCCGGTGCCTGGATACCTTTACAGTACCAAAACAAGATGTCAAGAATCAAATTACAAACTTCTTATTTCATCCAAAAGCGATAGAAGCTCAAATTTTATACAATTTGACAGAAACTTAAGCTACTATTAATCAACAGTAAGAACGAATGAATAGGTTAGCAAATTTACTCGGTGCCCTTTTGTCTCAAAATTCGAAACTGCTCTGGGGAAAGAATAGCACGCCACTCTTCCTCAGACTTCTGGACCGAACCAGAAGCAGCCATGGTTAAGACAACACTACCACGAAACCCACGCTTCCTCAGATGAAGGAAACTCCCATACCCAGATGAAGTAATGGCCTTTGGCGAAGAAAACGGAAATCTCAAGCGGGGATTACAAGGAAGAACAGCAGCAGCGAAAGCGGCGGGTTTTGAAGCGGTGGCGAGGAGTAAAGCTTTGGAGTAGGAAGACGAAAAAGGCGTCGTTTTGAGGACGTAAAGGCCCATTTGATTGAGAGACAACAGTTAAAAGGACTTCTATTCTCTATCTCTTTTCCCGAATCTGATGAAAGTTCCGGGTTGATGAATTCAAAACCGAAATTATCGAAATCGACCAAGGGTATTTGAGGAAATGAAAAAGTTTCACACGAGTGTTGGTTTGCTACCGAATTGTTCGCACGTGTACGCTTTTCGAGACTCTTTCTCTCTCTCTCTCTCACTTAGCTTAGCTTCCCTGCCTTTCAGAGACTCTTGCGCTCTCACTCCTCTTCTGCGATTTTCGCTCTTCCAATTTCGATCTCAAATCTGGTATGTTTCCTCAAATCTCTGTTCCATATCTTTTATCCTTATTTTTTATTTTCATGATTTTGTTTCACTAGAAGAAACCCAGGAATAAGTATGTCAAAATTATATTTGAATTTTGCCTCTTGCTATTCATCTTCTTTATGCTTAAACCTTTTGCTTTTCATTATCGGAACTGAGTGAAATAGGTAGATTTTTTTTCCATTTTGTTTTCTCTGTAACCAAACAATTATCTTTGATGCTGAAAATGAAACCTTTGTTAATTATGTTTTTATAAAAAAAAATCCATTATTTTATTTAATTATCAGTTAAAATTTTAGTTTGAATTCTCACTTTGTAGTCCTGACTTTCTTTCTCTAATGCAGTGAAAGACTTGCTGAAAGTGCCAATTAAAGGTATTTATTTATTCTTTTTAATTTTCAATTTTCATTTTCATGATGTTTTTGATTCTATAATTGAATGTTCATATTATTTTTTAGATAGCATGTAGTAACCTTTACAAATTTAGCTTGGTTTGGAAAAAGGTTTAATTGAAAATATGATGTGTTATTTCTTATTCCTTCCATTGTTGATGAACATTATTAGGCTCTGCACCGTTCTACCATGCAAAGCCTAAATTCTCATCTTGCTGTTGAAGTTAGAAAATTACATCTAACATGGCTATGCTTTCATTTTGTTCTTTTGGCTAGTATACTGGGCAGCTCTGGGTTTTTGTAGTTTAATCCTTCAAACCCATTGAAATTTGATACTAGTGATTATTTGGTGCATGATGTGGGGGTTACAACTTTGTGTGTCTGAAAGCCATCTTACTAGTGCTTTTTCATCCTTGTGTAATCTTCTAGTTGATTTATACATTCATGTTTAAGAACAAGTTGCTCGAATTTTAGTTGTGATATTTTTGCTTGATTAGATATTGTGATCGTTACATTATACATTTTGTAATTTGTGCCAAAGTTAAAGCTTTGATTTGGAACTTCTGTTGTTTTAGACTAATCTTTATCAGTTCCATTACTAAATACCTTACAAATATCTTCTCTTGTCATTTCAAGAAGGCCACTTTCTATGTTACCATTTCCTACCTACTGCATATCAATCCTTTCTTCACACTCTATCCACCAGAACTTCTAACAAATAAATAAGACTAGTAAAGGTAAAAGCATCATTTAGTGAAGCAATATAGGTAAATTGTATAGACTGGATCCTCCTTTCTTCAATAAGTTACACCCTTTTGATGACCAGAAGTTTTCTTTTGTTTTTCTTAGTTGTTGGATGTTCTATCACTTTTGTGTATTTTGTGCAGGAAGCATCAAGTTGAATTAAGAAATGGAACTGGACACCCTAAAAGATGCATTTGACCGTGTTGTTAAGAGACAGAAATTGTCCTCCTTTAGATACCAAGAAATAGTTCATCAAGTTGGGCATGAAATTGAGCAGGCTTTGGCGAAAATCAAGGCCATTAACGATCCCTTGTCCCCTGTTCATCTGAAATCTGTTCTTTCTGAGTTAAAACTAAAGCTCAATACTGTTGGTCCACTGAACCTGTTAGAAGGACTGCAGAAGGAGCGTAACATAAACCTCTGCAAGTACCCTAAACTTCTCGAAAAGTCCTTCAACCCTGACATATCCAAGGCGTATAGAAATGTTGACTTTGACTTCCACCTAGTGAACCAGATAGTTGCAAATCACTTTTATCAGCAAGGCTTGTTTGACCTTGGAGATTGCCTCATAGATGAAGCTGGAGAACCAGAGGCGATTGCGATAAGATCTCATTTCTTAGAAATGTATCAAATACTTGAAGCTTTAAAGGTTAAGAACCTCGAGCCTGCTTTGAATTGGATCACTCTCAATCGTGAGAAGCTCAACAAAAATGGTTCAATGCTTGAGCTACAACTTCACAGGCTTCAATTTGTGGAGATTGTAAAGAAAGGAACTAAAGCTGATGCACTTACTTATGCTAGAACTCACCTTGCCCCGTTTGCTTCTCTGCACATGAGCGAGTTTCAGAAGCTTGTGGTTTGCATCATATGGGTGGGAAAGCTTGATAGCTGCCCTCATGCTGAGTTAATGGCTCCAACGCATTGGGAAGAATTTACTCAGGAGATCATCAAACAGTTCTGCAGTCTCGTGGGACAATCGTATTGGAGCCCATTGAGTGTGGCCGTAGCAGCCGGCATCGAAGGGTTGCCTACACTGCTGAAGCTGGCTAATGTAATGGCAGCAAAGAGGCAAGAGTGGCAAGAAATGAAACAACTACCAGTCCCTGTGGAGTTAGGAAAGGAACTCCAGTTCCACTCCATATTTGTATGTCCTGTAAGTAGAGATCAAGGCAGCGAAGAGAATCCACCAATGCTAATGCCATGCCTGCATGTCCTTTGCAAGCAATCAATCATGAAGCTGTCGAAAAACACCTCTCGGACATTTAAATGTCCTTACTGTCCAACAGAGGCTTCAGCTGCACAGTGCAGGCAACTTCACTTCTGATGGTCTAATAACATTAAAATGTTAGGCTGCTTCTTTCCTGGTCGTTTATTGAACTTGCACTTTTCAAGCATTTTTTTTAAAGATTGTATATACAGTATATATATTACAAAGAAATTCTTTGTACATTCATGGTTTTATATATATATTTGAAGGTTTAATAATTTGCATGAAATGAATAAACAAATTTAAAAAGAACAAACATTTAAGTAAAACTGAAAAGAAATTCTAAATTAAACAAGCAGCTTATTACAAGTATGTTAAGCAATTTAAGCATCTTTGGACATCCCCAGCATTCTCTTCAAACCAGGAAACATAGGTGGATCAGACTTGTTATCATCTTGCAAATATTCATCCACCATTTCCTTAACCGATCTAGCAGATAAAGGATGAAAATGAACACCCCATTCATCAACGAACTTGTTAATCAAAACCCATTTCTCCTCTTCTCTCATCTTTCTCCATTTCTTGTTCATTTCCTCTTCTTTCAATAACAAATACTGGCACAACTCTGTGAACAGCAACTCTTTGCTTTTCTTCATGGCTTTCTCTTTTTGCTCCAAATGGGTATTAATCTTTTGCACATTGATTGCCAAATCCAAAGCCAGGGCTGAATCGCTGAGCTTGTTTTTGGTGCATGGGATCTTAGTATTGGGTCTGTTGCTGGAGATGGAAGGATGGTTTCGGAACTTCCCAACCTGTGGGAGGTAATTCGGGGAAAGATGAAACAGAGAGATGTTCATCGCCGGTTGCCGGGAAATAGATTTGGTTTTAGATCGAGGGAGAAACGGGAGATTTTGGCTTCTCGCTGAATTTCGCAATTTAATAACAGAATATTTCAGAAGGATGGAGAGCAACACAGGCTTTTGAAAATAGATTTGGGCCTTCTCTTCTATTATGGCTTATCGAATATGCTGTTTTACTCCCTTTTAAATACTCTCTCCATAAACTCAAATTTTCAGTATAAATTTTATTTATCTTTTCTTTGATAAATTAATAAATATTAAATATGATAATGCTGTTTGACTTTTTAAAAAATAATTTATTTCTTAATTAATATATATTTTTATATTATTTTAGATATTCTGAATAAAAGTTAAATAAGATATTTTGAATATATGTTTTTTTAAAGAGAATTTATTCAAATATAATTAGAAAAAAAGGGTAAAATCACCTTAACAATTTCAAATACAACCAATTCTAAAAAAGTGATAATACTACAATATGCTTGCTTATTTTATTCTAACATCTTTTGAAAAATCTATATGAAGTAAAAAAATAATTTGATTTTCAAAAACATTTAAGATAATTATTCATTTCTAATTAAATTAAATCATAATGGAAGAAAAATCTTAATATAAAATATATTTTTTATTAAAAAATTATTTGTTGAATGAATTACGGTGTAGTAAAGATTTTCATAAATCCCGATCTTTGGACTATTTTTTTTCTTTCAAATCTTGATATTTGGACTCTTAATTATTTCAAGTAGTATTTTTTTAATATTTATTTTAAAATTTTATATTAAAATATGAAAACAGTAAAAATATCATTGTAATAATATTTATATTTTTTTATAAAAAATAGATTTTTTAATTATTTTTCATAGTCGTCTATATTCGAGATTCGTGATTACCATTTTCAATAATATTGTTTTCACAATTCGAACCTATATTCCTTTTTAAGAATGCAATATGTATTAAACCCAATAAGCTGTTTCAGTGAAAAAGAAAATATTGTTCATCCTAGAAGTTTTAAGTTCAAGCACCTGTGTGTTAAAAATAATACCCAACATTTATTGATAAATTTTTTTAAAAAAAAATCCCTTCAAAGAAGTGCAACGGAATAAAGGAAAGGTAAAAACTTTCAAAAATGGTAGTATAGAAATGACAAAAGGCTTAAGTTAAGGTTATATACTTTGCCTTCTTCCACTTGGTTGCTAATGCAGGAAAAGGCCAACCTTCTTCTTAATAGGATTTGGAGTTAACTAATAAAAAGGATTAATAGGGTCAATTTGAAGTATATTCCAGTTTTTTAAAAAATTAGGGTTTTAGGTTGATTCTGTTGATATTTAGGGAAATAGGTTGATTTTGAAGTCCGCATTTTTTTTTCTCTCCAAAATTGTTTATTTTTGTGTTGAGTGTTGGAAATTTGGAGAGAAAGATTTATTTGTGTTTGTATTTGAGGTAGAAATTATGATAGTTTTAAGATATATTTGAGTTCACGGTGATGCGATAGTGCTCGAAGATCCACACCTTTCATCTGCCGTGTTAGAATGGAACCATCACCTTAGAAGCCCATCGTATTGCAATTTAGGCTCCCAATTCACAATGCTAATACGGTCACAGGTTGAAGTATAACTAGGGCTCCTAGTTGATGGTGGTTATACGGTCACGGGTTAGAGTATAACTCGAAAGCCTAGTTGACAGTAGTTATGTGGTCACGGGTTCAAGTATCATGATATCGAAAGAGGATACTTTATAAACCTCATACATAAGTTTGAGACCATAATTATAGGGAAAAATAAAAGGACTTTCCGGTATAATCAACTTATTCTTTTTCTTTATCTCCACAAAAAGCAATATCATTAACCTAATTGTCTGAAACATATGACAGAGTTGGATGCAAAAGGACTTTTAGGGGGGTGTAACTGTTGTAGTGAAGAGAAGATAAAACTCGAGTTGAGGCGACAACAGTTGTAATTATTAATAAGTTTTTTTAATCACAACAACCGTTATCGGCCCAAAAGGACTTCCATTCTTTACCCGCTATCACAATCACTCCTCTCCTTGAAAGTCTTTTTGCCCCTAATTCCGTCATAAGTTTCTAACAGGGAGGTTAATGATACTGCTATGGTAGAGATGGAAAAAAAATAAGTTGATTATACCGGAAAGTCCCTTAGTTTTTCCCTATTATTATGGTCCCAAAATTATGTATGGGGTTTATAAAGCATCTTTTTCGGGTGAAATCAAACACACCTTAAAACTATCACACTGTCTCCCCCAAACACAAATAAAAATAAATCTTTCTATCCAAAAATTTTAACATTCAACTAAAAAATTTTAGGAGACAATTTTTTATTTATAAGGGACAGTGGTCGAGAGAGTTAATGGAGTAGTGGGAGCAAAACCCCCTTTATATAGGCAACCGGGGGAGAATTTGAAAAAAAAAAAACAATGTTGGAACCCAATCTGAAAATTATCCTGGGATGCCTGAAAATTATCCCCAAATTCCAAAAATTTTCACAAGTTAGGGTTGAAAATGAGAGGGAAAACAACGCACCTTGCAGAACGCGTTTTCAACTGAGGTGGAAGAATATTCTCTAAAAGCGCGCTCTATAGAACACGTTTTTAGCCTGCATGACAGCCAAGTCAGTTGAAAATGTGTCCTAGAGGGCGCGTTTTCTTCCCTCTCACTTTCAACCTTAACCCTAACTCGTGAAAAATCTCCAAAATTATAACCCTAACCTTAAACTAGAGATTCTCAAGCTAGATAATCCCGAATAAATTTCAAACATCACATCCAATTTTTTTTTTAAAAAAAACGCTTCTAATAAGACGTGTTTTTTAAAAACTACTCAAACTTGTCATGTCCAGTGTTTTCCAATATTTTGAAGTTATGCTTGATATCCAGAGGTAGTATTTACTATAAAATGAGCCACCATTCTATTGGAGAACTTCCATACTGAAATTTCGAGCAGATTGTTTTCATAAGAATATTTGAATAAGGAGAAATTTGTTTATGTGAAAGACCTGAATTTCAAAAACCGACCCAACAAACTATATTAATTCAAGTAAGTTTCATTATTATTGTTTTTAGATAACTCATACTTTTTTCTACATAATGTTTTCATTTTAAACATGAGAAATAGATTATTTGGTTGAAGATGAGTAGACAAATTAGAGTCGTTATTTTTTACAACGGTGAAATTTGTGACATCGAAATTGGTGTCATTTTTACATCATCCGAATCTACAGAATTAGCTTTCAACCAAAGTATAAAATTGCACGAGCTTCGGTCAAAAAATAAGGAGGAGAGTGGCAAGTTTAAGCCAAAGAAAAATCTGAAGGTTGAAATATAGATATCTAACATCACTGAACCCCATTAGATATGATATATTTGAGCTCAAAGGTGACATGGAGCTCGAGGCGATGCTTGATTCACATTTCTCTGGTTGATTTGCGATACTAGAGTTATATGTCCACTTTTTCGACGTCGATGAAAGTGCTTCGAGTTCGACAACAATTCCAGTTAATGTCGGAATGGAACAAGAAGTGGAAAGTCCAACCACACGGTTGTATTGTGGGTTCACAGCATTGTTACAAAGCTCCCATCATGAAATCCTGAAATCATTAACGGGAAGGCATTCATTTGTTTCAGCCCTCGATTTCAACTTTGGTGCACAGTCTATCCAGCAGTTGGGGTTTGTCGATAACCTAAACTCTGACACCACGGCACAACATTCTGTTAATGCTTTTGATTTCAACTTCTAAACACAGATGTTCTATACCGAAAACACTTATACGAGTATGCCATCAAGTTACATTGGTGGGCAAACGACAAGTGATTTTGGTTTTAATATAAGGTATACAAGAACGGATGATGTACTCCCTACAACCTACACCGACAAAAGGATATCCAACCCTAGACATGCAACTGGGAGTAATGATGAAAAGGGTTATGAATCTGATAATAATCCAATCTGGGAGTATTATTCCTTTTTAACAGCACTCGAGGAGTTTTCGATATAATTGACATTTTCTTCCAACCATTTCATCTCTATTCGACTACCAAAAAACTTGTTTGGCACATTGCCTAATAATTACTCGCAAATGTCGCTCCAATCACCAACAACCACTGCCCCAGTAACAACTGGCCCATCCACCAATAGACCGAGTTGTAAAGCTACATCCTTGAGTGTAATTGTATACTCACCGTACGGAATATGGAATGTGTGTGTCTCAGGTCTCAATCTTTCCACCAAAGCGCTGATAAGTGTGGGATTCAATTTAGTCCCCTCAAGCATACTAGATACATGCAATAATCTCACCTCTTGCAAGTGTTGTTCAATAACACGTGGTGTCCTCGCAATTAAATTGTGTATGTATACGTCTCTAAAATTCGATCTTCGGCCTGATTATATGAACATAAAAAAATTATAAAATTAACAATGTTAACTTAATGAATTTAATTAAAATTAAAAAAAATTAATAATATTTTTTTACCATTTGCAATTGAACGACGGAAATGTGTTTGTCATCGAAATGAATAAGCGAAATTACCATTATAAAAATTAATTAAAAACAAATAAATAACAAAATGTAAAATTAAAACAACAAGATTTTTAGAGAAATTGAATGCAAAATTGAGAATTAAAAACTTGAGAAAATGTAGAGAATAGATGAATTGAGAGAATGAAATTTGAATGCAAAACGGAAAAAATAGTTTATTTTTATATATCAATTAAACTCGCTGTTTTTAGCTGTTAGAAAAAATTTTATCGTTGGACTTTTTTATCGTTGGGAAAAGTTACCGTTGGCTGAAAACACATCCAACACGTGTTTTTTATTTTTCTCTCCAAAATCGATCTATTTTCTTAAATATACAAAAATTCAACCTAAAACCTTAATTTTTTTTTCAAAAATAGCATACTTCAAATTTATCCAAAATTAATAATATTTGAAGATACATGAACTTTTTTTAACTTTTTTTAACTTAATTGGTACCTAAACTTAAAAATCAGGTATTTTTTTTTTTAGGTACCTAACTAATATCATTAAAAAAAAATGAAATGACACAGATGACCATTAGACAATAACGTTGTAACATGTAATAACCTCACACTTTAACACGTTACAAAATTTCTTTAATAAAATTTAACTTTTTTTTTAAATATTTTTCTACCACGTAATATAATATGAAATCATCACATGTCATCATGCTGTTGGTCATCGACACCACATATTTTAATGGTGTTAATTAGACACCTAAAAAATTTATCAAGTTAACTTATGGTTTCCACCAAATAAGTACAAATTATCAAGTTGGATTATCTCGGTATAGGGAATGTAATTACAGGAACCCACTGGTTGAAGCCTTGCTTCCTCGCTGCACCAACCTTTGATTTTTATATTCTTCTCTCTTTTCTCACCTGTCTATTACTCTTCTTCTAATGGAGGAGGCAAAGATTTCTCATACTTCCGAAAACTACTTCACTAACAAACATTAGTATCTTCTTCAAATTACAATGCAACAAAGCAAAGTTCAGAAGAAAGAAAAAAACATATTACAACAACTAACACCACCTTCTTCCCCAAATCAATCATTTGGAGCCAAGCGCAAATGACAACTTTGGCCGTAATTTGTTCTTTCCCAACAATTTCATTTGATTTAATCGTTCTTCCTCTTCCTGTTGTTTCTTCCTCTTCATTGCCTCTTCCTTTTGTCTTTGCAGCTCTTCTAGTTCCCGATATCGTTCCTCTTCTCTCCGCTGCTGCTCCATTGCTTCTCTTCTTTGAATTTCTTCTACCCTCCTTCTGTTCTCTTCCAGCATCTTTTCCAACTCTTCTTTCTCTTTTCTAGCTTCCCCCTGTATCACATTATCCAAGGTTCATTACTAAATGACACCAAACATGTCCCACAACCAAAACAGTCTTTCCTTCATTCAAAATTAAAACCATGTTGTTCCTTTTTAGACTAGAGCTTCACCCTACTCTATCTATTGCATAAAAAAGAACAGAAACAAACAACAGACCAGCATTCACATGACACTTTTTTTTTCTTTGATATTTAATTTTACCTCTTTTTGCCTGGCTTCAAGAATAGCGGCTTCCTTTTCTTTCTCAAGTTGTGCAGCAACTTCATCATTAAGTCTTCTCCGTCCTTCCTCTAGTCTTTTCTGAATTTCCTGTTTGATTTCTTCTGAGTTCAATCTCTCTTCAACCTTCTTCTGAATTGCTTCTTCCACCCTCTTAGCAGTCTCTTCTTCTATCAGTTTCAATTCTGCTTCCTGTTGACGCCTGGGAAAATAAAATATAATGTCAAGCAAGAAATCGACACATGCATTCCGCAACTATCCATTACAGATGTCTTTCCAACCCATACAAACACTACATAAAAACCGCTTACAAAGTCATTTTGAATTTTTTTTCTCTCTCACCAACTTACTTTCCTGATTCACTATGAACTATGATAAACGGGCAAACTAACCTTCATGACGACAAAAGCACTAAAATATGCTATGCTTTTAAGGCATACCTCTAATCGAACCTGATCCAAACAAAAGAGTTTCAAAACTGGTGAACATTAGATGCATCCAATCAGATCATCAAATATAACAAGTTGAATTATAGCAGTATCTTCCTTCAGAAAATCCTGTGGAGAAGAATGCCAAGTAACTTATTGCAATTTTATAACTAATCACCGTAGTACTTCAAACCTTGCACCAAAATACATTTTTGACAAGACTACATCTTTTCATAGATATCCTTACATTTTAATGGATGATGAATAAAAATGGTTCAACTCATAAACATTTAGTCAGAATGGCTATCCACGTAAATGTCCAAACCAACAAAGTTAAGACACTCAGACAGGGCAGACATTTCTCTTTTCATGTTGTACAATGGTAAGCATGTAAATTCTCTCTCTCTCTCTCTCTCTCTGGTATTTCTTTTTATCTTCCTCTGCTGTACAAAATAGTCCATCAACAGTTAACATGCAGTATAAGAGGGAAGGAAAGGGGTTTGTGCACATGCAACTGAATACTCTTTTCCCAACAGGACCAAAATAAAAGCCAAAAAATAAGTTTTAATTTCCCCAAGTGACCAGACCTGACAACCCAAATAGGATCTTACTTTCATGGCTTCCTATATCACCCCAACAGAGGAATTATCATAGGGCAATGACAAAAACTATCCAATAATATAGAAGCCTCCGATAAATCAGAACTGTAGACAATCTAAACCTCAATGTGATTTGACACAAAGATAGCAAACTCAATATATTTAGAAAATGTTGCAAAAATAAAGTAGACTTGATAGAAATCAAGATATCTAAAAGAACCATGAAAAGAAAAAGAAAAATAGTCTGCATAAAGAAGATAATATTTTATATACCTTTTCCTCTCTTCCTCTTCTTTTTTCAATTTCTCACTAGCAGTTTTGCGCTCTATTGACCCGAGACTTGGGCTAGATGATTTATGAACAGGAGACAATGAAGAACTCCTACTTCTTTGCCTCTTATAACGCTTTGGAGTAGGAGAACGGCTTTTATGACGCCTTGTAATTGGAGAACGACTTTTGCGGCGGCGTGGACTAATAGAACGACTCTTCCGTCTGTACAACAACACAACTTATTGAGCCACAGCTATAGACTTTGGGCATCACTATTTACATAAACTAAGAACACGGACAGCTCACCATCTTGCAGAATAAATACAAAAGCATATACAGTTACCTCATACATTGTTAAGATAAGCATTGAGCTCCATCTTTTATGACAGGAAGTAGATAATGTCAGAATCAAGCAACGAAAGGAACCCATCGACACCCATCACCTGCTCATTTCCCATCTCATGTAATGGGAAGAAAGTGTCTTTAATTTTCTAAAGAAGGGCACGCTTCCTATAACTCTCATAGAACTCTATGTTTTGCTCCAAATGTACTTGTAGTTAGCATATTTCCATTTTAACAAGCAAAAGTAAAGTTCCTCACACGTCAGGTGCCCACTGAGATGTTGATAATTTCATAGAAGACGTTGAGCAATACACCATCAACTTTATTGAAAATATTCAGCAACACTTCACAATAAGAATGGTGGTCATTAAACATAAATCTATAATCCTGAAGGTCCTCAAGGATGTCAAGCCGTGATGCCATCTGAACATAAAATATCACACGCAAGCCAAAATGTAGACAACCAAAAGGTTCAACTGCATAGTAAAAGTGACGTCAAAAGCACCTGGTGTACAAATTGCCAACACAATCCTCAGCTGCAGCAGCAACTTCAATTTGGCACATTCAACTAACTTAATTGCACTCCTTACAGGATTCTTGGCTAGGATGCGATTCCAAAACAGAATATAATTGTAAACAACAAGGAAACTAGAGATTCTTTCCAGTAAAGTTGAGGGAGCACCAAAATATAAGCAAACAAGTATGGGTTGTGTACAGATAAACTTGAAGTATTTGTATTTCCAATCCGCATGACAACTTTCAGAGTCCCAATCTTTCTTACAATAATCCTTACAGTTTCTTTTATGTTAACAAAATTAACATAAATAGTATTAATATAAACGGGATCACCTGCTATAAGAATAAGACGGATATGGCGATCGGCTTCTGTCCCTTCGGCTCCTCCTCCCATACCTATGCCCTGCAGGAGAGGGCGAATGTCTACGTCGATAAGAGGGCGAGCGAGATCGTGATCTTGACAAGTCTCTAGGCATCTCCGATCAGTTAATTACAACAAAAGTTGTTATATATGTGGTGCAAATCACACAGATTATAGCAAATGCTTCTCCTGCAAAATATAAAAATTTAAATTAAAAATTGACTTGCTAAGTCAATACACTAAACCATTTAAAGGATTTTTCTTAAGAGAAAAGAGTACAACTGCATTAATCCTAAATCATATTGACCTGAAAATTCAATATTGCTGAGCTGAAAAATCAAAAAATCATCTTCCTAGATCTTGTTATCAGCTTAGCAGATGAATATTTGTTTGTCAAGATCCCTTTCCTGCTCTATCATTTGTCCCCGTTAAACAAACAAAAGAAACCAAAAGCAGTAAATTTATTTCATTAGAAGCAGCCCTAAAGCAGTCGTACCTTACCTGCGGATGAATATCAACGATCTCAAAAGGCCAAGCGTCGCATGAAACTGGATAGAACAAACCCCAAAAGGAAAGAGCAAATCAGAATGAAACTCAAACCCTAAATTGGAGAAATTAGACAAATATTTGTGAACTCAAAGTCAAAAATAGCAAGCGAATTTTTTGATTAACAATTTAATTCCATTAATTAATTAGTCAAATTAAAGAAATAAAAGAAGTTCGTACCAGAAATTTTGTAGATTATGATGATACTATCAATTATCATCCAATATTTTCCTCTTCGCCTCTTTATTTATAGCCTAAGACTAAATCCTCGAATGAAAATATTATAGCCTTTGATTTACATAAGTTTATATTCTTTATTAGGTAAAATTACTATAATAATCCTTGTATTATACTCTGGATCTCATTTTGATCCTGTTACTTAAAAAATGAGTAAACTAATCCTTGTAGGTTGGATCAATGAGCAAAATAGTTCATCCATTAAAATTGGGACAGTAAAAAGGCCTCTCCAGTCCTTCTCAATTTCAAAATTGAGCAAATTGCTCCCTCTCAAAAAAATTGAAGCAATTTAATCCCTATCAATTTCAAAAATGAGCAACTAAGGACAATTAAGCACAACATTAATGTCTTCTGTCAATTGTACATAATATTGATTGGTATAATAACAAATGTAGACTTCGATGTTTACACATTTTGTCATTTTGACCTTAATTCAAAAAAATCTCAACAAATTTAGCCTCAATATTCACACATTTACACAAATGCTGCGAGATAAATTTGTTAAATTAGAATTAAATTAACAAAATGTGTAAACTTTGAGAGCTAAATTTTTTATTAAACCAATCAAAATCATGTACAATTGATGGAAAATATTAACATCTTGATTCATTGTCCTTAATTGCTCACTTCAAAATTGACGGTATTAAATTGCTTTGATTTTTTTAAAGGAGTCAATTTGCTCAATTTCAAATTTGAGAAGAACTAGGCGGGTTCTTTTTACCAATTGCGACATTAATTTTTATTTTGACATTTTATGTATAAGCCAAAACAGAAAATTAACCCTATTATAAATGTTATTAAGTGGATGTTCATTATAATCAATATTTCACCTTTCATCTTGCTTAACTCTTCACCCTTCATCTCCATGTAACTCATTTCCTATTTATGTATTAGAAAATGACGAGTCTAATTTTCATTTATAATAGGAGTATACTACTTGTAATGATAATGAAAAAGAAGAGGAATGCAATAGAAATCCTCCTTATTCTCATCTTTTATTCTTGAATTCTTTGTATTATTATTATTATTATTATTTCATAATACGTTATCAACATGAGCTTGCTCGAAAGTATTCACTATTTCGTTGGAGAACAAGTAATCTAGACATACAACGTCGCTGTTGAAGCAACACTCTTAAGGTATGTGATTTCTATGTGTGCTTTAAAGTTTTTGAGATTTCAATATTCTTAATGAAAAAATAATTAAAAATGATGCTCTTTTTTTTTCATATTTAAGTATGAATTTATGTTTTATATATTCCATGGTATAATTGTTTATGATCTAAGATTTTGAATAAGATTGAAGTATCAACAACTTGAATATTTTTACTTAAATATGTATATATTTCCTAACATGTCTCATTGATCTGATTAAAAATAGTAATCATTTTTAAATTTTTATTTTATTTGGTGACCTTTACCAAATATACTACGTTGCCTATTAGATAATTTCTAATACAGCCACACATGATTTGTGAATATAAGCGAATTTGACTTTTTATAGAGACAAAGAAAAAGTCATTGTTTTTTTCCAACATCATTTACATGAAGAATTAAAAGTGAAATATCTAATTATGAAAGATCATCTTGACTCTTGAATTGCATAATAATTTGAAAAAATGATTTGACCATTAAAAAACGATAATACTATCTAAAGCTTGTTATGATTGAAATATTTTATGTGCTCGTGCAGCAACAATATTATGAAAAAGGCTTTAAAAAGTATTTTGAAACGATTTCATGTCTTTTAGTGAGAAAGACTTCAGTCCTTGAAGTGAATGTAACAATACATAACAATTATGAAAAATCAAAATATAGAGATCATGGTTATCGTTGTAAATGAGGATGTGATTGGAGATGTACTAATAATTGTTATTATGGCGGTTACAATAGTGGTACTTCTAATCACTAGAAAAAGAATAATAAGGTAAAACAAGAAAATGGTGGTTAAAATATTCGAAGGTTATTGAAAGTTCATGCTATCAATGTGATATGAAAATGCATTGATCACGTACTGTTGTATGTTTAAGCATCTAGTAAAACTTTATCAAAGCATCTATTCAAAAAAAGGGGAAATAATATTGAGATAAATTTCATTATCCCAAAATAATGAAATGGAGGATATAATTTTTCGATCAAAGATGAAAATTTTTACTATGATGTTAAAGCTGACCATGCATATAAGGATTATTATTATGTTCTTAGTTTGTGTCAAAATTTTGTTGGGATCCAAGTATTAAAATTGCATTGTTTGATTTAAAAATCATTAGAATCAATGACCACTTCATATTTGCTTCGAGATGATCTCTTTCACTTCATTATTAAGGATGTTTATAATCACTGCTTATCATCCATGGTAACTTAAGTCAGTTTAATCAACTTCTTTTGAAATTTGATTTGATTTCTATTAAGAAGTTTAATTTATATAATTCTGTATCCGTACATCTATGAATTTTTAAAACTCTTCACTCATTTAGTTAGTAGTATTTTTATGTGGAGATAAATGTTTATTTTTTATTAATTCATTTTTAATAGAATTTATTGGTTTAATTTTAATTTTGATTAAGATATATGATTATTGCGTAATGGGAGTAAAAGTACTTATTTTTCATGAACTTTGGGATATTCACCCTGTCTTGATAGTTTCATGATTGAGGTGGGGATTAAAAAATGTTTATGTTTAAACCTTTATAGATATAAAATTACTTTAATCTGACCTTATAATATTTTGTATTTATATAAAAAATATTATCTAACCATAGTGATTTATTAATAACATGAATTTATTATTTCTTATATATATGTTTTATTTATACATATTCATTTTGCTTTTATATAAATAATAAAGTTTTTAAAGGTCAGAAATTTTTATCATTCATGTTGAAAAGAAGAGCAAAAGTGTATATTATTTAAAATAAATTAAGCATTAATTAAGGATATATAATAAAATGATTACATGTTCCTGAAGAGTTAATATTGCATCAAATTGTAAAAAGCTCTTTAAAAGCAAATATTTTACCTCCTTGTGATATAAAATTTCGTAAAACATAATATTATTTTTCAGAGCAAGAAGATATATGTTGAAAAAAAAAATTATGTGTTATATACATTAAAACCATAGATAGAAATAACATGAGATACTCATGTATTTGTATAATATATATTCCTCGAAGGAAAATGTTACACTTATATGATTGATATATGAGATAGTGAAAAAAAGTTCATAGTGTTAGCATGACCGATTAGACCATCCTAAGTCAATGATGACGCAAAATAATTTGATGAAAATTTATATGATTTTATTGAAGAATTAGAAGTTATATTTTATTAATTGTCATCAATACTAGTTCTTTGGAGAAAATATAACCAAATAATATATGAGCTCATGTACACATGTGTGCAACCCAAAGTTTGCGATATTATTTCTTAAAATAATTTGATTGTGCACAATCTCTATAGTATGCAATCTATGCTAATAACGCTGGTTCAATATATCTCAAGCTTGATTTTTATAGTTTTAGCTGAGATAATATTAAGTTGCCTATGCCTGTATATGTTATACTTGATGGTTAGCAAAACTATGCCTGCATTTTATAGTTTAACCGTTAATATAAGAAATATATTGTATCATGAAAATTAGCTTTCATTTATAAACCAATAGATTTCACTTAAGAATATTTGAATGTGCAATATCTATTTTATGTTCCACCACAACGCACTAAGATGGATCATCAAGTGTGAAGTTGAACAAATTTAGAATTTTCATTTTATGTGAAAAAATTGAAGGGGGGTATATTTATAATTTTGAAAAAGTATTGTCATGTTGCAATAAAATTATTTGTCAGACATGTTTAGTGATGGTATTTAGAGATTGAATATACTAGTTGATATATATACCAGCTAAAATGCTCCAAATAACTACATTTTCTAAAAAGACAATGTAATAAAAATAAGTCTTGGGCATGCTAAAGCCATGGTAAACCAGTCGATTCCATAAAACGAAAAAGTCTTGAAAGAAAGGAGAAAGAAATGAAAATGATCACATGCTAAAGGAGACGGTTACTCATGAAGAGACTCAAGACACAATTTTTTATAAAACCTCAAAAGAGGTTTAGGTACATGAAATTATTAATATAATAAGATATATCAATTAATTATGTCATAACAAAAAATGATCGATCTGACAAAATGAAATTTTTGTCAACAATGATAATATACATAGAACACTTCAATATTATGGAAAAGTGAGGATCTTGAATGAAAATATACTTGAAAGAATTGAAATGAAAACAAATCATCAAAATAAATAAACGCTTCTAAAATAACTTATGAAATGTATCTCGGATATGAAGTCCAAACATCCAAAATGTGTAAAGCCAAGGGAAGTACATGTTAGCGTAATAGTGAAAAAAAAACAAGTCATAATATATAGAATTGACTTGTAACACAAACTTTCACAAGACACTTGACTTTTGTTATGAAAAATGATTAATTTGTTGTGGATGGAATAGTCTGACACTAAATAAAATTATTATTTAGGTCTAGTGAATTTGTATTTAGTTTATATAAATTATTTGATAATATCGATGCCTAAAATATAAAATTCGAGTTCATGAGAGAATCATCAAATGTGAACATTATTTTGTCCAAGAGTTTTTATTAATTAATGTATTTATACATATAAGTTATTATCATCATTATTGATATTAATGTGTCAAATATCATTACAATTCCTGAAGAATTTTTAAGAGTAATAATTATTTGGTAGATAAAATTTATAATGAAAGCATATCTAAAAATTAATTTTTTTCTTGACCTAAAGATCGAGCGTTCAATAAAAACAAATGTTTATACAATGAAGTTATAAAACAATGGTCTTGAAGTATCAATTCTTTATGTGTCCAATACACATTGTATTAGTAATAGTGATTGATACAATATATCATACTTTGTAAAGTTAATGGCGACATCTAAAGCATGATAATGCAATTGAATTTTATTGTTATATTAATACGCATCAACAAAATTTGTTATTGATGATTTACTATTGATAAATAATATTGAATGTCTCAATATTGAGTTATAAAATAATGTTCAAATAAGGGGAGCAAAATATGCACTGTTGTAACACCCCTCACCTGATGTGAAGAATAATCAAGAATTTAATTAGGCACTCCCTACCGCTACATTTGAGAAGTTAATTTTTAGCATTGAATTGCATTGTTTCAAATATCTTAAGTGATGCTTACATGAGAGGGAATAAATTCACACTACATTTTTTTTAAGGTTGTGACATACTGTGTATTAAAAGATTATATACTTTTTTTTTCTTCAATAAGTTTTTGTCCCACTGAGTTTTT
Source organism: Gossypioides kirkii (assembly GCA_005610355.1). NCBI lineage: Eukaryota > Viridiplantae > Streptophyta > Magnoliopsida > Malvales > Malvaceae > Gossypioides > Gossypioides kirkii. Next base: position 14,083,854 of record CP032254.1, on the reverse strand, counting down.
TCTAGTAAGATTTTTAATAAGGCATATCATTTATACAATAAAAGTCTAATGGGGAGCGTTATGAATTCTATTAAGTGGATGTTCATTATAATCAACCTTTTATTTTTCATCTTCCTTAACTCTTTACCTTTTATTTCCCTGTAATCCATTTCCTATTTATGTATTAAAAAATCAAGAATCTAATCTCCCTATATATATATATATATATATATATAAATAGTATACTACTTGTAATGATGATGAATAAAAATTTTAAATTTGTTATTATGTCTTATACACAAAAGGTCAAAATAAGCATTTAATGCTCCAATTTTAACAAAGTGACTATTTTAGTTTTTTTTATTAAACTTACAAGGATCAATTAGTCCATATTTTTAGTGAAGAGACTAAAATGCAATCTAAGGTATAATATAGGGACTAATTTGATACTTTAATATTATTATTCATTATTATTTTTAAGGTTAAAATTTGCTATTAGTCTCTATATTTTGATAAAATTTGAGATTTAATCCTTGTACTTTAAAAAGCTAAAAAATTAATTCTCCTACTTTTTTTCAATTTAAAAATTTTTAGTTCTATCATTATCGTTGTTGGTGATTTCTGTCAAAATTTGTCGACTTAACCAGTTTATTTTCTATCAATCATATACCACATTATATGATGGCAATCTAATCAAAATTCTAAATTGACAAATTTTGATAGAAAAAATTACGATTTTGATAAATTGATTGAGATTTTTAAATAAAAAAAGTTACGAGGTCTAAAATTTTAACTTTTAAAGTATAAGGACTAAATCTCAAATTTGGTCAAATTACAGGGACTAATAGCGTATTTTAATTTAATGGATTGGAAAAGCGTAAAACTAATATAATAGGAGGCGTCAAGATGTTGACGTGGAAAGATCTTACTGGAAGAATGCCATGGTGGCTATATGCTTTAAAATATAAACTGTAAAAAGCACAATAACGAAATAGAAGGAAACTGAAGTGGAGGTGGCCGTTGCCTTGTTGGTGTTCGAACCTTTGATCGAACCTTTTCCGATCTCACCCTCTAAAAAAACCCTAACATTGTAGAGGGAAAAACCAGATATTTCGTTTAGGAGAGAGATGATAAAGGATTCTAACGTGCCGATGGCGATGACATTCTCATCATTGCTCGTCGTATTACTCTTGGCTTTGAGTACTGCTCCAGTGTGTGACGCCATTTGGTTGAATCTTCCAAAAACCGGCACCAAGTGCGTCTCCGAGGAAATCCACAGCAATGTCGTTGTTTTGGCTGATTACGTCGTCGTTTCCGTGGAAGACGGTCAAACCGCTACCATTGCCGTCAAGGTTTAATCGCGCTTTTTCCATTTTCTTTTTCTCTTCTGTATTTCTCCCTTTTGATCTTGTTACGAAAAGGTTACTAGGATTTGTTCTCTTCTTTTCTAGTTTTGATTAATACATAATTCTTTCTTACGGATAAAATTATTTTTCATACAGATGAGGAAAAATTAGTGAAATGTTTAAACTTTGCTGTTATTTGTGATTTTAAATGAAATAATGCGAGGTTTTAATTTATTGTTCATGTTTTGGAATCAGATTTCGTTATTGTTGTTACTTGAAATAGCTTGCTTTTGGTATAGATGTAGAGTTATTCTGTTTTTGATAATTTGAGCTGTAATATCTTAAGCATTAGCAAATTATGGAAAAACAGAGATATAATAATAGATTATACAATAAAAAAACGTGTACTGAATTCTTGGGATCCGATGGTATTTCTTTCCAACTTCATAATTGATTTCTCTTAAGTTCATATTTGAAAGATCACCATAGGAATATCGGATGAATGGAAACTTATGAAATTATCAGAGCATTTTCTCTCATTATATTTGAGAATCACCTTTGTTGATCTCCAAATATCATGTTTTGGCGTGGAGATTTAGTTACCGTGCCATAGTTTATATTTGCAATAAAACCCGACGGTGATGCTTCCTCAAACATGATAGATTTGCAGTGAACTTCAAACTGAAAGTTTGTATTGTGTAGGTGACATCCCCATATGGGAACAATCTTCACCACAGGGAGAATGTAACGTATGGCCGATTTGCATTCACAACTGAGGAAGCTGGCAATTACCTAGCATGTTTCTGGTCGGATAACCGTACTCGTGGAAGCGGTGAAGTTGTTGTCAACATTGACTGGAAAACTGGGATTGCAGCTAAAGACTGGGAGTCAGTTGCCAGAAAAGAGAAACTTCAGGTCAGCATTTTTCTTGAAAATTTCCTTGTTTAGGGTTTAGAAAGGAAATCATGGGTCCTGCTCCCAGTGCATTGTAACTAAACTTTTGTTACAAATATTTTTCGAGATGATCATACTTATGGAGTTTTGTTTGTTTTAGCATAAGTTCACAAAAGAACTCTTTTACTGCCAAGCTTCTGTTTTTCCTGAGCCACAATTTGTATAAAAAAGAATTGATATGGTAATTGTTGATTTCATCTTTTTACTTTATGGAGTTTACAAGGTGGGGCTGAAAATTGATTTTATGCACGTCCAAAGCTTGAAATTTTGTATTCTTGGATCAAACATTTTGAATGACTTTGGGATTCTTTTTGATAAATTCTACACAAATTGGTTTGAGAAAGGAAATGAATTGGAATTATTGATGTGTACAACATATTTACATTGCAATCAAACTTCTCTCATATTCTTGTTTCTATTTTCATCTTGTTTTGTACTCAATTGTGTGTTTCATCATATGCTTATTTACATACAGGGTGTTGAGCTGGAGCTGAGGAAACTCGAAGGAGCAGTGGAGGCCATTCATGAGAATTTACTCTATCTGAAAAGCAGGTAATTATAAATGTTCTGTTCTGCCTGTTCAGTTTAAAGCTAACATCCTTAGTTTATCTCATCCTTATTGGATAACAGAGAAGCAGAAATGAGGAGTATGAGTGAGACCACAAATGCTAAAGTCGCGTGGTTTAGTATCATGTCTTTGGGTATCTGCATCGTTGTTTCAGGCCTGCAAGTGTGGTACTTGAAGCGATTCTTCCAAAAGAAGAAGCTTATCTAAATTTTGATCGGTAGATGAGAAAATTCAATAATTTCTTTTGTTTTCTTGTTATTTTTCTTTTCATGTATGTTGCACAACGGAAATTTTGATTTGATACTATGTTTTCGCATCAAGTTATATATAAATCAGCATGTTCTTTGATTTAAGGTTACCACTGGTCTTCTACTCTTTTTATTTGAATAGCCTGTGCTCTGTAGCTGAGCCCACTGCAATTTTTAGAACTAGATTGATACGGTAAAGTATAGCTTTGCACTTGATTCAACTGCCAGCCATTTTACTTTGCCTTAGGCCTTGCAGGCCAGGCCAATGATGTATGGGATTTTAGCTGTTCAAACAAGATTAGCTCTGCAAGTGCAATTCCAGGTAAATAAGGGCCAACCGATGCAGTTATTTTGTTCAACGAATCATTTAAGTACTAGCTGGATGTCAAATGCAAAAACTTCAAACGCCTAAATAAACTTAGACTCAATAGATCAGAGTACATTGCAACAGAAGGGATGTGAAATGAAAAACTTGTGAAGTTAAAAGCATCTCCATGAGAATCATCATGAAGCAATCATCTATTCAAACCATTGTTCGATTAGCAGTCAATACTGTTCACTTGAAAGCTGAAGAAAAGAACAAAGAGGAGGTAGCTGTTGTCAGCCTTATTCAATTCGAACTATTTTGCGGTTCATAAATCTAAACCTGCAAATCTCATCAAAGAATTCATCCGTGCTGCCATGGCTGCTCTTCATTTGAAGAATCCTTATTACCATTTTCTTCAAGTTTTTCCCATACTTGAGAAGGGATTCCAGAGTGCTCATTTTCTGTTCAGCATTTAATGGTGATCTTACTTGGACGACAACTTCCTCTAGGCAGGGAATCACAAATCCTGGCTCTACCTGCAAACACAAATTTTCTTTAATTCTTTGATGGTCAAATTAGGCCAGTGAATCAACAATAATCCTAGCGCTGTTTTTATCAACTTACATTTTTCAAGCTGTTTTTCTGGCTAAGAGCAGCAAACATGGCTCCATGAATATCAAACTTTTGAAGCTTGGGATGGCTATTAAAAAATTCAACAAAGTCAACTTCTGGAAAGGGGTTAAGGGCCTCCAAATCTCCTGTAAATTCAACCTTCATGTAGAGATGCTTCACCTCATTCGACCATTCCAGCATTTTACTTATTGCATCCCAGCACCATTGGACCCCTCTCATGGACAAGGATTCAAGCGCTGAAAGCTTCCCAAAGTCTACCATGTAGACTCTGCCTAAAGCATCACAAAGCAATCCGATTATTAAAATCCTATACAACTGAGAAAAGAGCATACCAGGATCATAAGTGGAATGTTTACCAGCATTGTTCGCTATTGAAAGGTTCCTCAGGCATGTAGTCTCACGGACTCGAATCCAACTACAACCTTGCACCTCAAGAAGTTCAATTTTCGGACAAGTGAGAGAAAGGGAACAATTCCCCGAGCCATAAAAATCCAGCTTACAGTGCTCCATGTATGGCAACTCAATCGAAACTGAACTAACCCCTTCACAACCAAGCAATACTAATTTAGTCAAGTTAGGGCATGCACCAAGTGCAGCAGATAATGCAGGATCCTCCAATCTTGCTCCGACGATTTCAAGGCATAGAAGGTTTTCAAAAACATCCCACTTGGGCGGATTAGCCATTAACACACCCCAAAGCTTCAAAGACTTCAACTTCTTCGCCGCAGCAATACAGTCCAATTTGGAAGGGCTATCAAGACATGCCTGATAATCCATAACATTATCCATTCTTAGCTCAAGATCCTTGAGTGATGAATGCACCAGCAACAGCCACGAAGCAAGGCCTGCACTGGTGAATGGACTGTAAACAACAAGCTCCTCTAAGCATGCAGTTGCGGAAATCATTTTCCAGACGACAGTGTCGGAGCTATAACTGCCTGGATGGCTATCAAAGGAGTTGCGAGGGAAGTAGAGACTTCTATGGTAAGTCAATAACTCCCTCCATCTCTTGGATACACAATTACAAGCTGCAACATCCCGAGCGTTGCTCAAGTTTGACAAAATGTACTGAATAATGGCATCTGGAAGAGAATCCATTTCCTGAGAATAATGATCAAACACGTAACCCTCAATTATTCCTCAATACAAGTATTAATGTTACTTTCCCCAATTCCATAAGCACCCACAAAATGTTTCTTTTCAAATTATCAAAAAAAAAAAAAAAGAGTTAACGAAACAAACTTCTGCTCCTTCTAATACTCTTAGCTTCATCGATTTTGGTAATAGCTAAATTAAATTAAAGACGTATTTCGAAATGTAACAATAAAAATCCTGAAGAAAATGAACTACAAGTAACCACGCAAATGCATCAAAACTTTTCTTGTAAGTTAACACATTGAAGAAATGGATTAGTATTCCATAAAAAAACACGCTCAAAAGCATAAAATCTGAAGAACCCAGATAAGATATGAACATTTCAAGCTAAAACAACATTGAATTAAAGAAAACTACACGGTATTAAAAAACTTTGACCCCCCCCCCCCAAAAAAAAAAATACTTAAAATTTATAATCAAATTTGGAACATGGGTATAAAAGAAAGGAAGTTGATAAAAGAGATACAATGGGAACTTACAGATATGATTTGAAAGACGAAGAAAAAGAGACAGATCTGAGGTTTTGTATTTCTGTGGAAAGAAAAAATCTGCTTTGAAGAGAGACAAAGGCACAGAAGATAAAAATAATAAGAAAAAAAAAAAAAAAAAGAGGAACGTACAAACAAAGGCTGGCGCAGTGGCGCGCGTCAATGGAGGGTTTTAAGCTCTGAGGGCTGTTTCAAATTTTAAAAAACTTTTAGAGAGAGGGAGTTCCATTTTTAGTTTTATTTTGGTACTCCGGGCAGCAAGCATTGTTTAAAATATCACCGATATTTCTTACTTTTAATAAGTTTTTTTTTAAAAATATAAATCTCTTTTACTTTTGTTAAAATGTATATTTAGTTTTTATTAAAAACATAAAAATTAAAACATTGGATGGATTGGATTAAGGATTGAATGAGGAATCAATTTAGTCAAAAGGATTGAATGAGGAATCAATTTAGTCAAAAGGATTGAATTGATTGATTTACAATCTGATAATGATTGATTTAATTGGGCTAAAAAATTTATTGAACTAATGTTTTTTTGTTTTTTTTAATGAATTTTTTTGTAATTTATTTGAATGAACTAGATGAACCAATCAAACCAAAAATTTATGATCTAATCAATTCAACCACAGGTTCAATTCTGAAATCCTTAAATTAAATTTTTCTTGTTTTCTAATTTAAAATTTATAATCTAATCATTGACATCATTAATTTTTATCATTAAAATTTACTTACGGTTAAATATGCTTATTGAATTTATAATGATTTACTTTTAAAGTTGGTATGATTGCATAGTATTATTTGATGATAAATTTTGATGAAAATATTATGCTGATGATTGAATTAAGATTTTTAAATTGAAAAAATAAAATTATTTAATTTTAAAACTTTTTTGGTACAAGAACTAAATATTAAATTTCATTCAAGTAGAAGGACTTGCGACATAATTTGATCTAATGATGGAATAAATGCCTAAAAGGTTTATCTACTATTAGGTCAATTTACAACCATAAAGTGTGTTGTGGTAATTTCTCACCCTATCCCTAAACCATTTATTCTAAGGTTCAATCCCCGTTCATGGGAATTAAGCATATTTCATGGCTATCTAGTGTATTTGCCTCTAATCCACGGTCGCATAGCAATTGCCTTATCTCCTTATCAGTAGTGGTGCACTCAAAAACATTGCCTACCATAGGCTCCCTCTCTAGCCTAAGAAATTTTCTAACCTTTTTGGCAATGGCAATAGAAGTACTAGCCTCCCCACCCCAATTATCCTTAGCCATCAGGCTCAGAGAAAAATGAAAGGAAGGGAAATTGAAAAGATTTTAGGGATAAAATCCTACCCTTAGGAGCTTTAAACTGAACAAAGAGTAAATGTGACGAAAGAATAGAAAACGAAAAAGAACTGTGAAGGAAGATAGTAGAAGAAAAGAAGAAATTCGTAGAAAATAAAGAACACAAATATTACAGGGGAAAAAATTACTCAGAAACACTTGGAAAATTATTTTAACTGAGGCAAATATTTCTAAGTATTGAAGAAGGTAAGTATTTAAAGGGTTTTCCTCAAAGGTTCAAAATGGTGTGTTTAACAACCTAACAACCTTAATGATTCACGAATAGTCCCAATTGGACATTTTTCTCACGAAACGACACAGTGCCTGCTCCATCGCTGACACCATTTCCCACGACGTAGCTAAAGGGCTTTATTATTAATGCAAGCATTCTAGAACCTTCAATACATCCCCTTTTCCTTAGAGTGTCCTCAACACGCATAAAACACAACTCTTCATCTATTAAACCATCCACCACATTGTTTTCCTGAGTGGCTATCCATTAGGATAACTATTTGGAAGGTCTCGAGGTAGGCCACTTTATAACCTACCTCTAGATCAAGGAGCAATTGTTATACCCCTACTTAAGAATGGCACGTGGTAAACATGAGACAACCTAGTAATGACCCCTTGTTGTATGCGACTCATGAGAAACCCTTCTCTAAAAACCTTCTATGATGCCCTTATGCCCAGAACCATCCACGAATCCCTCTCAAACCATCTTGGAACCACCCTAGAGACCATTCGCTACAGACTCTCCGTGGGGACCACTAAAGCATGACAACCTCGCACAACCTCAACGAGGAGAATGTTAGAGCAGGACCACATAGTACTATACATGGTGACAATTGACCTATAACGATATTGCCACCTAGCTGACCTCACGAATAGGCCTACCATTCGTATTTTCGACTACATAGAACTACTAGAGAGAGGGCACCCTCCTATATATACCCCATAGCATAATAGATAAAGGATCCTTCTTCCTCCTCAAGAGAAACTTAATTGTTTCCCTTAGCTATCTTCGTCCTCCTCTATTCACCTCTCATTCCCCTCCTTCAATCTCCTAATCCAACATCGTCTCTTCGCCTATCACAAGTGAATTACTCTCTAGTCACCACCACCTTTTCCTCCTTGTTGAAAACTCTTAATTTTTTTAGTGATCACATTCTAAAAAGTTACATTCTTTTAGAATTATAATATAAGAAAACACCAAACTTTACCTAAAGGGTTCCTAAATTCTTATGAGGTGTAAAGTGAGATTAGGATCCTAGGTTCCATGATATAAGAACACAAATAATATTTTTAGGTTAATTTTCAGTTTAATAATTAATTAATTCCTACTTTAAAATGTGAAGAATGAAATTCCATTAAATTGGCTGTATTAATCAAATCTAGTGTTGGAATTTGGAACTAACTTAGGTGATCCAACCAAACCAGCCATGAGAGAATAACTTTAGATTCTTTATCCTTTATTGCAAAGTAAGAAGGTTAGACTCAGTCGCATCAAAACGAAACTCCTTCCTCTTCTTCCACCAATTCTCATTTCTCAATTTACATTTAATTTAATTTAATTGTATATTTTTTTTTATTTCTCAATATATTTATCGAAGTGAACTCCGTAATTAATCTTCCGTCTTCTGTAAGCTCATTAAAAGGTAGATGTTGGCCACTTATTTTTAGTTAAATTTAATTATTAATCATTTAAAAAAGTTAAATTATTTTTTTTAACGAAAATACTGATTAAAATATTATTTTTAACAATATTGGCATGAAAACCTGCATAATGATCCATATGTGCTTTATGCTGACATCGTACTATTTATCTTATATGTCACGTTAACAAATAATTTAAAAATTATAAAAATATTTTTAAAAGATTAATGTATAATAAATTCATAAAAATTCAAAAAAAAAACATGAACTAAACATGTATTGCTATGCATATGATCATGTTTAAAAAATTTAATGTTTTAATCAATATTTTTGTTAAAAATATTAATTTAATTTTTTAAAAAATTGATGATGAAATTATTTTTAAAAAAAAATAAAATTAAAAATAAAATTATAAACTAAAAAAATTATAAATATTAAAAATTAAAAAATTTATTATATAAATAAAAATAAAAATAAATGTTTTGGTAAAAGAGAAACCAAACGTCCGGCAAATCTTACTGAAATCTATCTGAAGTAGATAAAGTGTTGGGGTTAGATCTAACCAATATCTTCCATCATACAATATCAATTATTTTAATTTATTTTTTCTTTAATAAAAAAAAACAAGAAATTTGTTGATTCTATAATTTTAATAGCACTTCAATGGATAGACGTGTTTTAATATAAAGGATAATAATTGATTTACCGTCTGTGAATGAATTCAACATATTATTATTAAATTAAATAAAAAATATTAAAGATTTGTAAAAAATACTGTAATTTATTTAAACATTAATAGTAATTAATATAAATAAATATTAATAATTCTCATATTTAATATATTAAATTTAAAAAACAGTATATAAAATACTCTTCCGTTGCTACTCTTTAATCGTGGCTATCATCTCTTTTGGGAAAAAATTGTTGTTATGTTGAGTGATGTTTATATAAAAGAATTAATAATCAGTATACAATTTTTTTAATTTTTTCATTAAAAAAACTTCATATAAAATAGAGGCTACAAAAGATGAACAATAATAGTACATGTATCACCCTTAAAGAGTTCATAGGCTCAACCCTAGAAAAGAAAAATTATTATCTCCATAACTAAATAATATTATAATTAATAGGTAAAGAGTCGAATTTAATTACAAATTATTTAAATCTTGATTGTATATTTCAATCGATCTCTTTTTTAGCTCGACACAATCTTATATGAATTGCATTTGGATTTGATACGATTTACAAATAAAAATGACAAAAAGAAATAGATTGCATGTATGTATTATTATCCCTAATAAATGCATTTTCTTGAATGAGACAAAAGATTATTTAAAAATTAATTTAATTTTTTTGAATTATTATTTAATTGATTGTAATTAAATAATTGAGTTAAAGTGAAAATTAAATCAATTAAGCATTGTAATGTTACTGAACGGGACGATTAAATTTATTTACTCATAAATTTTAATACGATAAAGTCATCACGATTTTGACAAAATAAAAATTTGATTGAAAAATAATTTAATTGAATGAAATAACATTTTGGGAATAGAAAACTGAATTTGGGTTGGATAAATGTATGAGTTTGTTTTGATTAAAATTGAAGAGCACGTATAATTTTATCCAATACAAAAAAAACCTGATAAGACCCTACAATAAGGGAAGGGCGACACCCTTGGTGTTCATTAAGATGATAATACATATATTTTTAAATAGAATAAAAACAATATGTATGAAAAAACTTTAATCCTTTACAAAATTAAAAGGATTTGATAGTAAAATTGATTAAAAAATATAAAAATTAAGAAAAATAGAGAGGAAATAAATCAACTTTGTCATTGTTTTTTTTAAGTATAAACTTCGTAATTCATATATATTTGTTGTACAATAATAAAATATATTATATTATAACTCGATCGGAATTTGATCCGATAAAAAATTTCACTTTTATATCATTTTAAACAGGGGATAAAAAGAATTTTATTTTTTAGATTTTGATCCTCTGTTGATACTGTGTAACAATAACGTTTGTTATGTTAGTGTATTTTATTATTAAAGATATTAGATGTGTAAAAGAAGAAGACTTGTAGAAGAAGATTACACTAGTGTGTGCAATCAAAGTAGACATCACATCTGTAATATATGTACCATAATCTATGGTTTCAAGTATTCTAAAGGAGATCCTTGACTTATTGTTGGTCCACCTGCATGTCCAGTATTGGTCAACTTGCCCACTACCATTGTGTGAAACCCAATTTACATAACAGGAAAATTAATATAATTATTAAAAAAAATTCTCCTCCAAGCAAGTGACATTTTTTTTTATATTTTGTTTTATGACACATTGTCCACCATTTGAATTTCAAATCATATTGGCACCAACCAAAATATCTTTTTTTTTTCTAAAAAATATTATGTACTTATTTATTATTAAGTTGGCATGAAATTATTTTTATTTTTAAATTGTAGAATTTAAATCTTATTAATTTGTTATAAAGAGGATAAAAAAGATATTTCTTTTACCACGAAATATTTTAAAAATACATTTTTATGGGGGACTTCTATCGTCCGTTAATTCGGAATTATTATAGTATTACGATGGGTGCACGTAAAAATAATACCATATATAATAACTTAACTCTTTTTAATAAAAGAATATTTCCTCCAATAAAAATACTCCATAATGGAAAAATTTCTTATATTTAATAAATTATTTTTTATATAAAAATAAAAAATAATATTTATTACTCTATAAAAATATATATATTTTAAATAATTCAACACCAAGTAACACTTAAATTGAATCTGGAAATTTCAACTCAATTAAAAGCTTGTGAAATAAAATGAAAGTGAAAAAGGTGAGCGTTAGAGAGAGAGAAAGAGAAAAGGCAGTGTGTAAAAATTTTGTAGTTAATAGACAGAGAGAGAGAGAGAGGCAGAGGGCATATGCCTACCATTAACACTTGTCTTTCAATCCACACGCTTCAGCCCTTTGCAAAGTTATTCTTTGTTGCTGTTGTTGCTGTTGTTGGTAGTGAAAAAGAAGAGAAGGACCCAAGGCCAGTGAGTTAGAGAGAGAGAGGAGTCTTTAGCTTTTTTTTTTGTGCTCTTCCAGATGCTCTTTCAATGGGGAAAAATGAGGACCCAGATCTGCAGCAAAGAGAGCAGAATCTTGAATCAGGGAACGATCAAGGGCGTCCAGGGAGATGTTGGATGCTTTTCTCAAGGCTTTCAAACGAGCTCAGTTTCAAATGTGTTTTTGTTTTGTTTCTCAGTTTGTCGGTTTTGTTGCCAGGGATCTTCTGGATCCTTCCTTTCCGTTCTATAACCTCTGGATTTGATGCAAAAGAAGCTATTAAGCTCAGTGGTAAGTTTTTCTTTTCTTTTTAAAATTTTAAATTAGTCTCTCGTTTTATTTGTTTGACTAGGGTTTAATCGTTGAAGCGGCTTTTTTTCCTTTCTGTTTGATTAGGGTTTTTACGATATTTCCGAAAATTGCGCTTATTCTTTGCACTTTTTGTTGTTTTAATTGAATCCTCAACTGTCGAGGACTAATGGGTATTTCTCTGATTGATATCTAATTCACCTTTGTGTTTCAATTAGGGTTCTTGGTTGGCTCCTCTTGTAATTGCACTTGATTATTTCATTTTGTTGATTCGAAATCTATCTTTTAAATCTGGAGTTTTGATATTCTAAAATGTGGGTTTTCCCTTGTTTTTCGTTCACACCTTTCGGGTTTTCGGATGTTATTTATTTTGCCTTGTTGTTTTATTGGTTTCTGCTAATTTTTTGGGTAAATAGGCATACATATACTTCACCTTCTACTGCAATTACTATGAGGGCAGCTTCTTTATTGATTTCTAAATTGGAACTATATGCGTGTGTATCTATATATTCAATTTTATGTTTAAAGCCTGGTTCAAGTAAAATTGTATAATAGAAAGTGATTTTTTTCCTATTTTTAGAGTATTTCTCCTTTTTGTTACAGGGGAAACGGTTAATGGCTTGTTTCAATGCGTTAATCCCCCCTCCCTTTTTTTTTTCTTTTAAACAAAAATCTCAGATGTTCAGAGGCAAGGATCTCTGGTGATTGCTTTTTTCATACCATAAATTGATAAACAGTTGATTACATAGAAACTGGTGATCTTTTGCAAGATCATGTGCCATCATACGAGTATTCAGTTCTCTATTGAACTTAATGGCCTTTCCTAGCTTGTTACTCTTTAATGGAGCTGTCAAATTAAGATAATGGACATCAGTTCCTTATTTAGAATTAGCCTTTCCTGATTTGGTGACTTTGGTCTAAATGCTTAGTGAAATATGACCTCTCATTTGTTGTATTCCCATCACCCCAAATGACCTTTTGAGTTTGGTGATGCAGCTCAAAAAATAATTCTTCTTGTTTGTTACTTACATGCATTCATTTATTCTTTGCAGCCTCAGTTCGTGCATACTTTAAACTTCAGAAACCAGTTTCAGAGCTTGTTCAGTATGTTGAAAAGTTAGAATATGATATCTATGAAGAAATAGGAATGCCGGCTACTAAGGTTTTACATCCATCTCATGCCATTTATATTTACATGTATTTACTGCCCCGTCATGTGAGAAGTTGATCTAGTTTACTCATTTTCACAGGTGGTTGTCTTATCCATGCACCAGTCAGGTGCATCTAACTCTACTGATGTGGTGTTTGGTCTTCTTTCCGACCGCATAAATAGTCCAATAAACCCTGTATCTTTAAGTGTGCTGAGATCATCTTTAATTGAGCTGTTCCTTCAACAATCCAATCTGACTTTGACTTCTTCAATTTTCGGGCAGCCTTCTAAGTTTGAGATTTTGAAGTTTCCTAAGGGCATCACTGTAATCCCTGTACAACCTGCTTTCATCTGGCCCATAACCCAAATTCTATTTAATTTTACTCTGAATAATTCTATAGATGAAATACTGGCCAACTTCATTCAGTTAAAAGATCAGCTGAAATATGGCCTGCGTCTGAGACCTTATGAGGTAAGGTATTTGTTTCTAGCAACGCTTGCATTGCACATTTTGATTTCACTAATGTTTGGTTTTTGGGTGGATCTATGGTAGTATCACACTACCATTCCCATGACCTCAGATCTGATCTGATAGTGTTTGGAAGTGGGAATTGGAAGATTTCTTGCTACCAAATTATTCAAAATCAATTGAATTGTTGAATAATAGTAAATTGATCCTCAGAAAGGATAAAGAAACACACTGCATCTTAAGTTTTCTGTGTTAATTGTATTAACACTCTTGATTAGGTCCTAGGATATAGGTATAACTGTCAAATAATTTATTAGTAACTGCATCTTAGCCCGAGTTTAGAAAATTAAACCCTCGAAGTTTCTTCATTGCAATGGACCAGAAATTGGGAGTTCAGAGGGAAGAGCGTATGTCCTAATGTTTTATTCCTATTTATGGTACTACTTGCTAATAATTATTATTATTATTTTTAATTGCAGAATTTGTTTGTGCAATTAACAAACCTAAAAGGGTCGACGATATCCTCCCCAGTCATCATTCAGGCTTCAGTGACATCATCTGATTTTGGTATCCTTCTGCCTCAGAGATTAAAGCAATTGGCTCAAACCATCACAGAGTCTCCTGCTAAGAATCTTGGTCTTAATAACTCAGTCTTTGGTAAAGTTAAAAGCATTAGTTTATCATCTTATCTCAAGTGTACACTTCATGCTACTGCTCCCACTTCTTCACCAGCTCCATCTCCAGGGCCATCTATTTCCCCACACCCTACTTTTAAGCCGATTCATCCTCCAAAATCATCACCCAAGAGTCATCATCCCCAACCTTGCCGTAAGTGTAAAGCTGCTTCTCCATCTGGTAATAGTCCCCTGCATTCACCAGGTCCTGAAAGTGGTCCCTACCCTTCTTTTCCTCCTTTGATTTCTCCTGCACCCTTTACTACAGCTCCTCCCCCCTGTCCATACTCTCGTCCTGCCACTCCATCAAGATCTCATTCTAACCTAACTCCTCATCATCCACATTCCTCGTCGCAGTTGTCCCCAGATCTACCACCATTACCTTCAGTGTCTTATGGGTCTCGTCCAGGCCAGGATATAGACAGCTTGAAGGGCCCAGTTTCTGCACCCCTTGCTCAGTTACCATCAGTGCAATCACCTTCATGTAAGCATCTAACGCTTAGTGACTTAATACCATTCTCCCGAAAGAAATATTTATATGATTCTGCTTATGTATTTTGTTTTTGAAACATGCTCTCCTATGTATTGTCGTGAACTTCGTATTGTTGTGTTGGGCTTTCTAATGTTTGATAAGATTCATCCGTCTCCCATCTATCTATATTTTGTTAATGATGCTTTAGCTAATTGTAATGATTGTTTTTGTGATTGTTGTGCATTTGCAGCTCGAGCAGTTAGTGTTCTCCCCAAGGAATTCTGGTTATTGGGATCTTTAGGAGTCATGATCTTTGGTCTCCTTTTATGATCGAATTGATTCATTATGTGCCATACCACCCGAAGTTCCAAGTCATCCCTGATAGATGTTCATTTCCAAATTTTGATATGGCAAGGGTGGTAGAAGCACGTACGAAAAGTTTCATAGTTTTTTTTTCTTTTTCCTTCAGGCAAGCAATGTACATGTAAATGAGGTGGATGAACTGAGTGATGGTCCAAGCCAGAAAGCTGGCAGGCCACTCATCTTACTTAAAGTTTTTATGAGAAAAAAAAAGAAACGCAGGATGTTTTTCCCAAAGGGAATAACACCTAGAGATGGTGTGGCTACGGAAGAAGCAGGCATCAGAAAGAACTCTCTTATATTGATTCAAAGTGTAAAGAATATATACTCTGCTTCTTTTTGAGCCCCTATATGAAATTGTAAAAACTAGTGTCTTATAATACTCATGGAGTGATAAAAAAGAACATATATATATTTATATGACTTAAGTATGTAGCAGTCAATAGTTATATTTGGTTACCAACTTGGTAGGATGTAGGCATGGTGGTGTGGGATTACAGCTGGTTTGTGGGGTTCATTCTCGCATGTTTAGTGCACCACACGAGACGGAAGTAGGAAAGAATATATTCTGTGCAACACTGAACTGGACTTCTTAGTCAAATAAAATGATAAAATCAAGTTGAAACTAAGGCTTAGAAAATAACTATGCAGTTTAATGGTAAAATGTATTTATTGTCTCAAGTGTGATTTGAGTTTTAATTGCTGTTTGTAATTTTTTAAAAAAATTACTACAAAAAATTTTAAAAATAAAATATTAGTGAACAAGAGTTGTTTACATTTAACATCACTCAATTTAATATCAATTTTCATATGAATCATTAATTTTTAATTTAATCGAACTCCATTACTAAACTTCGATTATTATTAAATTAACACTGTTAAAATGCATTAACGGAAAGTTGATTCATCATTTTTTAACAGCTAAAAACAAAAAATTCAATATTCTTTTTATTTCATAAGTAAAATCATCAAAATATAAATTGATGATGCATGAGATTTATGCATTAACAATGCATCAATATATATATATATATTGATTATACTGGTGTGATTACATGGTAGTATCTATTCATACTTTCTTAACCCTTTGACAAGGCACACACACCTTGCACGCATAGGCGCTCGAATCCAAGACCTCTAGGATGAACAATATTTTTTTTTTCACTCGAACCATTTGTTGAGTTCATATATATATATATATATATGATTGGAGAGGGATCCATTTACACATTATATCCTTTCATATATTTTTATACGACTAATATTTTAATGATTCAATCATCATATTTCGTATTTCACTCATATAGATCATACATGTCAAATTTGATGTAAACTAAAAATTTTTAGCAATTTGTTTTATGTAAAAATACTTTCAAACATTCAATTAATATTAATACATACACCTTTTTAGATCAATATGATAAACATATGAGATTAGTTTCGAAAATTTACATAATGACAGACAATTATATTAATAAATTCAATGATTGGATTGGTAGAATATTAATCGCATAAAAATATAAAAAATGTATAAAATTACTTTAATTTAAATTCTTCTTCGTATATATTTATATAAAATATGATTTGGAGGGAGGGAGGGTGAAAACATTTTAAATATTAAAATTGACATTAATCTCGTATGTAAAGCTTGACTTCAATAAATCTAAATAAATTCATAAGTACAATTTAAATAGGGAGAGGTCCTCGGTTTTTTCGAAAACGGGTTTTGTCACCAATTTAAAATTTGAATTTAATCCATACTTTTGATTTAATTTTTGATTCAATTGAATTTTTATCTTCAATTAGAATTAAATTGAATTAAAGCAAAACGAAAAAAATAGAAAAACAAGGCAAAAGGAAAAATAAGAAAAATAACGAAGCTCGGAGCTAACATTTTAGTTAGAATAATTTTGAAAATTTTAGATTTTGTTAATAGTTAAATAATTATTAAAATAGTTTAGATTAATTCTTAATAGATATTAGGATAATAATTATAATATAATATATTAAGATAATTAAAAGTTTTAATCGATTAATTTAATTTCAATAAAATAATTAAGAGTTTAAAATAGATTAGGATAATTAGGGTTTTTTTTAATTACCATGATTCAACAAAAGTAATTCAACGAAAGTTTAGTAGCAGGAAAAAAAACACCTATGATAGATTTAACAAAAGAGACATACAAAAGAGATAAATCTCAAAATTATATATAAACTTTGATTTAATGTGTAATTGTATACATAAATTTTAATTTGATGTAATTATACACATGAAACTCTAATTGTGGTTCAAATGTATACTTGAAACTTTAATTTTGATTTTGATTTAATCATACACATTTAAAGAAATAAATACATTAATTTATTTTTTTATTGGATAAATATAATTATTTATGTATGCAATATATAAACAAAAATTATGTTATATCAATAATTGTGTTAACAATTTACAAGAATTGGACCAAATTAAAATTTCATGTATAAAATTACACAAAATCAAAATTCATGTATATAATTATTGACATTAATTTTTTTAAATTTTTTTATGTATAGTTTTAATATTCTATTCCAAAATGTGATGCCAATATAGCAGCTCGCATGAGTATTTTTTCTCTGTCTCCAAAGTTACTATTTGGGTAAAATTACTACGAAGGATCTTATATTGAGAGTTGGATTGTATTTTGTCACATTTACTTAAAAAATGTATAAATTAATCTTTGTACATCATATATAAGAACAAGCTGAGCCTTTCTGTTCAATATTTTGTCCATTTTTATTGGTAAAAATTAGCACGATTGACGAAATAACCATGTGCATATCATTCTGACGTATAATAATCAATTTTTAATAGTAGGAATGAATGGAGTTTTTAATAGGACCAAACGACATACAAGGACTAAATTATTCATTTTTTTGAGTAGAAGGTAAAATGCAACCCGACTCTTAATACAAAAACCTCCATGATACTTTTATCCAACTACCTGAGATCTTTTTTCAAGAAAAGCGATAGCAAGAAGATACTAATACTAGTGTAACTAGTTTCTCAGTTAAGGTTTATTACTAAAAGTTATTTTCCACAACCTACTCTTATTGTGTTTAAGATGAATTGTCGCTACATAAAAATAAAAAGAATACCCTTCTCTTTCACTTTCATAATACCTTTCAATTTTTTTTTTGAATTATAATAATAAGGAAAAGTTCGAACAACAAACGTGATTAGTGCGACTCGAATTCAGATCACACTTGAGGCAATGAAAACCATCAGACCATCACATGGTCCAATACCTTCCAAATTTAAGACTTAGAGCTAGTGATCTTCAAAATTCTAACCAAAAAAATGCCAAAAAACTTTTAAAATTTATTTAATTTCAAAATTAAGAACCTATAAAATAATTGCACTTAGGTCCTATAGCCCAAAAAAATTGACCCCAAACTCGGCCCCGAGCCGGTTGATCCTACTCACTAGAAACTCACCCGAGTCGACTGTTTCGTCAACCGGATTGGGTTGTCGCGTAGTCGCGAGACTATCCATCAAAACCCCTCTCCAATCCTTTCTTCCGCTTTCTCTTCGACTTTCTCTCCTTGTTGAGAGGAAATAAAATTTTAAACAAGAACTTCTTCGTTCACAGAATATTTTCTCGGAAAAGAAAATAGAAAACCATAATCTTTCTCTCCGTCCAAACATAGAAAATGTCTCATATAATGTTCCAAACCTCTCCACTTCCCAAAACCTTGTTATTAAAGCCGAGTCTGCCGCTCCCAGCCGGTAAGCATAGGAAAAATCTGACATTGAGATGTTCATCTTCCTCTTTAATCGACGGTGGGGAGTCCTCCGTCGCTTCTCTAGAGCGCTGTTTCTTGGCACCACCGGCGCCTGTGGAGTCCGCTTCTTCAGGTTCGGGTGAGGTTGGACCTGTTATGAAAGGAGGCCAATTCGGTGCGTTTGGTGCGGTTACCTTGGAGAAGGGGAAGCTTGATTTGACTCAGAAGCAGTCTACTTCTAGCCCTGAGGTTGGTTTCCATTTTTTTTGCCTTTGGGCTTGAAGAGTTAGTTTTTAACTTAATTAAGCTTAATTTAAGAAATAGGAATTAATTAGTTTTTTCCCTTGAAATTAGAGCTAGAAATGATTTAGCCTTTAGGTATTAAAACTTTAGAAGTACTTAAGAGTTGATCTTTTTAATTAAATATCAGGAGAAAAGGGGTTCTGTTTAATTTCGTTAACAATAGAAAATACTTTCTTGAAATTTATTGAATGAATTCAAATGAAAAATTTATCCTATTTCTATGATTTAAGTTAAGAGGAAGAAATGGAAGAATATTGAGCAAGATTAAATGTGCTTTTTCAAAAATGAGGTATAAGTATTTTGTTGTAGGAATCCGAAGAAATGGAAATGTGATGAATCTTTATATGTTCAACTGAATGTTCTATCCAACAGAGGATCACATGTACCATACAGAAGCTCAAACTGATTTTTGAGTTAAACTAGCTTAATATATCACTGTTTCTATCCCATCATTGCAATAATCATATTCTCCATTTGGTGGAAGATTGTAACGATATCTTACAACAAATTTGACCTTATATATGTGTCAGTATTCCTTCTGTATAATTCTTAAGCTTAACCTTCTCCAGTGTTAAATCAGGAACTGAAATCTTTTCATTCAGATGTTATTTCTTAAGATGTCCTTGCTACTCTTGATTTGACATGCTTGATTTACATATCAAATTTCAAATATAGTTGTTGCTTTCTAAAATGTTGGTTAGTGCCAAGTTATGGACTTATGGTTAGGTCAAGGAGTTGAAAATACATCGGGCTGATGCCGATTTATTTTCTAGATATCTGTATATTTGTTCTGTTTTATATTGGTTGGTGTGAGGTTTGGGTTTGCATGCTCCTTGTACTAATAACTTCAATAAATTGCTGCTAGTGATTGAAGCTTGATGTTCTATTATTTATTTATTATTTATTTATATATTGTAATCAGATGTTTATTTCTTTTGAGTCTTTTATACCATTTTTTTCCCCTTGAAAACATTATCCACAAATTGTTAAGGATTAGTTTAAATTCATTGAAATTACAGCTTGCAACTGGAGGAGGTGGTGGAGATATTGGAAAGAAAATTAATCATGGAGGTGGAGATGGGGGTGATGATGATGGAGATGATGATGATTACTTTGATGACTTTGATGATGATGGTGAGGGAGAAGAGGGGGGACTATTTAGAAAGCGTATGTTTCTTGAAGAGGTAAGAGATCAAGTCCAGCGCATACATTATGCATGTTTAAGGACTTATATTGGTCAAGTTCTTAAAGAATAAGTTCTCTCAAATTATTGATTTTCCATCATTTTCTTTTCCAGCTCTTTGATCGAAAATTTGTAGATGCTGTATTAAATGAGTGGCACAAGACGATGATGGACTTGCCTGCTGGCTTCCGACAAGCTTATGAAATGGTTTATTGTCTTTTTATATCAGTTTATCACATCCAAGGATCTTGTGAATTGTGTAAGCTACTTACTAAGACTGTTTGTCTCCAGGGATTGGTCAGTTCAGCCCAGATGGTAAAATTCTTGGCAATTAATGCCAGACCAACCACTAGTAGATTTATTTCTCGGACTCTTCCTCAAGGAATGTCTCGGGCATTTATCGGCAGGTATCCCCAGATATGCTGCTATGCCTTCTCAAGGATGTCTCCAGCATTCTAAATAAAATGAATATTTGATATTGTTTAATCTGTTGTTGGATGCTTATGTGTGATGTTCTTGTTAACAGGATGCTTGCAGATCCTGCCTTTCTATACAGGCTTCTTTTGGAGGAGGCTGCTACTATTGGCTCTTCTGTTTGGTGGGAGGTGAAGAATCGAAAGGATAGGTAGTTTTTCTTTCACAATAATATGCTTACTTGCCTTGTTGATCCATTTTATCAAATCAAGCTAATAAAGACTTACTTTACTGCATCTACAGGATTAAGCAAGAATGGGATCTGGCACTTATGAATGTGCTTACAGTAGCAGCATGCAATGCTCTTGTAGTTTGGTCTCTTGCTCCTTGTCGTTCTTATGGCAATACCTTCCAGTTTGACTTGCAAAACACGTTGCAGAAGCTTCCCAACAATATATTTGAACGGAGTTACCCACTTAGAGAATTTGACTTGCAAAAGAGAATCCATTCTCTTTTCTACAAGGCTGCAGAGTTGTGTATTGTTGGATTAACTGCTGGAGCAGTACAAGGTTCTTTGTCAAAATTTTTGGCCAGTAAAAAGAAGGAAAAGTAAGTAGAGCTAATGATGTCTCAATTACATTTTTGTTCCATTGTTTTGGAAAAGGAAAAAAAGTTTCTTGTTGCTTGCAAGGTTATTATATATTAATGGTTGATTTTTTTATAATATTGTCAGGTTATCTGTGACAATTCCGTCCGTGAGTACCAATGCGCTGGGTTATGGTGCTTTCCTTGGACTCTACGCAAACCTTAGATATCAGCTTTTGTGTGGGTTTGATCAAGCAATGATCAACCATTTTGATGTCATTGGTGTAGCATTGTTCTTCAGCACTGCTTTAAGGTAGGTCTCGACCGCTCTTGCTTTTGAACTACCAGCACCACATGCCCTTCATTTCTCTTGTTTATGTTGTGTTAAGTACGTCTGATCGTGTTGCTTGGGCATTCCTTTATTCTTTTTGATACCTTTTATCAAGATGTGCTGCTAAACTGTAGTCCTAAGCAGTAAGCGTCCCTATTTTCTTAGATTTTCTACTCCTTTCCCATTGCTTTTTGATCGTCATGGTTACTTTATTAGGGTCTAGATCGACAGAACAGCAAGCACTAGGATTTTATCATTTGATGACTGCACTGTTAGTTTTGCACTTAGAACTCTTCATTGTTGGTTAGTTTGCTTCTATGGAGTTTGTGTTATTGCTTACCATGCTTGACTGGGTTTTTGCAGGGTTCTGAATGTTCAATTAGGAGAGAGATCAAGGTTGGCTTGGCTAGGTGTTGAGGTGGATCCACTGGTTCAGTCAGATGACCTCTTGAAGGCTTATAACAGACCTTCTGAGGATGGGACCAGGTCCTCCTCTAAATGGTTTATATCGAAGAATGCCATTGTTTCTGGTCTTGGACTTCTTGGCATCAGACAAGGAAATGCTGAATCTGCTGCCAATGAAGAAACGAGAGCTCCAAAGGCCCGGAAAAAGAGGATTGTTAGGAAGAAGGTAACTGCAAGCTCTGCGTAGTTAATTGACATAAATTCCATTGCTGTCCAATTTTGCTGCTTGACTGAGAGAATACAATACGAAAGAGAACCTCTTGCTGAGATTTTTGTCTGGTGCTGATCGGTGGCTAAACAAATCCAAACGGCACCAGCACAGTAACTGAAGAGATCTTGACTGCTGCTACTCAATTTCATTTGATGTTAAATATTTGTTATACCAATGAAGTGCTATACTCCAAGTTGAGTCAGTTCGATTTCATTTGCACCGCAAATAATTGGCAGGGATGTTTCTGGCAGATGCTTGGTCTTAGATGACCTACGATAGAGTGATGTGCAGTTAAGTGTTCAGTAAGTTTCTAAATATGAAGTTAAGAGTAGAAGGCATAAACATACTGTTTCCTCCATAGTAGTGTCATATCTTTTTTCTTTTCAAATGAAGTTAAGAGTCGATCAGACTGCATCCTATAATTCATTGTCCTTTAGGATGTGTTTCTATGAACCATTGGTCGCCAGTGACAACATTTTCTACTTTCTCCTTTATAAAGAGCATTGACGGTTGAAGCTTGAACCCAGGCCCCTAGCCTCAAAGGCTGAAGCTTGAACCCCTATTCACTGTCACGGCTCTCCACTCCCTCAACAAGGGCATTGTCTGCACCATCTCCATTATCTCCCGTGCACCACATCATTTGCTTCCCCTCTTTTTCTTGGCCAACCAGGATTCTTGAATGCATAGACGCCCTTTTGCATATCTTAAGCAAACGCAAAGCAAAGTTTGACGTTTCTCCACGCTTACTACCATGAAACTTTAGTTGTGCTACCTCTGCTTATGCATTTGCCAGTATTGTTCCCTGTAGCGCAGTACTTGTTATCAATGCAACCGTACATGTAGTAATGTACTTTTACTATATCTGCTATGCGTAACGGGGATTCGTCCCAAGTGGAAGAAGAGATTGGTGTCAAGCTTTCTAGTCTCTGTTTTGATGCCTATGCTAGTTGCTGGGGAATGTGGGGTTGGTGTTCGGATGTTGTTTTGTTGACTTCCATGGCAAGGGCTATGCCGACAAAAATTGATAAAGCTCTCATGATTCTAAACAACCAGAGAATAGCTTCACTATGTTTTCATCTTGTTTTTAATAATTTGGAGTTGGTAGATGGGGGAGGAGAAACGTGTTAATGAGCTGGTGCATAAGACTTCCAAACTCCACGTCAAGCCTCGTTGAGAAATACCCTAAAAGGCCCAAGTTGTTGAAATGCAGGCATTTGGTTCCTGTTTTCCCCATACAAGACAAGTTGAGTAGGTGCAGTTTCACAGGAATTGAGTGGTTTACGACTATAAATGAATCTGAAAGGCTACAACATTTGTACCAGCTGGCTTGTGTCTTTATCTCGACAAGTGACTTAACCACGTTGACCATGATTGCAGACAGCTGAAAGGAGGGAGGAGGATATGGTAAGCAAATTGATGGGGTTGCAGTACATTTATCGCTCAGACGTCTTTCGGATTGCATGTTGAAGTGCAGTTAATCTCTTTATGCTTATATTTGTTGATTGGAGGAGCATTAACTCCAGTGAAATCTCCCAACATCAGTTGGGTGTTCCCTACCAATTATGTCCATTTAATATTTTTGTCTTGTAAATACATATCCATTTTTTCAACTTTTTTATTTACAAATTTTAATTAACTTTATTAATTTAAGAGATGTTTATAGGTCAGACTTGGACAACGATTTTTATTTTTTGGGTCATTCTAGTTTGACTTGAAATCAATTTAATCATAAAATATATAAAACACTAATATACAATTGTTAACAATAAAATAAATTTTTTGAGTGACCAATCCGGTCTTAAAATAGGTTTGGGCTTGAAAACTTTTTTGGAATCAAATCGGTATTCGACTCATAAATTACTTTATATAGTATCTTATTATCAAATGTCAACATATATTTTATTTTAATTTTTCTAAAATTAAAAGAACTTTTAATTATTTATTATTTTAGTTTTAAATAATATTTTTCATTCACTTAATATAAATGAAATTATATAATTAATATTAATGAATCAAAATCTTTTAAATAAATATATAATATGTCTATATTTTAGTAGTTTTAATATATTAATAATTTATTAAATTTATTAATATGTTGTAAGTTTCACTACACACAAATACTATTCTAATACTCTTAATGACTATGTTCTCTTTTTATTATAATTTATCTCACCACCATCATGTAATTAAATTTAGATACATATTTACTATTATTTTTAATCTCACGGCTAGAATAATTAATATCATCCAAATTAATCGAATCATCCCTTCATAATCAGGAAGTAGGGTCCTGAGCTTGCTATACTCTATGTTGATGGTGGAGTAGGACTCAGCTAGCTGTTTCCCCATGAATTTTACTTCACAGCTCATTGATCAGTCACTTTTCAGCTAACTGTTTCTTCCATCAGCTTTAATACCATAATTTGGTAGATTTATGTAAGCTACCTCTCATTATTATTCCTTATATATATATATATATAGTCTTTACACTCCTCTCAAACTGTTTTTTACGAATATTAATTCCATTGCACTTGTCAACTTCTACTTTGTTCAGTAGGGTATAGTGCATAGAGAGTAAGGATTATTATCAGGGAATTATTTTAAGATTTTATAAATGTAATTAAGATGTTGACAACATGTGTTCCATTTATTTATCTTTAATTTTTTAAATATACTTCATAAAACTTATATCATCGAGTAATTTTTTTATGCATTACTTTCATTAATGATATTGTGTCAATTGTCTTGACTTGTATGGAATATTGAATAAAGTTTTTGTCATACATTGATTTGGCACGTATTCAAATTGTGTTATCTCATTTTTACCTTAATATTTTATATGTAAAAAAGGTGACGTGTGAAGTAAGATTATCAATCCAAATGACCCTTTCTCATTGTCGTTTTGAATCCACGACAACCCTTTTCCAATTCAACTTTGTTTGCATTCATCATCATATGGGTTAAACAACCCTTAACATCTTTACCTTAATATTTATATGAATTTAAATAAAACAATGGTGATTAAACAACCCTTCTCAATTCTTAGTGCATCTCCCTTCATTTCAATTCTAGAATAACCACTAAACAAATTAAAAATGCAATCATTTTCTTAGTGCAACACTCAAGAGAAATAATATGTAACCTTACCACCAACATGATGCTTACATGTGGCACCTCCATCTAGTTAACCCCCCCTCTCTCTCTCTCTCTCTCTCTACCTTTTTTCTATAATCCTTCCCCCAACCCTACCATAACAACCCTCTGTATTCTAAGGGTGAATTGTCACCCACTTTCGCTGGATTCCTCTCCTATTGATTCTTTATATCAACAATTGGTACGGTGAGTGTGAATGCTTATGATTAATCTAGATTTGAATATCCTACCAATCAAAAAGGAAAATCCCCATTTCAACTGATAGAGATCCTTAAGAAACACCATCCATGACTAGCCCCAAACAAGCACCAAAAAAGGGACTTAGGAAACTCAATATGCATATTTTAGCCCTTATTGATGATAGTATTACCAATACCCACCACCCTAGTACTATAGCCAATACCTTTAGAGCCACACTAGTGACTTCCTAGCTTATTAGAATTCTTAGATGTTACACCTTACACCTGGCCTATCATTCCTTATGTGTTTAGAGCATTCAAATTGTTGTGCTTTGCTCTTCAATGCTCCAACACACTTACAAAAGACATTTATTTGGATTTTTGGTACTCAAATTGCTTTAGGCCCTTGAACATAATAACTAAGACTATTGTTCCTTTTAGAACCTATATTTGTCTAATTTTATTTTGAATTATTATCTTTATTGGATGAGGATGTAATGTATGACCATGAAAATGGCAATGTTCACACTTTTCCATATTTGAAACAGAATTTTCCAAAATATTTCATTTTCCTTTTTCAGGCTCTCAAATTTCATTTTTTAACTCAAAATTTTCTTTTTCAAACAATTCAACTTTCTTTTGCAAAGCTTTAAAACTTATATTCAATTTTTCGTTTTGGCTTTCCAAATTAATTTTTGTTTTTAAATTTGAATATTGAAATCATTTTCTTGTATTTGGAATTCATGATCTCAAATTCCAATAGAGACTCATTGAAAGCATCTTATAGCTCATCAAATGAATATGAATATAAAGAGATAGAAGATAACTCTTGATTTTTAAGAGCCAAGAAATAAGGGTTGCCAAAGCCTTTATCAATGGAGTCATTATCATTAGAAATGTCACTATTACTTCAAGTGGCTACCATGACTTTCTTCTTTTCCTTTTGCTTCTTCCTCAAAGGACAATCATATTTGTTGTACTTCAAGTGGCTACCATAACTTTCTTCTTCTCCTTTTGCTTCTTCCTCAAAGGACAATCATATTTGTTGCACCCCGACTTCACACAAATGTAGCAAACTACTTCCTTTTCTTAAAGTCTCTTGCATTTTTCCATTTTCATGAACCTTTTGAAATTCTTAACAAGTATGACCATCTCTTCACTATCCTCATCCTTATCATCTTCATCTTCATCATTTTCTTTTCGGGTGAAGACTTAGAGCAACTCCTACGTGTCTTGGTTTTGTCTTTTCGTGTCTCAATTTCATCTCATAGCTGAGAAGTGAACCTATGAGCTCATCTAGATCCTCATATTACTCAATAGTTGTCACTTTAGCTTCCCAATCATTTCCTTGTTTGAATAAGCCTTCCCAAGTGCCTTCAAACCATTGATTATGTCGATGAATCTATCGAACATTTCTTTGATGCTCTCTCCCAACTTCATCTTGAAAAGCTCATAGTCAAAAGTGAGTAGACTAATCTTGGATTCCTTGAATTGGCTTGTTCCTTCATGAGTGGTGGTAAGCTTGTCCTAAATCCCCTTGACACTTTGACAGTGGGATACTCTATTGTACTTATTAGGTCCTGATGTATAAAAGGGAGTGTATATGACTTTACATTGATTTCAGATCTTTTCTTGTCACCTTCTTCCTATTCATCTTCATCATGGAGCACCTTTAACTCTCCATTTGATATTAGCCTCCATACATAGTATTCATTGGCTTGAACAAAGACCTCCTATAACAACCCGTTTTTAGTGGTGTCAGAAATAATAGTTTCGAAACCACAAATACAACATGTGAGCCCGTAAATATTATTTATTTAATATTTATGAAGTAGTTTAAGTTTCGTATTAAGATTTGATTTAATAATTTTGAAGTTTGGATAGTTAATTAATGAAAAAAGATTAAATCGTAAAAGACGTAAAACTTCATCACTAGTGATTAAAATTTGCTAAAATGTATAATTAAAGTTTGTATAAGGATTTATAAGACAATTAGACCATTTTTATTAAAGTGGGAAAATTTCTTACATTTTATACTTTAATTTTAATGTTAAAATAGTTATAATAAGTAAAAACATAAAAAAAAATATCATCATCTTCCTTAATTGAGTTTTCTGCCAAAAAAACAAAACAAAAACCTCCATTGAAGGAGCTTGAAGGTTCGGTGACTTTGTGTGTGTGCATGAAAGTGATTTCTTTACCCGTTATTTTTGTAATTTTTATGTTTTTGAAATCATTGTAGTTTATTTTAGCTAACTCGGGGACTATTTCATAAAACTGTCAAAGATTATGAAGCTTACCATTAATGAATCTTAGTTGTTCATGAGGTTAATTGATCGATTTATGAACTTGGTTGTTAAATAGGACAATTTTATAAAAAAAAATGGTTAGTTTTGAATTTAGGGACTAATATGAAAATATGTAAATTCTAGCATGAAAATTCTATAAATTTTTAGTATATGAAGGCTGATTATGGATGAAGTTATAACCGGTTTTGTGTATTGGGGTTTAAATGTGAAAGTTATAGAATTTCAACTTTAGGGACTAAATTGTGATAAATGCAAAACTTGAGTAATTATTGTATAAAGGAAATTGAATTATGGTATGAATTCTATATGCTTGTTAAATGTTAATTGGAATTGTTAATTGAGTCAAATTATGTTTTAGATCAAGAATTTCAATAATTGGAGGACGTACGTGGAAAAGAGAATTTTTTTAAAAATCATATTACAAATCTTAAAAAGTTATATTATAAAAATAATTTATATGTATTTTATAAAATTATAACAAAAATTATATTATTTAAATTCTAAAAAAATTCTAAAATTATAATAAAAATATATTATAAAAAAATAAATTATGTGTTATAAAAGTGTTATAATATATTTATTTATACAAAGTTATAACCAAAAAATATGAATATAATTTACTTGTGTTCATGCTATATATTATAAAAAAATGACATATTTATAAAAAAAAGTGTTATAATTTTTTGTCATAATTTATTTATAAAAAATAATTTTTTAAAATTATGACCAAAATTTATATTATTTTAAAAAGTAAAATAAAAAATATTGGACACTTTATAGAATTTTTTTAATAAAAGTTATATATTATAAATTTAATATTATTTTAAACTTAATCTACGTATTCTAAGAAGGTTATAATTTAGTATAACTTTTTTTTCAAATTAAGTTTACTTAAGTTTTTATAATTAAAGTTACAAATTGTTGATGTTAATTAAGCAAATACAAAAGATTTTTTTATATCATATTGTGGAGTATGATACCATTTAAGAGAATGGAGTCAAACACAAGCACCAAAGACGACTCGCAAACTTTTTAATACATTCAAAACTTCAAAATATAATTGAGAGGACATTTGTATAAAAAAAAGATTTCCCTTATTAATAATACCACTTTAGTATAGTATAAAAAAACAATGTTGCATACTTCATAATTTCATTTGTGGGTGGGATGATTCATATTTTGATCGGTACATATGGAAAAAGGAGATCTTGAAAATCATAATGATACATATTTAGATTCAAATGATGAAGAACTTGGTCAGGGACTAACGGATGATGATAAAAAGTTTATGTTAACTGTTAAAGAGATAATACCATAACAAATATGAAATGGTAGAGAAATCAGATGAAATTTCATATAATGTTTATTTTTTTTATGACTACTTTTTTGGACTAACATATTACATTTGATTATTTAATTTTAATTTTTATCTATTTTAAAAAAACATCATATTGATAAATTTTTATAGTAAATATTTTTAAAAAAATATGAATTATGTAAATATATAATTATAATTTAACTGTTAAACATGATATAAAAAATTACGATGTAATTGTATTCTGTTAACCAAACACATTTAAAGAATTACAAAAAAATTATAATTCCAAAAGAATGTACTCATTACCTTAATCATTACACTTTCATCATATTACTTTGTCCAAACAAACTTTAAGGTAATACAATTTATTTTATATATTAAATTCATTTAAATTTAAAAAATAATAAAAATATTCATTTTACATATATATAATATATACTTTTTATTTACATTATTTAGTACACTTCTTAAATTTAATCATTCATCCACCCAAAAAAAGCACATTTAATTCACTTTACTTGGCAGGTATTTGATTTGACTCATTACTTTCGAGGAATGATTTTGGACATTTAAACTTAGGATATAAATATTTATTGTGCATTTCTTTTTAAACGAAGGAGATTTTAAAATTCATAACTATGATTAAATTATAATATTAATTTTATGTGATGATCTGATGGTTAGTGTATTTATTATTTTAGGTGTAATTTAGATTTAAGTTGTGCTAATAATGTTTGTTGTTCGGGTCTTGTCTTATTTTTGTCAATTTTAATTTTTTATATTTTTTCAAAATATAAAATTTTAGTCTTGACTCAAATAATAACAATTAAATACGTTTGATTAAATTCAATTATTTGTCTTGTACTATGTGCACCATTGTAGATTTAGTCTACATTATTCAATCGAATCATTTAAAGTCTTTATACTGTTTGAATTTTAAAGTTTCAATCTTCATGCAAACGATAATCGTTAATCAATTAACTGGATTTTTAATAAACAATATGTGAAAACAATAAACTAACATGACATTATACATATGATAATAAATTGATTGGCATGTGTTCAAGATTCAATCTATGTATTTATAAACCCTTTCTTCCTTTCTCCATTATAATGTAATTGTTGACCTGTATAAAAGAATAAAACTCTACCATGTAAAATACTAAAATGAAGGAAAAAAAAAAAAAAGAGGAATAGTGGGGTGTCATGCTCATAATAAAAGTTGAAAGCCTACTTAAAAGAAGACAGTTGGGCGGGGCAATAATTTTCCCATCTTATTATGGGAGACGAGACGTTGAAGGGGAGAGAGAAGTAGCTTAATTTGCCCCAATGCATCCAGCTTCCACTGTGCAACTGCATGTGCTGTCCTTCGTAACTCCAAGTTTTTCTACTATCCAACAACTCTATTTATTTATTTACTTATTTATTGTCTCTTTCTACTTCCCCATCTCCAACTGTTCCGATAGCTTCTTCTTATATTTAATACCGAAATATTAAATTTTTTTGATAAATAAAACTTACGAAATTAAGTTACATGAGAAAGTTGTATATTACAAAAGTTCGTCCTTCTGTCAGCTCTGATGAGGGCTAGAATAGCTTCAAGGGAGGGTCTCAAACACTTGGAGATCTTCTTCACTGTCAAGAGCCGACTTAGCAATGAGGTCAGCACTCTGATTCTTTTATCTGGAAATATGACGTAGAACCCAATTGCTTTCTTGGGATAAGATAGTCGTGATCCTTTTGATTAAAGCGGATTACGATGTCTTCAAGATGCTTCCATGAATAGCTCTGACTGCCTCCAAGCAGTCGGAAAATATTACAACCTTGGTATGTCCTCTTCTTTGATGTCCCCTTCTTTGGATGAGCTTGGGTCCAACAAGAATGCCCCAGAGTTCAGCATAAAAAACCGAGCACCTTCTAAGGTATTTGTTGTAGCTAAGGACTCATTCTTCCTTTTCGTCACGCACCACTCCCTCGACCATTGTGTTCCCTGAATCCACTTGTACCGCTCCATCTGTGTTAAGAACAATCCACCCTTTTACCAAAAACTCTCCACTGATTGAGTTGACATCAACATTCGTATCTCAATTATTCGATAAGGAGAGATGTTTGGCCCAACACATCGATGTTTTGATTATCTCCATATGGATTTTTTTGGTATATTTAATATATGTATTCTGCTCTTACTTAAAATTTTTATGTATATTTTATCAATTTTATGTTCAGGGAAAAGATGGAGACACTAATAATGGATATAAATTCTCGTGTTCACTCTGCATTTTACGTATATATAAACCATTTTTAATGTTTTTAATATATATTAAATTCATCTACCAATCTCATTTATAGAATTAAATTTTGACTTGAGTAGTTATTTCAAAAACACATAATTTAATAGATTTATATTTATTGGATTAATGAGTGGATTACGTGATGACATTTATTAAAACTATAGTTGAATATTTAAGTTTTTAACTATTTATATTTATTTTGAATAAATTGTTAATTTAATGTTGGTTTATATAAATTTATACACTGAGAATTAAAAAAACAACTATTAATTTAACTTTTTGGGTGTGGTCACCCGTACCAAACATCATCTAAACCTTTGATTGTAATTACTTTATTTATTTATTTATTAGTTTTTTGCTTCATAACGTATACGTAGTTAATCTAGAATAGTACGGTATTAAAAGGAAAAAAAAAAAAAGCTTAACACACACATGAAGTACTTTAGTCTTTAAATTTTTTTAGTACACATTAGTTTTTAATTATCAGGCGTTTTCAATTTAATTCTTTAAACGTTAAATATTAATTATTAAGATACTCAGTCAATCATATATTATTCTATGTCATATGATAATATTATAGTGACATAATTAATTAAATAGTTTTAAAAAAATTAAAATTAAAAAAATTACAAGAAATTTACGAAAAATATTAAAAATTACAAATATATATATATATATATAAATTTACTATTTTTTTTAAAATATTATGTATTTTTAATATTTTAAATTTTATAAATAAAATTTATTAGAACTTGAACATGAGATCATTATCTTTTGGAAGGATATCATTTACAATAATTGTTTTATAATATAATCTATCAAAATTTATAATTGGTAGATTTTTTTAGGTGATAAATTTCGATAACTTTTTTAAATCATTTAAAGGTCAAATTCTGCTATTAGAGTGAAAGGTGTGGATTTAGTTCCCATGCTTTAATTTGTTCAATATTAGTCCCTATACTTTTCAAATTGGTTTTAGCCCCTTTACTTTTTGGGGTTTTGAAATTTTAGTCTTAACCCAAACAATACAGTTAAATCTATTTTGTTAAATTCAATTATTAGTCTTGTACCATGCTTATAGTTGTAGATTTAATATATATTCTCCCATTGGATCATTTTAAGTCCCTATATTTTTTGTATTTTGAAATTTCAATCTTCACATAAATGACATTTGTTATCCATTAATTGAATTTTTAGTGAGCAATATGTGAAATAATAAGTTAACATTGCATTACTCATATGATAATATGTTTGCTGCATCATATTTTAGAAATAGCATAACTTAATAAATTTAACAATTATTGTTAGGTGAGAAATAAAATTTTAAAATTTGAAAAGTATATAAACTAAAAATCAAATTAAAGAGTAAAGATTAAATCTACAATTTTTATAAAGTACAGGGACTAATGAGTATTACAATATGTGATTTTTAAATCAAAATTTTAATATTTTAATGCGATTAGCAAATGTGTACTTTAGTATAAGATACAACAATTTTTACTATTTTTAATTTTTAAAAAATAATTTTTACAATTTCTAATCGGATTTACAATATTTTTCAATTTTTAATAATTTTTCGTAGTTTTTAAATATTTTTTTACGATTTTATAAAATTCTAACATATTTTTAAGTTTTTTTTTTAAAATTGTGTTTTATTTTATAATTTTATTATATTTTAAAAAAGATCTATTAGATTTTTTTGGATGGTGATGTCATTGTGATGTCTTTATATGACACATGTCAATTTATGATTAGTTGAACATTTCAACAGGTTTTTTAACGTTCAAAGAATCGACATCGAAGAGTGATGAAAGATTATTTTAATTGATGATAATATAATATAATATAATATAATATTATGATTTTTTTTAAAATTTCTATAAGTTGTTTATATTGTGTGAAGCACTTTTAAAACTGTTTATTCTTTTTTTCTACATGTTATTTGTTTGGTGTAAATGAAAAATATTTTGTGAGTTTGTTTTCGAAAAAAAATTAAATTTTAAAAATTATTTTGTAATCATTATTATTTAATGTGCTTATTAATTTAGTGTAAATATTTTTTGTATTATTATAAACTATTATTATAATTGTTGCATATTATTTACCTATATATTTTTATTTTTTTCAAATTAATATTATAGTTTATTATAGGAAACTATAATTAAAAACAAAGGTGAATCCAAGTAAGGGTCTTGGCCCCCTTTTCAAATGGGCTAATTTCTCTTTTAGTACTTTTTAAAAATTTTATCATTCAATTTAAGGTTTTTTTATTCAATATTCATGTTTTAGCCTCCCAAGAACTTTGAATTTTATATATGTAAACTAAATAATAAAAAATTATTTTTTTGAAAAAACTATCCAGTATGCATTAATTAGTAAGCAGAGAGAGGTAACATCAATGTGCCGTTCAAATATCCCTTTCCAAGGCATCAATCACTATCACCAAACACCTGCTAAATGACTATTGATTTGACCAGCGGTGCTATGAAAAAAATCTGACACAGCATTAACTAATAAAAATAAAAAAGAAAAATCTTTTAAAGAAACAAAAGAAATAGACTCTTGCATTTCTAAAAGACTGACTAAGAAAAACCTAAAATCTCTTCCTTTGCATTTTCCATTTCGCCGCCTCATTTGCACTGGATATTGACGAGCAAGATTTACGCATCTTTATCAATCTTCAGTTTGAGAATCACGCAATCAGTCTTGCTTCATCCTTTTATCTGAGTTCCTTCGAGGATTCTTTTGTTATAAAACAAAAAGATTTAAAAAACCCGGACTCAAAAAAGCCCTACTCACTATTGTTCTTCCATAATGATAGAGTTTACCTCTAGAGGCGCCTCCTCCACCTAGTAACGAGGCTGGTCAAATATTCGTCTCCACTTTGCCATCTTGTGGGCTGCCTTGTTCGTCGTCCTTAGAGCAAAACTTAAGGTATGTCTTCGAAACCTTTTCAGCTGAATCTGGATTTCTTCAATAATATCCCCTATTGAGGATCTGTCTTTTTCTTGTCTATTCAGTTTCTGTATGACTACCAGTGCGTCTCCTTCAATGTATATATTCTCAAGACCTAGATCTGCAGCAAAAATAATCGCCTGGAGACAAGCATGTGCTTCTGCGACCATCAGATCCTGAGTTCTCTTCAATGGGTAAGCACACGTCCCCAAAACCAAGCCCCTACTGTTTCTTATTACAACACTAGCTATAGATCTGTGGTGTTGAAGTTGTACTGATGCGTCAAAGTTAACTTTAAAACATGCGTCTGCTGGTGGCTTCCAGCAAACCTTTACTGTAGTCGTGCTAGATATACAGTTTTCACTTAACAGATTCATTTCTGCTATGTATGCCCTGATGAAACTAACAATCTGTTCTACTTTATCTGATTTTCCTTCATGAAGTATTTTGTTTCTATTAAACTATACTGCCCAGTATGACGTAGTTCTCAAAATATTCTGTCTTTCATTGCTCTGATTAAACACCTCTACTAACCATTAATTCCATTATTGGTTAATGTTTGTTTGTGAGGTGGTCAACCCAATCTGCTGGAGAACTCTTTGTGTAAGAATGCAATCAGGAAACACATGGCTAACAGTTTCTACTCCAAACCTTCAAACCGAACATATTGCCTCTACCTTGAGTTTCCTCTGCTCCAAGTTACTGTATGTGGGCAGATAGTTATTAAAGATCCTTTAAAGGCCTCGGAATCCAATCGTTTCAAATGTTTACCATTCTACCATTGCCTATCCTCCAACCAATCCCTTCGTGCAAAATGCTTCTTGCTTTCCATATCCTACGCCAGGTAAAGGAAGGATGACTTCCTATCCTAGCACTCATACAGTCTCCTCGAGGATAATATCTTGCTTTCAAAACACGCACTAAAAGACTTGAAGGATTAGTTAATAGTTTCCACCTCTGTTTCGCAAGCAGGGCTTTATTAAAACTGGATAATTCTCTAAAACCAATCCCCCCAAACGCCTCTGGGGAACACAACGATTTCCATGTGCACCAATGGATACCTTTATTTTTTTTCTGATTACGCCACCAAAATTTACACATTAAGTTTTCTAAATCATTGCAAAAAGTGACGGGTAATAAGAAACATTGTATTACATAAATCGGGAAAGCCTGTAATACAAATTTTATAAAAACTTCTTTACCACCAATGGATAAATTACGAATACTCCATATCTGCTTTCTTTGAACGACTCTTTCTTTAATCCCTGTAAAAGCATCTTTTTTCCTTCTTCCGACCATCGTAGGTAAGCCTAGATATTTTTCTGGATTGTTTGCAATTTTGACTCCTCGTTCAGCTCTTATTCTCATTTGAGTAGCGTCGTTGATGTTAGAGCTAAAATAAATCAAAGGTTTGCCAAAATTATCCATTTGACCTGATATGCGCTCATAATCATTAATTACTGATTTGATCATCAGAGCTCCTTCTAATGTAGCTTTTCCAAATATAATACTATCATCTGCAAAAAAACAAGTAGGTTATTGACATTCCTCCCCTGCTCACTTTGGTTCCTTTAATTTTACCTTCCCTTTTAGCCAAATTTATCAATCGTGAAAATCCTTCAGCACAAATTAGAAATAAGTAGGGGCTAAGTGGGTCTCCTTGTCGTAGTCCTCTTGTTGGATTAAACTCCTTCCCTAATGTCCCATTTAACAGTACTGAATATGAGACACTTTTAACATAGTTCATGACCAATTCTATCCACTCTGCGCAGAAGCCTAATCCAGTCATCATTTTTTCAAGAAAAACCCATTCCACCCTGTCATATGCTTTGCTTATATCGAGCTTTAGCGTAAAATTTCCTTCCCCTTGTCGTTTCTTTTTGAACGAATTTAGGACTTCGTATGCCACGAAAATATTGTCCGTTATTTGGCGCCCTGGTACGAAAGCTCATTGCGTTTCTTCTGTACAGCTGTGAAGTACTCTCCTAAATTTGTTTGCCACTGTTTTGGATATTATCTTAAAGAGTATATTGCAAAGACTTATTAGGCGAAATTGTCCTATATTCTTAGGGTTTGGAACCTTAGGAATTAATACTATAGTCGTAATATTTATCTCACTCATATTCCTTCTACTGTTCAAAATATTTATACAATAATGACTAATATCTGCTCCAATTATATGTCAGAATTTTTGATAAAAAAACGGGGAATCCATCCTTACCTGAGGCTTTAAGAGGTGTCATCAATTTTAGTGCACCATAAACCTCTTCCTTAGTATACTCTGCCATTAGTTCATTATTTATTTCTTGCGAAATACTTGGTTGAAAAATACTAATTAGCCTTTTGCAGCACCCAACTGGTCCTGCCTTAAACAGATCTTTAAAATAATCAGTTGCTAAATCAAGTAGATTAGCATCACCCACAACTTTCTTTCCATGTGAATCCTCTAGGCTTTTAACGCTATTCTTTTTCTTCCTGTAAGTGGCAAATCTATGGAAAAAAGACATGTTTTTATCGCCCATTCTCAACCAATTAGCTCGAGCTCGTTGCTCCTAATACAATTCCTCTTTGTCTGTCTCCATATTAAGTGCCAATTTAACATTAACTATTTCCCTTAGAATTTCCTCTTCTAGGTCTTCTCTCATTAGATTATTTAGAGATGCCGTGAGCTCTTCCTTGTTTCTCTTACGTCTTCTTTTATTAGTTTTGCTCCACTCCATCAAATGAGCTCCTAAATCAACAATCTTTTTTGTGATATATGTTTCTCCTAAAGACCACTCAGTTTTTACTTGATCTTCGAAATTTGCTTCTAAAATCCAATCTGCATTAAAACGAAAAGAAGTGCTCCTCTTTCTATTTGCTGCTTTTGTTTCCCCAAACTTTTTACTATAATTGGATAGTGATCTGAGAAACTATGTGGTAGATGTGTTACCTCATATTCGGGAAAATTTTCCATCCGTTCTGTATTAGCAACCCCTCTGTCAAGCCGCTACCGAATGTTATTGGAGGCCAATCTTCCTCTTTCCCAAGTAAACCAAGCTATTTTAAAACCTAGGTTGTTTAATTCATATTCTTCTAACACATCTCTGAATTCTTTCATTTATCGTTCCTCTCTAACTCTTCCACCTTTTTCTCAAAAGTGAATAAAATTTCGTTAAAATCCCCTAGGACTAGCCAAGGATCCTTAAAATCTGTCTTTAATTGTTGTAACAAATTCCAAGAATCTTTTCTCAGCTGCTCAACAGCGGCCCCATAAAACCTAGTTAATCTCCACTTTGTATCATCGTCGTTCTCCTTAACATCAACGTCAATATGTGAAAGGGAGAAACTTCGAAGCATAACATCTAAATTCTCTTTTCATCCTAACGATAGACCCCTTTTGTTCCTTCCGCACCTATGTCAATACCATAATTGTACCCACAAGCAACCCTGATCTTTTCCATTCTTTTTTGACTTACCTTTGTTTCCATTAGAAACAAAAGTCGAGGCTGAACCTGTCTTAAAATCTTTTTGAGACGTTTAATAGTTTGTGGTTACCCCAAACCACGAATATTCCAACTTTGTATTTTCATTGTGACCGGTCAACCTGCTTCTCAGCGGCCGCCGATAATAAGTTGTTCAAATATGTTTCCATTGGGCTATTGCTTGTTTGACCTGATCGAAGAAGTCTCTGACGTCTCTCGCCATCCACTATTCCTACTGGTCGATCTTCCCCATCGTCATCTTCAACACCATCCATTACTTGCACCACTTGATTATCCTGTCTTCTTGTGGAACCTATTGCATCATAAGAGTTATTCCTTTCCGGCCCTGTAAGCATAAATCTACTCTTCCCTTTATCGAAATTACGGATAAAATTATTTGTAAATTTGGGTTACTTCTCTCCCCTTCGATCTGCATGCGAACCAATTCGTACCATATCTGTCGGTGCCTACCTTAGCCACCTGCTATTACTAGGTGTTACCCTATTAAGAGCTGCTCTCAGAGAAGTATTCCATCCAAACTCCCCCTCTTGTGTTTCCATAGTCAAATGAATTGGACAAAAACTTTCCCCATGCCTCAATTTACCATACATGAAGCAAAAAAGGGATAATTTCTCATACTGGAGTAGGGCATACATAGACTTATCTTGTTCATATACAATGCGTTTTTTTCGTTTAAGCGGTCGTCTTACATCAATCTCAGGTTTTATACGCATGTTTTTTCGAGTACCTTGAGTAATAATGGTTGTGTCATATTCAATGAACCGCCCCAAAAAATTCCCTATCTATTTCGCCTTATTTTCTGACATGCATCCAATAGGTAAATTGTGAATTTGAACCCAGGAATTGGCAAAATATAATGGGACTTGAAGTGGATCCTCTGCCCTCTCCAAACGATGGAAAATAAGAAGATGACGATTGAAAAACCATGGAATTCCATTAATTACTCTATTAATGTCCAGTTCATTATAGAATCGAAAAAGAATACGTTTTTCCTTTAATTCTGTGATTTTAACTCCTTCAATTGGGTGCCAGATCTCAGCAAGCATGTTTTTCATCAATGGAAAGTGTACCGCCCCATTAGTTAACGCCCTACCAATCAAACATAAAGAAAAATCATCACCTTCCTCTTGATCGTCAATGTTTTCCACCACAAGTTCCTCTTCTTCGTCCTCAATACTCAATTTTGCCATATCCTCTTTCATATCACTGATTAGCAAAACATATTAGTAATAAAGAAAAAGTTTGGAATCCTAAACAAAGATTACGTTAACTGCAAAACTCTGCAGACAAAAATAAGAAAAAACAGAGAAGACTAGGAGAAAATCTTAACACAGCGAAGATTACCGACTTTAGTAATTATGACTATCGTTTTAATTAAGCTTTCAATAGAATGTAATTTTAAATAATAAAAAATTATTTTATATTAAATAATATAAAGATATTAATTTTTATCATGTTAAACAATAATTATATTAATAAGTAAAATTTATAAAAATTAATTATACTTGTATCTGTTTTTTATTAATCATATAGCTATATTTTTGTGATTAATTTTATATTTTATATAATAACAATAATAAATAAAAATTGTTTACTTAATTGAAGGAAAAAATAAGTCAAACTCCATGTGCCTAAACCTATAGAGAAAAAAGAGAGCTGGGCATTTGTTCTTTTAAATTAAAAAAAGAGAGTAAAGAATCAGTATAGGAAAAATACATTGGCACTGTAGTCGCCTTTTTACTGAAAACGGGAAGATTAATTTCGATAAAATTAAAATTAATGATGATAATAAAATTAAATATTATAATAATAAGATTAAAATTAATGATGATGTGTTTAGATTGGATTACAATAATCACGGTGAGGTAAATTATAATAAGAAAAACAATCAACGTGTTTTATGTTTTTTTATTCAATTTATTAATAAATGAAAAGGGAAAAGAAAGGCATGTCAGCTGCGTTTGCAGCTTCGAATTTTGAAGTGGACATAAATGGAGCAGTGGAAATTTTGGGTGTGGCGCGATCTATTGCCTTCCACCGCACTGGAACTTGGTCATCCAAAGGGAGTTTTGTGCTGCGATTGCACAAAAATCAATAAAAACGCACTGCATTGATGACCAAATGGAGCTGACATGGTTTGGTATGATAAAAGGGTTTAATAATTAATGTTATTTTTTTGGAATTACTTTCCTATAAATAATGAAAAGCGATTTAGTCATGATTTTATTAGACAGTTATTTTTTAAAATAATTTTTTAAAAAAAGTAAAAAAATTATTCTCATATAGATGAAAAAAATTATTACTCAT
Organism: Gossypioides kirkii; assembly: GCA_005610355.1. Classification (NCBI taxonomy): domain Eukaryota; kingdom Viridiplantae; phylum Streptophyta; class Magnoliopsida; order Malvales; family Malvaceae; genus Gossypioides; species Gossypioides kirkii. Next base: position 14,043,425 of record CP032254.1, on the reverse strand, counting down.
TTTAGTGACGGAGTTAAAAAATTATTTTTGAGGACGAAATTAAATTGTATATTTTTACGATAGTACAAATATAATTTCATCATTTTAATAGTCTATATCTTTATTATTTTAAAGGATTAAATTAAATTTTTATTATTTTTGAGGGGGTCAAAGTATAATTTTGCCATTACTAATTTAAAATTTTATAAATTATAAAGGTTCTAAATAAAAATTTATCATTTTAAGGTGGCTATAATATATATACAAACGGAAAAATTACAAAAATCTTAAACTTTGAAGGTCTACTTATATTTTGAGAGGCTCATAGTGTAAATTTACAAAAGACTAAATTAAAAAAAACTTGGCTCATTAGAGCACTATCAAACTAAAATCAAAGTTTTCTTATAAATAAAAAATTATTTAAAAACCATATAATATTTTTTGACGACAATTCTCAACATTTAAGAAAAAATAAAATACAATTTGAAATCATTTTGATCATTTAACGCATGTTATGACCTATTTAAAACATAAACCAAATGTTTGGGGTTTATGGGCTTAAATCGTAGAGGTATGTAAGCTTTTATTGTAAATTAAAACTTCAAGCAATTTAATTAAAATCATAGAAAAAATGTGAAACATTTTATAGGCTTTAAAATCAATTTAAATCGGTGTAGGAATATTTCTCAAGTGTTTGAAGGTGTCAAAGACCATATACGAGCCTTGAAGGGCTCATTTTCCACAAAACAATGCAACAACCCTAAGAATCGGTACTTAAGAGCTTGGCGTTTGAACACAGGTCCTTGAACTATTATGAGAAGTATTCTGCCAAATGGGATGCCATACCTTTGACAAGGGTACCCTAGGCCCCTGAAAATTTGACTAAAAACACTTAGAATCATATTTAAATATATTTATATCATTGTCATAAGTCCCAAAACATTAAACATCAATTTTAAAATTCATTTAAACTGAAATGCAGATTATAAACACATGAGAATCATAAGAAAGTTGAAAAGAATTAAACATGCCATTTCACCTTTCAATGTTACGTAGAAAATAAATTTTCTTATACATTCCACCTAAATCAATTCAAATAACATTCAAATGTTTGCATTACAACCTTAGGGTTTTTTGAGTGCTACGATGCTCCCAAACTATCATTGCGACTTTCAAATGTTTAAATTACAACCATAATTTTTTCGAGTGATGTGAGACTCCCAAATTATCATTGCGACTTCTCAGCAAATTCGTATTTACGTGTTTTAAACCACTAACTCGTGAGTTTTAGAAGCTCAATAAATAACAAGGACAATCAAACTTATCCTGAGTATTTATTAACGATGAACCCCTCAAATGAATTATCTTACTAAGTTTACTTAAGCTATACTGTATTGTTTTAACCCATTCATACCAACTTCTCTCACTCTATTGAAGGAAGTAACAAGGAAGCCATTTCTTACCTTATTGCAGCTTTTTCACTCTAGCTTCAAATTCTCTCACTAAAACTCCATAAACCCTAAGCTGAATTTTTTAAAAATGATGGAAGAGATGAACTTAGGAGGTTGTTTCCATGGGGATTTTAACATTATTTCAAAGTGGTAGATGGAGCTGAGAGAAAATGGAGAAGAAGTGAGAAAAATGAGAAAGAAGAAGATGGTCAACCATGGAGGTCGCTGCTGGCTGGATAAGAAGAGAATGAGGGCTGATGGGGGTTCTTTTCCCAATTACATAGGCCTACAAATGGGCCCAAGGCCCAAGCCTAACTTTTCCATGTCTGTTTTTGTCAAATTGTAGCCCGATTCCTTAATATGATGCCCCAACGATCCATAATAATATGAATATCAAATATCATATTTAAATATTACTTCTATCATAAAACTCTCGAGAGAATTAATCAAATTACCCTTTTTACAATAAAATTATTGTTTTGCTCCTTTTTACTTTTTTTTCGTGATTTCATCTCAAAATTTGATACGTACATCAAATCAAGTTCATAACTCATAGGGTAAACTATCAAAATAGTCACTTTTATTTGTTTCAAGTTACATTTTAGTCACTTACGTTTGAAATGTTACGTTTTAGTAACTTACGTTTTTGTTTTGTTACAAAATGGTCATTCTGCCATTAAGATCTGTTATCTCTCAAACGGCAGTCTGACATGGCAGTTAAAATGGGTTTTACATGCCAACATGAATATCTAACTGCAATGAGAAAAGTTAATTTTTTTATGAAAATAGAATACAAAATTTTACTCTAAAATCCAAATTTCTTCAGTTTAAAAAGAAGTAACAGTTGGGTGTTTTTTTTTATTCATTTCAACTGCCACATCGGACTGTCATTTGGGAGGTAACAGATCTTAACGGCAGAGTGACCACTTCGTAACAAAACGATAATGTAAGTGATTAAAACGTAACATTTCAAATATAAGTGAGTAAAATGTAACCTGAAACAAACAAAACTTACTATTTTGATAGTTTACCCTAATTCATAATATATCTTTGATATAATTCCATGAGTGATGAAAATTTCATTGCTACTCTTTTCTTGATAAAAATGGGAAAATTACAATTTAGTCCCCATACTTTCCAATTTTTCCAATTTAATCATAAAAGTGATTTTTATCTCACCAAGTCATGTTGTAATCTATTTCATATCCTGTAATCATAATGATTCATATTTTTCTCTTTTGGAGACTTCGCACATTAGTCCTCTTAGTTTTAAAAATTTATGATTTGGTCATTTTTATCATATTTTCATATTTACAACACTTTCACGTAATTCCTTATCCAATACCAAATTCCTTTCTTAAATGTTCTCATATGAGTCATTCTATAAATTTTCCCATGATTTGTCTTGACATTCAAACTTGAAATTATGTCACCTGTCATATCAAAATTTTCAGGGCGATACAAATCTTCACCCCTTTTTGCTTTGTTTTTAATACACATGGTCTCATTCAGATTTTGAAGTGTTAAATATGATTATGTTATCCTTATTCTATTCTTATCTCTTGAGAGTTTTGAAGTTGATGGAAAGTTGCTTATGAAAGATTTATTTTAGTATTTTTCAAGATAAGTTATGAAGATAATTATCAACATTTAAACTAATGATAAAGACTTATCACTCGGATGCTGACCAACATTGGATAAGAGCCTATAAATAGGTTGATGGTCAAATTTATTTTTTCGTTGCTTGGTGGTGTTTCAGATACTCCTTATTTAGGGATTTTTATGGAGAGATACCATATGTAATGTGAGGTATTTGGGGTGAGTGATTTGTAATGATTTGGGTTTGACTTTGGGGCCGCGAATAAAATTATTCTCTGAGTAAGGGTTCGTAGAGTAGGATTGAAGAATCCGAACCGTGTTAACAAATATCGAGTGTTGATTCTCTCTTTATTTATCTCTTTGACTCACTCACGATTTTAGACTTGTTATGCAAACTTTCTAAATTCTGTCTTAGTTTTTGTTCCAACATAAAATAGTTTTGAACGGCAAAACCAAGTTTTGTTATTCCATCAATGGGTCGAATATCATAACTAAAACAAAGTGCAAACCAAAAGTTCTTTCAAGATGAAAGCGGTAACAATTCTTGAATTGGTGAAGTTATAGTAGTGCTTGTACTGTGATTCATCATCTTTAAATAAAACCTTGCATGCATAAGTTTTTACTTCTATAATCAAAATAAATCTCGGAGAGAGTCCACACATTTACATAAGGTTAAACTTGAACTTGAAAACTCAAAGTTGTCGGAGCCTACCTTGCCATCCAACAATGCCTCATTTACAATAAAAAATTGAATTGGATATATGTACTTAACAAAAACGCACCCGATATTTATAAAGGGAAAAATTAAGAAAAACAGAGTAGATGGTAGGGTGGTGATAAATGAATTCATTAGTGAGGACTGAGGACCCATAATGTAAAGATAAAAGTAAGTAGGTATCGATGAATGCAATGGGATGGGATGGGAGCTTTGTTGGTTGATCCATGTTTCAGCCAGCTATGATATTGATCGTTTTAAAACCAGATAAAAAAATCAAAATTAAAATTTATCCATCAAGTGATTTAAGTAACTTTTCACTGCTTAAAAATCCAATGCCATTGGCCTTTATGTCTTCACACACCATTTCCGATTTCTCTCCTAGCTAAGCTCACTTCACTCCCTCTCGGCCTAGCATCAACTACAAGAGTTCTTGCACAGGGAATTAAGACAATGGAAATACCAGTTTTCCCTGCCCTTTTCTCAACTGTTAGAAGCTTGGTTGTCAAACAACCCTTTTTCCCAACCTTGGAAGATTGGCTAGTGAATCATCCCAAAATCCTGGGGTTTTCATGGAACAATGGCCAAACTCCAGCCTCCTCTCAACGTTTTCTCGCCCTTACTGTTTTGTGTTACATTTCCTTCACATTCATTCTTTCCCAGGTATCCCGTCCTTCCCTTGCACGTCCAGTCCTCAAATCAATCTCAGCCCTTCACAACATCTTCCTCGTCACACTTTCTTTCATCATGGCCCTTGGTTGCCTCGTCTCAATCTTTTCCCAAGTGCCCAACTTCAAGACCCTCGTTTGTTTCCCTAAGCGCACGTCACCATCGGGACCTCTCTTTTTCTGGGGCTACATATTTTACCTCTCCAAGATCGTTGAATTCATGGATACCCTTTTGATCATCCTCGGCAACTCCATGAAAAGGTTGTCGTTTCTTCACGTCTACCATCACTCGATGGTGGTCATCATGTCTTACGTGTGCGTCAACAGCGCCCAATCTTCTTTCTCGATGGTGCTGGTCACCAACTGCACCGTCCATGTTGTGATGTACGCTTATTACTTGATGTGCGCCCTTGGGGTTCGCCCAAAGTGGAAGAAAATGGTGACAGATTTCCAGCTGGTGCAGTTCTGGTCTAGCTTTTTGATAATGGCGATGCTTGCCTTCTACCATTTCACTGGTTCAGGCTGCTCAGGGATTTTGAGTTGGTGCTTCAATGCAGCCTTCATCGTTTCTCTTTTGTTCTTATTCTCAGACTTCCATGCTAAAAATTACTCCCCCAAGGTCAAGAATGCCTAAATTTAGGTTTCCAATGCTTATTTCTTTTCCATTTTATACTTGAACAATTTTTGAGTTAGGGGAGAAAAAAAAACCAAAAATGCACAATTCCAAAAGTGCATTATCATAAATTATTTACTTTTTACATTTTCAATGAATTGTTCACCAATGTATCCCGTCTTGGTTTCCATTCAAGACTAGAGTGCTTTGATTAATCTTCTCAACTATTGGATTGTATGGTCATGATTACATTGCAAATGCATTTTCATTACATCATTGGAAGAACAATATTTGAAAATTAATAAAAGAAGAAAATGGAATATTTGTCAATATTGAGAGTTGTGGTATGGTCCCTAAATTAAATGGGGGCAAGCAGATGAGTAAATAACTTTGTCAGAAGCATGTCTCTCTCCTCTGTCCTACCCCTTTTAGATCGTTGTATAATAAATACTTTTAACAATTATTGTTACAACTTAACTCTGTACATCAATATCTAAACATTATTTTCTTAAACCATGAAATCTTTATTTTTTTTATATAAAAGCTCTGATTTGATGACATGATGCCACCTTGTCTTTAATTCTAGGTTTCCTGTAATTGTATGTAGGAGCCAGAGATTTTGATGATCAAGTTTTTAGAATTAAAAATAATCTTGTCCAATAATATAGTAAGAGATTTATATATTTTCAATCTTTGAAAACCTTAAACATATATACATATGGCATATACCTCTCTAGAAATGAAATAATTGAAAAAAAAAATCCTTCAAAACTAAACCCACAATCGCTTTGGATAATATATATATATAGATGAATATTTATTATATTGGTAATAGATTTTTTTATTCTACAAGTAAATTTAAAAAAATTGACATATATAAATATTTTTTAATATTTTATTATATCTCTATAGAACATTTATTAAACTTTATTAACAGTGTACCAAATAATTTCTCATATATATATATTCCAATTCCAAAGTTTTTTAATTTATTTTTTCACAATTTATAGTAGTTGAGTGTTACTATCTCCAATTAATTTCAAATCTGTATTTAGCAAAAAAAAAAGTTAAAATTTATTGTTAATTTTATGCTTTGATAAAATTTGAGATTTTGTTTCGGCACTTAAAAAGATAAAAATTAAGTCTTCCTACTTTTTTGATTAGAAATCTCAATCTAGTCACTAAAATCATAAGTATTTTCTTTTAAAATTTGTCAATTTAGAAATTTCATTAGGTTATTCTCATATGACGTGATATATGATTGATAGAAAATAAACATGTTAAATTGATAAATTTTGATAGAAACTACCAACAACAATAATGATTGGACTAAGGTTTTCTAATTGAAAAAGCGGGAAGATTGAATTTTTAATTATTAAAGTATAGGAACCAGATCTCAAATTTTATACAAATACAAGGACTACAAGCACATTTTAACTAAATTAATTCCATTTCCAACAACTATTACTCAGCATTTGGTATACCAACAACGTATTTTTTTTAATTCCGTAAGCAAATTTAAAAAATTATCACGTGTCTCATTTATTTTATATATTTATTCTTTTTTAATATTTTATTCTACGAACACTTATCATCAATCTAACCTTATTTATAAAATCTAAAAACTCGATTAAGAGTATACCAAATATTTTCCTTTACCTTATAGATGGGGAATAAGTGTTGGAAGAATGTTTTGTTTTTTCTTTTTAGAGTGTGGGAGTGTTTGTTTAAAGATTATTATATTAAAAAAAATCACTAATGCATTAAAAAAAGCTTATAAAGTTGTCGACTATTACATTTAATACAGTATTAGTCTATTAACTCTAGAAACAGATCCGACAAAAAGCCATTATGATAATCAGAGAGCCTGCTGCTCCCGATTAAGGGAAAACTTACCCTTCTATTTCTAACTACATTATTCATTTTCTTACATTATCAATTATGATAAATGTGAATAATAAATAATAAATAACGGATCTCCGATAAATGTAGAGTGTAATGATAAGATATAATATATTTTTAATGAAAGAATTAATTTTTGAATCTTGAAGATGATATTGTTAGGAGAGATAGTTATGAATTCCGAATATGAATCGTAAAACGGACATGAAAGATACCAAAAACTAAAATGAGTTAAATAATTTATTAACTTTTTAGTATATGAATAATTATTTGATACATTAATGATGAAATTTTATTACTATATAAGTGAGTTTAAGAAATTTTCATTTGTGTGTTTTCCCCTCTCTTCTTTTCCTAAAAAAATCTTAACCGCTCAACTTTTTGAAACTAAATTTTGTTTCGTTGGCGGCATCTTTTGGGCTGGTTTCTAGTCGCAGTTTCTCCAACATTTTTTTTTATATTTTTATTTTGTTTTTAATTTCAATCCATATTATCATGGTTTTGTCTACAATTTCATGGTTTTATTCTGTCCACATTTTTCGTGTTTTATTTTGTCCACTTTGTTTTCTTTGAAAGCAATGGTGGTTTTACTTTTACTTCTAATTTTTAGTAATGTTCTAGCATATATGTGAGATTTGCTAATATGATATAAGGATGTCATCAAATCTATTAGGAACGGTTATAAAAAAGCTTTATCATGATATATCATAGTGATAATGATAGATTCGAGCTAATAAGAAGTTGTGCGTCACTGATGTGGTGAGTATCTTGGGGCTTTTGACAATTTTTTCTTTGATCGGTGTTCATCATCAGGTTGACTCGATGATGGAGAGGCTAAGATGCTAATTTCAACGATGTGATCAAGTGATGCATCTCTAGTTTGTTTCTAAATTATTCCAATGTAATCGTTACGGTCAATTTGTCTTCCTTTTTTTTTTAAAAATTACTTTACAGACATGATATTTGTATATTAATTTATAGTAATATATTTATAATTTTTACTATATGTCATGTCTTTATATTATTAGTTATGATGGTGTTAAGTGAAATAGTTATTTATATAATTTATTGCACATTAAAATTTAAAGTTGGTGAATATAAATGGTAGAATTACTATTATCTTAAAGAAAGGTTGGTTGGGTTGGATTATTGAGACTACTTACCCTCCAGCTCATCTGGGACTTCATTTCAGCCATTTATCTCACCAATGAAACAGTTGTGGAATGCAGGATATCAATGAAAACTACAAGTGAGATACATACATACATACATACCATACATCAACCTTTCTATTTCCTTTGTAAAATTTTCAATGATAACCCTTTGATTTCTTAATTTTTGTTATGTCCTTAACAAAATTTGAATTATGTCCCCAACTTCTGCAGATTTTGCAATTCTCTCCAACTATTTTTCAGCGCTTTTTTCTTTGTCAATCTCGATCTCTGGTCTACTGAAAACTATTATTTAGCTACCACCTGTATTTGGAGGCTCTTAAATGGAGTTTGATGTTGAATTAATGAATACCCAACCACATCACTATTATTCTTACTATACATGCATGCATGCATACATACATACATACATACATACATACATGTTTATGGGAGAAGAGAATTGAATTTTGTTGACAAGTGTACATGTTTATCTATCCATATTTCAAGGCCTGATTGATGTTGATGTATGGGATAACTTGAAATAAAATATTTTGGGCAAAAAAAATCAGAATAGTTTAGAATATACTATAACAGCTTAATTCAACTTATTTTAAAATTTATAATATATTATTTTTTTATCTTATGTAATTTGTATATAATTTACAAATATTAAAAATATATTAATTTATTTACATTTAGAAATGTGATAAAAATAAAAATATAAACTTAACTGTTAAAATAAATTCTTGTAAAATAATTAAAAAGCTATTAAACTCTTAACTGAAAACAATATTCAATTAAACTCTTTTAATGATGAGTTGCATTCAATTAAGTCATTAAGATATAGCTTTTCATCAAAACCGTTGACGAATCATTTAGTGTTGACATGACGGTTAATATTAAAAAAATATGATGTGACAGTTAAAGTGAAAGTTTTTTTTTTAAACTTCTAAAAATATTAAAAACTATTTTAAAAATTATTAAAAAAGCAGAAAAAATGTCTCAAAATATTATTCAAAATTATAAAAAAAATATATATAAAAATTCAAATAATATGAAAAGAATGAAAACAAAAAATAAAAATAAACCAATTTAATAAAAAAAATAGTCCAAGTAATGGTGTATCTAATTGATTGGTGCATCTATAAATGATGGTAGACCTTTTAAGGTTAGTTTGAGCGCTAAACTAACATTGAGTTATTTCCTTAAAGAGATCCCCATATTTATGATTTCAAAACATTTTATTTTATTTTTTTAATCTTAAGTAAAATCAATATTAAAAAGTTTTAGGTTTTTTATGCAATAGATAATTGAGTAATTTTTTGGTATAAAGAGATTTCGGTAGATGTAAGTTAGAAAATATGTTGATTTTTTATTAAATGTATTGTTTGATTTTTTTTTTTAACTTTTCACATTTTTCCTTTTTATTTTTTAAACTTGTTGAGTTTTCATCATTTCTCATATTATTTAAATTTTTTTTTATGTATTCACCAAAAAAAAAGGTTATGTTGATACAAGATACAATAAAGGAGGGAGATAAGCAGGGGTAAAGAGGAGATCAAGGTGGTGTTACGGCGGTCGATTCACCTATAAAGATTGAGAGCCAAGACAAGGATAGGTTGATTAAGAGGATAAATGTTGAGAGTAACTTTAGGGTGCAAAAAAGGGATCCCCTGTCCATAGTTTTCCAAGATATTTTGGGAAATGTCTCATTGTCTATTGGTATAATATTGGCTACATAAATGTTTAATCTCGTTAAATACGTAATGGGATAATCATAGACATATATTATGAGATCCTATTAATATGAGGTAGTCTAAATCTAAATAAACTTTTTATTATCTTGGAAGTGTGTTCAAATTAAGATAGCAATCTCCGACAAGGACAAAAGGATAAACTGATTGAGAGGATAAATGCTTAGAGTAATTTTAGAGTGCTAAAAAATTTATCCTCTATTCATAGTTTTCCAAGGTATTTATAAGAAAGGTCCCATTGTTCACTGGTATAATATTGGCTAGATTTTATAAGAGTTAGTCAAACTAAAAAGACTTCTTATTATCTTAAAAGTTTGTTCACATTAGGATAGCGTTCTCCTTTAAACACGGGTGATAGGTTCCATTTGAAATGGGGCGAGTGATCATGCTTGGGAAATCAATACATAGTCAACAATATCTCTTGGGTTGACACATGTCCTCTTGAAAGAGGGATATAACAATATAATTTTTTAGAACTTTTAGCTTTTTTAGGTTTTTTTTTTACATTTTTAAGAATTTCTAAAGAAAGTTTTATAATTTAAAAAAATTAGAATTTTCAAAATATATTAATTTTTATGATTTTTTTAATGCTAGCTATTATGCCATCATTTATCCATGTCAGTTGTTATATTAACTACTATGTCATCACTTAACAACTTATTACTGCTTTGATGAAAAACTATATTTTAAAGAGCTTAATTAGGTGGAATTTAAAATTCAAAAGATTCAATTTGGTGTTATTTTTAACTATGGATTTCATTGATTTTTTAATTATTTTACAAGAATTTTTTGCTTAATTTTAATCATTTAAGCCAAATATATATATATATATATATATATATATATAGAATTACTGAGTTTTTTTTAAAGAAAAATCTATTAATTCATTACATGAATAAGATCATACAAATCGAAAAAAAAAACAACAAGTACCCGTCGTAAGCGGTGAAGGACAAGCTCCATCAACACAACAAAGACTCCAACCTCATCATGAAATGAACATTATGACACGTTGATGATTGGCTCTGTCACAACTTAAGTACGACATATTTAGTGTGATTGCAAGTACTTAATACGAAAAGGAAATAAGCCTTGAATGGTCTAAATCGATAATCAAAATCAATAAAAGAATTGAGCATCCACCAAACTGGGGAGAATGACAACAAAACTATTCCTAAAATCACTTGCAAAAGCAAGACTAAACAACATGCTACAAGAGCAAACGAAAACTTCTAAAATTGAAGACTTGTTAAACAATGGAAAATAAAAAAAAACATATAAAACTTAAGACAACACGGGTCAAAATCAACTCGTGAAATCATTTATTATTTTGAAATACTCTCAAAATAAAAATAAATTAAAAAACCGAATAAGAGCCATTCACTTTTCAAGAGAAACTGCTAGTGACTGGTGGAGTGTCAGCAAAGTCATGTATAATCATCAGCCCATAATAACTTGTGAAGATAACAAAAAGACCCACAAAATAGATATGCAAAAAAAAAAAAAAAGGCACATGGAGTGAACTAAAAGGGAAAAAAAGAAAAGGTTGGTGGGGATAAAAAATATTTATCAACAAATTGAAAAAGGAGAAGTCATATGAAGTGAAAGAGGAGAAAAAGGAAAAAGAGGGTTGATGGTGGAAGAAAAATGTAACAGCCCGATTTTTAATAATGTTAAAAATAGTGGTTTTGAGATCACAAATTCGACAAGTGAGTTAGTAAATATTATAACTTAATATTTATGAGTCAAATATGGTATTAAAATAATTTTTGAATATACAATTATTGCTATTGGAATAGGTAATTTGATTTATGTGGTAAATCTTTAAAGATAAGTGATTTTAGAAACTGAGGTATCGGGGCTTCGTTTCTATAAATTGGGTTTGTAATTTTTTTTATTAAATATTTATGGAATAACTATATAGGTGTATTAAAGTTTGGTAAAAAAAATTTAGTGTTTAAATAATGATTTGAGTGAAAAGGGCTAAATTGTAAAAGATGCAAAAGATTGTGCTTCTTGTAAATGAACTAAATGGAATAAATGAGTAATATAGTGGACTTGCATGTCAAATTTCCATATTTATATTAGTGGAGGTTGGTGGAGTTAATGTATTGTTAAATTAAATGTTTTGTTGGCTAAAGAATAATTTGTAAATTAAAAGAAAAAGTGAGTTATAATATAAAAAAAAAATATTAAGTAAAAAGGTAAGGAAGGAAAGAGAAAAGATATTTTTTTTTCTATGTTCATCTCCTTCAGCCGAATGCACCATGAAAAAGAACCAAAGCTTTAGGCCAAGCTCCCATGGCATGCATGGTAAGGTTTTTGAGTCCCATTTTCAATGACTTTATGTTTTTGAACTCGTATTAGTTTAATATAGCTAACTCGAGAGTTAAATTTTAAAAATATTACATGTTATAAATTGTGCCATGGATGAATTTAGTATGCTTTTGAAGTTTTATAATAAATTATTAACCTTGGTTGTTAATAAACATATTTTGTTAAGGGGTTTTTAATGATTTTTATGTTTAGTGATTAAATTGTTGAAATAATAAAACATCATGAAATTTTTGTAAAAAATGATAAAAATGGGCTGTAATGGATCCCTAGAGTATTCGGTTAGCATGTTTAGTGGCTAAAATTAGTGAACTTACAAGTTTAAGACTTAGGGACTAAATTGCATAAAATGTAAAGTTTGAGGGCAATTTCATAATTTTGCATAAATAAAGGGTATAAGTTAAGTTGGTTATTTTAATGATGGAATAGAGTAAATTAATAATAAAATATTTATTTAGATCAAGAAACCACTCGAAAGGATGTAAATTAAGGATAAGTCAAAGTAGCAGAATAGTAGTCAAACCCTATTGAAAGTCGTTTTGTAGTCGAGGTAAGTTCGTAGTCCTTAAAACTCAAACTTTAACTATTTAATTAGTTATATTATTAATTAAATTGATATCCAATCATAGATATTTAATATAGAGGAATAATGCAAAGGATTTAAATTATGGAATGTTGTATTCATGTAATTGTCGGTTTATTCGAGTACTGTTATTTTATATTTAATTGTGTTCTTATATGTGTAATTGGATAATCCCATTGGATGGAAAATTATGAATATTTATATATACATGTATGATTATGGAATAGATCAAGAATTACACATAGTCATCTGTTGTTAAATGGTTGAACCATGAAACGAGAAATTGTTAATCATGTAATTAGGTAAATTTGTTTCATTATTATGTGAAATTATAAATTCATTTTGTGATTGTTCATTGTTGAATTATAGATTTGGCATAAGTGACGGTTACTTGTTGACATGTATCATTCTATGTGGATTGGTACAATGGCATCTACAAATTTAGGTTGTGTGCCTAGCAGACTTCGTGCCGGTGTATTCAGGCTGTGTGCCTAGCAGGCTTCGTGCCAGTATATTCAGGCTGTGTGCCTAGTAGGCTTCGTGCCGGTATTTTCAGGCTTTGTGCCAATGTTTTCAGGCTTTGTGCCTAGTAAGCTTCGTGCCGTTTTCAAGCTTTGTGCCTAGCAGGCTTCGTGCCAGTGTTTTCAAATTTTGTGCCTAGTAAGCTTCATGCCGGTGTTTTCAGGTTATGTGCCTAGCAGGCTTTGTGCTGGTGACCCAAGAACAAGTATTGAATTTTGAACTATAGTCATTAGCTTACCTTAATTACATTACCATTTGTATTTTGAACTTACTAAGTCTTAAATGACTTACCACGTTTGATTTTCGTGATTATAAGCCTCGAGGAATCTTAGCATCTATTGGATCCAGTCAAGAGTGCACACTATCATCTTTATAGTCGGTAGACTTTTGAGTAACTTGTTTTGAGTATAAGAGTGACATGTATATAGGATGTTTTGGTGATTATGTTGTTGATGGGCAGCTTATGTTAAGACTTTGGCTTATGAAATTGTGGAAGTACATATTTGTTGTGAATTTAGATTGTGAGTTTTGTGTAATGAATGGTTGCAATGAATATAGTATGCCTTTAACATTTTGCTTGTGTTTTGGCTTGCCAAGATTGATATTTGTGGATTTATGCATGCTCAAATGTGATGGTTTAGAGTTTAGATAGAGAGCTTGTATTGAGTTATAGGTAGAAATGAGTTTTGTGTAAAAGAATGAATTGAATTTCAAAAAGCAGTTTGAGTTGTTTCGGTACTTGAGTGATGATATCGGTAGAAGTGCAGGGGTTTGGGAATTTTAGCTACTGATTTATTTGGTTTCGATAGTAAGGACCTATACTACCGGTAAAATGATATGAATAGTATCGGTAGACTAATCTAAGTATTGGTAGAAAATGCCAGTTTTATTAACTTTGCTCACTGTCAATTTTAGGTATCGGTAGAAGTTTGTTTGGGTATCGGTAGATCTAAACCCCTTTGTATCGGTATAACTTTTATAGTACCGATAGTTCATTGTAGTATTATTTTTAATTTGATTGTTGTTTGTTCTACCGATACTTACTTGTTCTTGTATCGGTAGAATAATCATTTCATATAGAAATTGCATGCTAATCTTGAATTTCAAGTATGTGCTGCTTAATTACTTTTAAGTCTATTTGTTCGGATATATGGTATTGAAAGGTGGAAATATTAAACATTGTTAGTGATGACTGTTATTTATAATGAAGGTTTATCAAAACATGTGAGTTTGATAGTTATGTTGGGTTAGGAGTGTTACAAAAAAGTGGGATGTAGCTAGCCAAAAGGTTGGCACTTTCGCTGGGCAAAACAAAAAAAAAAGTAGCAAATGACTCGAAGAAAAAAAAGAAAAAAACTTTTAGGGTTTAATAGAATTACTAAGTATTAAATAAAGATAATTTATTTTTTAAATTTAAATAAAATAATATAGACAGACCTAAATAAGCTTGAGGAAGTTATTTACAAACATAGTTAGATTTGGACAAAATTAAGGTTCATACTTTAAGTTGGACTAGTTTAGAGGTGTTCATGGGCTGGGTCAGATCGAATCTAAACATGATATTAACACACTTTATATTTGTCGAAACTCAATTTAGTTCGGAATATGAGACTATAATTTTACACAAACTCGCTCATATTTGTAAAAAATTAACCCAATTCCATTTTAAGCCTACCCATTTTTTTTAATTTTAAAAAATATATTTATATTATTTCAATTTAATAAATTTATATATTTTTATTTATTGAAATTTTATATATAGTGATCTTAACATCTTTTAATGTTTACATCATAATAATATTACTATAGATTTAATTTTTATGTATTATAATTTACATATTAAAAAAATAGTATAATATAAAACATTACAAACTTAGAAAAAGGGCCAAGTCGAGCAAGGCTTAGGCTTTGACTGTTCGAGTTCAAGCTCGGCTCATATTTTAAATAAGTCTAATTTTGTTGTCCAAGTCTATTTTTTCGACCTAATATTTTTGTCCAAACCTTTCAAATTTTGAGTTAAACCTTCAGACCTGGATAAATAATCCAACCTATGATCAGATCTAGACTGGACTCAACTTATATATAATATTAATAGTATACATGGGAATAACTGAGATTGAGAACACCCATGAACTCTATTGACTATGCCTATATATGCATGCAAAATACATGAAAAACATTCCCTATGCCTCTTTATCCTTGGACTAGATGGACATTTTTAGTAAAAATCACATCATTGTTCAATCTTATTATCATCATCAACTTTTGGGTACAAAAAATCAATTCAAAGGAATCTTGGAATAGTTTTCTGTGCACTCAAAACGATCAGATTCTGCCTTTTGCTTTAGAGAGAGAGAGTTTGCTTCCTCTGAGAAATAGGTATAAGGGATCACAGTCTAGATAACACTAATTTGATTTGTCAGTGGTGAAGTTAGTAATAATGGGTTTTCGTTATGGATGCATGTTAGAAATCTCAAAATGGAAAAAGAACAAAAAAAAAAATCCAAGGCCATCTAGAGGCATAAATCATACATAACTTGTTGAAGAATTTTCCATTACATCACTGTCCAAATGTTTGGAGCAAATCTTGCTTCTCAATCTCAGCGTAGAGAAACACAGAAATGAATGCATGAAATTGCAACATAAACATGGGGCTGTAATCAGGTTGGTTTGCGCAGTCATTTTTTAAAACATACTAATATATATATATATAACTCAAATTTCAACATTTGCAATCAGAGTTAGAGATTGGGTATGATTGAAAAGCTAAAGAAGAATAAGGGCAGACAAAAAGTGGGAAAATAACATAAAAAAATTCGAAGCACAATGTAATGAGATAGAGGCAAGGAATAAAAGCAATTGGTTAGGGAAGTAAGCAAAGGAAATTTTTTTGAGCTTTGTTGAACAGTGCCTGTAGATTCACCAACTCCTACACGTATTCTCCAAGTTATGATCATTTAAAAACAAGGGAACCTCTGTCTTCCATGGCTGTCTTCAACTCTCCCCTCTAGGATGGCATTGCCTCACACTTCTTCCAGTTTTCTATTTTTCTGCTTCTGCATTGTCCTTGCATCAGGTATATTTCAATTACATAAATTTGGTCCTTTTCATTCCAAGTTACGGTTGTCAGGGTATTTATTTCATCTTTAAGAGATTATATTTAATAGATTTCGGGTTTTAATTTCAGTATTTGCAACCTTTCTAGTTCCGAGAAAAGTACATATAAGTTCACTTATATTTATATTTGGGCAGGTGTAACAAAGCCTGCAAATGCAAAAAATTTTACACTAGTGAATCAGTGCAAAGAAACAATATGGCCTGCAATAATCACCAATCGAGGCAGCTTCCATGGTGAAGGCTTTACCTTGGAATCAGGTCAGACTGCCTTCTATAATGCCTCGAATGGGTGGAGTGGCCGCATATGGGGTCGGACCGGTTGCAGTTTCGATAAAAATGGCAATGGCACGTGCCAAACAGGAAGTTGTGGCACTTCCAAAAATTGTACAAGCGCTGGCAGCCTGCCTGTTTCCATAGCCGAATTCACCCTAGGTGATGTTAACGATTACTATGATGTTAGCCTTGTAGATGGTTTTAACTTACCTATTGTGGTCAAGCCTGGTGGTGGTAAGGGAAATTGCAGCATTGCTGGTTGTGATGGAGACTTGAGGCAAAACTGCTCATCAGATCTTGAAGTTAAGAACAATGGGAAAGTTGTCGGTTGCCGCAGTGCTTGCGATGCCTTCAACACCGATGAGTACTGTTGCCGTGGGGCGTATAAAGATCCTGTCACATGTTTGCCTACAAATTATTCCAAGAGTTTCAAACAAGTATGCCCTGCAGCATCAAGCTATGCCTACGATGACCGCGTTAGTATCATAACTTGCTCTGCATCAGATTATTTGGTAGCCTTTTGTGCATCAAGGTAAAGCTTGACAAAATTCAAAAAACAAACATATAAATCTAATAGTATTGTGAAAAGGGTATTTGCCATGGTTTATTTTGATCAATGAAGTAATGAATTGCTAATGACTCCAGGAACAATACAATATGCACCTACAAAGATCAGAAGTTTGTTTGCAACAGTACATCAGAGGGCTTCAAAGCAATCTCTCAAAGTTGGAGGAGTTTGATATTGGCATTACCATTGGCTTCCCTTTTACAATTTTTGCTTTAGTAAATTCTGTTCAGTTGTTTCAGTTTTCATCATTCTGAAATTTGAAGGGATATTATTCAACCCCCCGTCTTTTTCCAGATTGTTTTGAACAGATGAAAACCTTGGAAGAGAAGGAAAGAGAACAGGAAATATGGGGTTTTCTCTTTATTTTCTCATTGATACCAACAATCATGTTATCCCCAGGGCAATCCAAGCTAATATTTCACTTAGATTCATAACTAGATTTTCATGGTACCAGAAATATTCAAATGTTACCCAATACTCGATAACCATTTCATACTTCATCCCCTTAATATCGGTACACTGAGGCAACTTGTCTAGAGCTAAATGATTCAACTAGTTTTTTCTATAGTAAAAAGAGTAGGAAGGAAAAACTTAAGAGTAAACAAGTCTAGAGTAATAACAAAATGTACCATACAACAACAAACTATCCATTCTCAGTTCATCTTAAAGTGCAGGACCAATCTCTTCCCTTAGGATCTTCACAGCTTCTGAAACTCCATCCTGAACATGAAATAAATTTCAGATAATCTCAGTATCCAAAAAGGAACCAAAAATTTAAAAAGAGAGTGAGTAAATTCGCAGAAAATTATCCCCCACAATGGGGTTGGTTGTATATGGATGGGAAATTGGGATTTGGGCACGTGTAACAATATGTATCATACAAACTACAAATTTCTTTGAAATGCTGAACTGCCATCAAAACACCAATCCTTCTCAACTAGGATCTTTTATGAAAATGTTCTATTCCCATATCCGGGCTCGTATTTTATGCAGTACACCAAGTAAACTCATAATGCATCAATGATAATGATAGGATCATTAATAACGGCAGATTACATAGAGGATTGATCACAAAAGTGAGAGACATCACTGAAGTAAATCTGCTGGCATTCATTTATGGAGATTAGGCTAATAACTTTTTACCATATCTACATAGTTATTACTGATCTAATGTTTCTTAGATTTGATTAAATTAATGGACAGAAAAAATGTATCACCAATCGGCAGCCCTTACCTCAGGAGAAATCCTTTTACCGATTTCTAATGCACGTTCTTTGATTCTAGGAGATAATGCATCATGTATTGCTTGTGATAGTACATTTGCTGCAGCCCTGATACTTGTTTCACTAATATTTTCTGGAACAAGGTGGTTTCTTCTCAATGGTTCTGGAGCAACTCCAAGCCAAAACATTTTCTCTGCCCAGTAGAATTGATCCAGCACAAACGGACATATAATCTGCCATGCAATGATAGTTATATTTGAGAAAGAGCAGTAGGGAAAGAATAGGATAACAAACACCATAACCATACACAGATACAAACATAAACTACAATTATAAAAGGAATGCATGTAGACTCCAATGACCTTATATTCAGATAACGGAAACTGCTGTTGCATTTCATATAAGATGCTCATTACCTTTTGCTAAATGTCCATCACAAGTATCAAGCTACCAAATACTAAACAAAAAATCTGCTCAAACAATAATGGGGATATGAAACAATGAGTATAGTTGAAAGGGTTTAACATGCAATTGACCTGAGGGATACCAGCATATAGAGCTGCAGCAGTGGATCCGCTGGTTTTCCATTGAAGAAATAAAGCAATTAATAAATCAGAAGTAATTTTTTCTATGCATTTAACTGAAATAAGAAGTCATAAAGAAAAAAATTATGAGGGAAAAATTCTCACCTCCCTCCATGATGAATTGCAGCTACACATCTCGGTAACAGCCAATTATATGGTATCATACTAATGTTACATGATAACAAGACGAGCAAATTTCAATAGAAAAGGTTAGATTGTAGAAGACAGTTAAGGAATGTGTTAGGTTTTAAAAAATACAAAAAGCTTATTATCCACATCTTTCTAGAAACACTTCAGATCTGTATCATTGAGCTCTGTAAGAAATTGTGAATTGTAGAATTGTTACTTTGTAAATCAACAAATCTTCATGTAAACTCTTTATCTTTTTTTCTGGCATCCAGATGAAACTAGAAATACTCACCCTGAAAAGCAAAACAGCCGACTATCAAAAAGAGATAATCCCTTTTGAACCGACCATCTTTGCTTCGAAATAGAAGATGCTTCATGGGCAATCTCCTGGACTGCTGCATCTAATGGTTCATAGCCAGCTGTAAAAAGGATAAATCTGTGACATGTAACCTCTAGAACAGTTCGGACAACCTGTAGAAAAGCTCGAGGATTCCTCATAAGCCCCATACTGCAAACAGAAAAAGAACACTTAGTTCACGAAAAACACAGAAAAGACACTCTAAAGCTATTATCCATCAATGGATTAGAAAATAGATAACCCACATGGATGCATGATAGGATCCATTTCACCTTATAGTTCCATCGTATTGTGTATCAAACTGGGTTTTGTCATTATTTAAAAGTACCAAAAGAAAGGTTACACAAACACCAATATACAGGGATAACACAATAGTTTAGGGAGATAAAAGGCACTTCCTGCAGACATCTAAGATATCAGACAAAGCTTCAGAACCTACCTTCCAATAGAACTTAGCCCTACGAAAATAGGTGGGCTAGACAAAGGAGTCTTTAGAAAATACTGTAACTCAGCATGAGCTGGACACATGTCATCTGACTTTAGATGCCCTGTGGAAAGCAGTGTTGAAATTTGTCCACATTCCTGACAGGAAAACTGCCACTCAATAGGGAGGAACCAAAAGCCACAAACCCGAGTATTTGATGGCCAATAATCTGTTAACACATTGATATCATAAACAATCCAAATATGAGGAAGAAGCAATGAAACAGAAAAAAAAGGTGAATTTTCACAGAGGTTTGCAGAATCAACCAGTTATCAGAAAACCTTATCACAAAAGGCACTCCAACAAAAAAACATATGAAACACTGCCAAATGTTCCACAAAAGGAGTCTGAAACAAGAAGTGCAGAAACTTAGGAGTTACCAGGGCACTCAACAATTTCTTTGCTAAACCCATACCTGTTACACAGAAGTATTTGATAATAAGAGATGGGTGTCGTGTATTCATCTTAATACCTTTCTACAAAAACACAATTCCTCCAAAAATAATTGATGAATGGATTGCATGCCTGTCTCATACTTATTTCAGATATTCTATTAAATCACAAAAAAGGCCTCTAATATCATGTCAACTTCTCATAGCAACACAGATACAAGTGTTCTCTGAAAGAACTTATTTCATAAATTCAAAGAATTTTCAGAAGTACTCTCCATCTAACTTTATAATGAAACACTATAAAGTGCTGCAACCCATTAACAACAACTCAGTAGGATAATAAGAGGGATACACTATTGCAATTGATTGTTCAATCATACATTAAGACATTTCGTTTCTAGACTTTCTATGTGAAACAGCATGACTTACAATAGTAGGGGAGATGGTGGCCTATCATGCCAAGTAGGAAGAACTGTTACCGGGTCCTGCTTAGAATATCAAACACTGTAATAAATTAGGTAGTTTTGAACTGCATAATAAGTGATTGAGCTCCAAAAGAGAAGTACTAACTGTAAAAGGATAAGGACTCAGATTCAAATCCTCACTTCTCCAAGATTCCCAATTATCACTAAAAAGTGGCCACATCCAATGAATTACATCTTTCCAGCAAACCTGTGTTCATACAAGAATAAGGAGTTAATACGCGAGATGCAAGGTTCAAACATATTCATACAAAACGACAACAAATAAAAACAATTATCATATCAGAGTGCAAAGGGAACCTCAGTTGATCTGTCTGAAGCATTTAACTTATAAGATTCAACTACCTTATCAGCAGGAGCTTCCTGGAGATATTTGTACAAAAGAGGAAGTTCTTTTCTGAAGTAGTGCTCAAAGAATGAAGGTGCACTATACAAAAAAATTTTAACAGAGCAGATTGTATTAGTTGCAGATAGGTACATACCCAGGCCAGCCAACAAGCCAAATGGAGAAAATCATAACATTAACTTCTCTACTAAGAGCTTTACACGCCAAGTTGTTGAAAAACAACAGATATAATTAACTTGAATTTGAGACATTGACAATCATTCAGGATTTCCCTTGTTCTTTTGATAAATTCATTGGACTAACCCCAACAAGTGAATTCCGTTTCCAGGGAAAATATAGTTGGCCTTTTTTTCCAGAAAAAGAGAACTGATAACATATAGAACTCATTTATTAAGATGTAAGATAAAATTCATTCGTTTACCTATAAGGAACAACATAAGGAGCAAGAACAATACAACGGACATGGAAAAGTTCTGCAAGGCTCCACCCTTCCTGGACAATCAGGAGAATGCAATCTTAAAAAGAAATTGAATCATCACCCCAACAGTCTTAAGTTTCAATAAACCAACCACATCTAAATAATAAATTTGAATTGTTCACTTTATAAATCAGTGACAGTAACTATTAACTTATCAAGCAAAACAAGTTTAACTTAATTTTTTTTTTTCTTTTTCGTCCAAAAGAAATACCAAAGCAAAGAAATTTATCCCAATAAAATCACCCTCCAAGCATGGATCATCACCGAATAGCCTTTCAACTGCCAAGCAGCATTCTTTTCTTTGTTCTTTTGCAATAATCTTTTTCTGCTCCGAAAATTCTAATCCCGGTAAACCTGACAAAATAATAACATGAATTCACAGAAAAAGATATAACATGGAAACGAAAAGGAAGCAATAGAACTAAACCTCTCTTATCATCAGTTCCATTACTAGAAAGAACAGGTGGCGAAGAAATTGGAACAAAAATTACATTCTTTTTTGCCAAATGTGAACTTAGATTCTACAAGAAAGTAAACCAAAGGTTATTGTTTTTGCTAATTTTACAACCAAAATAAATAGGTAAATAACAGAAGTGCAACTTTTAATTAATTGGTATTTAAGACTTGGAATGAGAAGAAGGAGCACCTGATGTGCCAAATGAGTGATAAAAGCGACGTCGTAACCATTCTGGTCCGTAGCGAAAGCAGCAGCAATGGCCTGGAATCACCAATAAAAAAACGAAACCAAAATTGTTTGCTTTACCAAGGAAAATGAAACAATTATGAGGGAAAAAAATCAAAAGAGCTCGAAAAAGTTGCATTTTTCTATTAAATTACAGCAATAGGGTAGACGTCGCCTTTGGTGCCGAAAGCCATGAAAACAGCGATTCTTTTTGTCCTCCCCTTTTCCTTCTCTCCCTCCATTGCTGTTGAAGATGATTTTTCCCAACTCAAACTGAATTTGGGAAGCCCAGAAGAATGTTTGGGACTAACAGTGGCAGAAATTACAAGGAATGAGCCAGGTGTCCTTGGCCCCAAAGTTTTGGACAATTTAACTTATGGCCCCAAAAATTTTAAAATTTTCTCTTTATATATAAGGCCCCAAAAGGTTAAAAAATTTCCCTTGATATCATATAAATATATTATAAAAGGAAATGGATAAAAATCAAATTTATTAATGAATATTGATCCAACATATAATTTGATACTTTGATTTGGAGTAATTATATATTTAAAACTTAAATTAAATTCGATTTTAATTTAATTGTACACATTATAATTAAATCAAAATTCATATATAATTTTAATAGTAATCCACAAAGAAAACATACTTGTATATATGAAAATTGAGTTGTCACTGTCAATAAAGAGCTGAGAAATTAGCATCATCGATTATCATTAATGGACAAATCATGCAAATGAGTTTATTACTTCTGATTTGGAGAAATCAACAGACGTCCAGTTTTATTTTTGATATGGTTCTCACGGTTTTTATTGTAAAAGAAAGGATAAAAGGCAAGTTATTGCTGAAATTTTGCCCAATATTCGTTTGTTCCATACAATTTTAGCTTAGAAAGGGAGAAAAGAGATACTATTACAGGGTTAAAATGCCCTCATACCAAACATCTATGTCACTCATTTTACAACACACACATGCAACCAATGAGTTCCATATTGAAATGTCTGGCAGCATCCCCTGACTAACCATCTCTTCTAACCACATCACAGCTTCATATTGCCTACCTATTGAGCAAAGCCCCTTTATAAGTATGTTATAAGTTTCAGCACCAGGCCAATGGGATTTGATCAGCATCTCCTCAAAAACCCCACTTGCTTCAACAAACTTACCATCTTTGCACAACCCATTCACCAAAATGCTGTATGTTTCTTTGTCAGCTACACAACCAACCTGCTTGGCCATCTTCTTCAGATATCCAACAGCTACTTCTGAATCCCCTGCATTACAAACACATTTCAGTACAATGTTATACAACCTGACACTTGGAACACATGTTCCCTCTTTCATATCCTCTTCAATTATTTTCACTACTTCACTAACTCTCCCTTTCTTACTCAAAGCTTCGGCCTTTGCTTCATACATGGACAGCGATGGCCAAAACCCTCTCTTACGCATTTCATCAAGCACTTTCTCACCCTCATCCACTCTACCTTCATCATATAAATCAATGGCCATAGCACTGTAGCTATCCATACTAGGAACTCCACCTCTTATCAAGGCTTCATTAATCAAGCGTTTAGTAGCTTCTGAATCTTCCCCATCTCTACACTTACTTAAATCAAGTCGTTGTCGACGACTGTTAGGAGCCTTTAAACCCTTTCTCAAAACCTTACCAAGAATTCCTAAAGCTTCTTCAACCTTCCCATTATCACATAAAGCATCCAATAAAATCCTATAAATCACGATATCTTCACCACTACCCTTCTGGGATATCCTCCAAAACATTGAATATAGCAAATGGATAGCTTCATCTAACCTCCCATCATCACATAAACCCTTCATTAAAA
This sequence comes from Gossypioides kirkii, assembly GCA_005610355.1. NCBI lineage: Eukaryota > Viridiplantae > Streptophyta > Magnoliopsida > Malvales > Malvaceae > Gossypioides > Gossypioides kirkii. Next base: position 14,019,191 of record CP032254.1, on the reverse strand, counting down.
TCCGATAACTTTCTCTATCAGGGTAACAACCTTGAAAATCCATTTCTTGAAAAATATTCAAGGCAAGATCGGATTTTTTAAATTGACAAAGCCCTTCCATTAACAAGTTCAATGATTTCACCCTAGATTTCACTTCCAACCTCCAACAGTTATCCGAAAAAAGTTTATATGCAGCTTTAAAATTAGACTCCTTCAGCACTATTCCCAAAATGGTATTAAAAGATTCAGTAAAATTGACACAATTGAATTGAGGAATGCTGTTAAAGAGACTGACAGCCTCATTTACCATTCCAGCACTTGCAAAAGTTCTGATAGCCCTGACAAAAACTGAGTCTTTGCACTCACAAGAATCGTCTTTCATTTGATCAATTACTTGCTTCATCTCTAAAATTCGACCAGAGTTCCCAAGAATATTGATCATGGTGGCATATACGGGACCATTGTGACGATAGTTGGGGTATTTTTGTTGGGCTTGGTTGAAGATTTGGAGCGCAGTTAATGGGTTCTTTTGAGTTGATATAATTTGAGAGAGATGTGTTGGAGTTAAAAATCTTGGCCATCTAATACTCATCGCCAGCTCAAGGTTGTTTTTGCAATTCAGAGCTTGAAATTTGAGTTTTAATATTAGTGAGGCATTTAACCAAACAGCTGGACTACCAGTGAACTATTCTGGGGACTCGGGTATCAGGAGTTCCCAGTATTTCAAAATTTTCTCAAATAGTTGTGCTGTCCACCACTGGCGGCCACCATCTCCGGCTGAAAAAGGTACCATAAGTTTTCTCTCCTTGAGCTCTAATATATGCTACCTGTACATATATACACTCAATTAGATATCAACCAAAACGTAATGCATCAGAACTAACCAAAATATGTTTATTCTATACCCTACACAAATTTTCCCTAAGTTTTCTCTAGTTTTTTCATGTGCTTGAAAAAACCTCATATCATGTCTAGATTTGAGAACCAAAATACTTGAAAAGAGAAATAAAGAGGCTTAACAGCATAGATAGCCATGTTCCAGGACAATGCTAATCTTATTTCAATTCTATTAATCAATCAATAAGGATGAAAAATCAAAATCAATCTCAATTTCGTTTAGCAGTAAAAACCCTATTAACCATCACCAACATATAATTAAAATTAAACAAATTACCATCACTTCATTATGCCAATAACATAGAGTAATTGAACAAAACTTCTCAATATAAAATGCTAAAAAAGGGGATTACGGTCATTACAAATCAGTTCATTAGTTGTGATCTAAAGACCATCAAATAAAAATTAAACTAAACAGGTGAATGTTAGACTGTTACAAAAAGACTAAATACTTCACCTTCGTCAATCCCGCGTATGAAGTACTCCACGACAAGGGAGAAGAAATTGAAGTTCGACCAGCAGAGAAGAACCATACAAGGGCGGCACCAACGAGCAGACACACCGACGAGGACGAAACTGAAGCTCCAGGGGCAAAGAAGACAGAGGGGGCGGTGATTTGGGGTTTTACTTTTAGACGGAATTTTGGTTCTTTTTTTTATCAAGTTTTTGGTTCTTGTACATTTGGCAAAATAAAAATAAGAGTAAAAGAAAATGTCATGTCATTTTAAATGCTTATACGGTATACATGTTTAAAAAATAAAAATAAAATATTTATTAAAGGAAAATATTTCCCGCCTGGTGACGCCTTTTTCCAGCCATGTCTTCACCGACGGCCAACTTATACTGACAGAATGTTGCTGTCCGTTAAATATCATCATTTACGATATTTGGTCCGTCGATGAAGTATACTAAATTATTGATGCAATCCGTTGTATAAATTATTTATCTTGGCAAATTCAAACCGTCTATATAGGACTCTGTCAATAAATAACATTTCTTTTAGTACGTCACCAAAGTTCTCTCTCTTTCTTTTTATCGAAATAGATTTATTTGAAAATTTTAAAAAATACTCAAATCAAAATAAAATCCTCAACAAAAATGAAGTTTGATTTATTGTCTCTACCATGAGAACATTAACAAATGGGAGCTATCGCTTCCTATCCGCACAATGAGTATCTTGATAATTACTCTCTTTGCTAATGTTTTTCTAAAACTTAATCCAGTTCAATGAATGATATTAGGATTTTTAGATTTGGAATCTTTTTCTTCTAGTTAATTTCCTTTCAACTAAGCAAAATCCAACCATAGAAGTTGGAGATGGTGACATATAGGCATAGATGATGTGGGTGTCAACTTTGGTTACAGGTGGTGAATTCACATCAACATTTGATAACTCAATTTTTGATAAGCTTGTATATAACAATATTAGTGAAAAAATTATGATTCGTGACTATTCTGGTGTTAAAATGGATCAAGCTTAAAATACTCGTATCCATTGCATAATATAAATTTGTTTTCTGAAATGATCACAAATTGCTTTCTTCACTAGATATGGGTTTGAGATCTTTTGCTCCCTCAACAATGTAATTTTTTCTTATTCGAAATTTCACTTTGCTTTGAAAAAACTTGGTATTGCGATCTCTTTCACCCTTGATTTTTGTCTCAATATAACCTCCCAACAGTGATAACTTTCGAAACCTATTCATAATCTCTTTTATTCTTTGAATTCCCATCTCAGATAAAGAAACCTTTTTGCACGAAAAATTCCTTTTAAGAGAAATTTTGTGATCAACATTCCCGGAAGACTCTTTATTCCATGTTTTCAGTTTAAGTTTCAATCTTTCTTTTGCTCCATTTGGACATTAAAGGCCACCTAATTCTTCTTGAAGAACTAATTAAACTCCTCAAAGAGTACACTAAAAGGTCTAGGACCCTAGTCCTTAGATCCAAGTCCAAGCATAATTAGGCACAGATCAGATAGTCCTCTCTTCAATGCATGATAAGAAATATCATTAAATCATAACAACTAATCAACCGAAAAGAGAAATTAATTGATCTGAAGAATCATAAACTTGTTTTTTCCTGGAAATAAGCTCGATTAAGGACTCTGTTATGGTCATTGCTTTGGAAAGTTCCTTGACTTCTCGACGTTGCAATTCTTACTTCGCCCAAGGCTTCAACCCATCCATAAAGGAGAAAAATGCCTCCTCACCCAAATCAAAAATTTGGAGCATCGACTCGTTGAACTCCTTCAGATACTCCCTAATAGTATGTTATTGCATAAGCCGACACAACTTAGCCCGAGCCTCATCCTTGGCATACTCCAAGTAGAATTGCCTCTTGAATTCACTATGGAACTCCTCCCAAATCCCAATAGTTTTACCATCTCATCTCTCATTTGTGGACCTATGATGCCACCATAACAAAGAGACATAAGAAAAATATATAGCAACAATATTTACCTTGGTAGCATCATCCATGATGCCTTTGGCACAAAAGTTCGTTCCACAAAAGAATTTGTCCACATCCTTTGTCGACCTCTTCCTATTAATTCTTTCAACTTCAGGACATTTACCTTAAGCCTAGGTGTCGTAGCCAACACCCCATTACCCAAAACAGAATTGCAGATATTGAGCTACCCCTTCAACTCCTCAATCTGTTCCTTCAAGGTTGACACCATAGCCTCGAGAACATCATTCTTCTCAGTCAGCTCATCCACAACGGTATTGATGACCCTTTGCATCACATCCATATTATCACTCAGGGCCTCTTCCATTTGTTCCTTAAGTTGATCTTGCCTCGATTCCAACTTTATGGTACATCCATCAACTTCCTTGAGGGTTTCCTTCACATCACCCATGGAGCCCTTAAGTTTGGCCACCTTGCCATCTAAAGTTGATAGCATATCCCTCGATCGGCTAATTTTCTTGGCCCTCCCATAGGTCTCCATTGGCTCAATATGCTTGTTTACTCCTTTCGACATCGCAACCGATACCTTTGAACACTGGCTTAGGTAACAATTGTCACGGGGTTAGAACTTAAGTATGGTTCCGTGTAGTCTTAGGTGATTACTTTGCTTCAAATTTGCCTAAGTCAACATTACACTCGAAAAGTGAGAATTTTCCCAAAAATTCACTAAGGCACCAAAAAAATATAACGAAAGAAACTCGAAACAAAAGAGTAATGAGAGAATTGAAAAGTCACAAGAAAGCAATGTACATCAAGTATTTCAAATCTTCATAAGTCAACCTAACACTCAAAGAGTAAAAATTTTCTCGAAAATTCTCTAAGACACCAAAAAATATAACAGAAGCAACTCAAAACGAAAGAGCAACAAGAGAATTGAAAAGCCATAAGAACACAATGCACACAAAGATTTTGAGTAAATGCTCTCAATATATATTCTTTAACTTAAGAATAGAATACAATGGGATTCAATTAGATGATTACAAATGAAGGGGGCATTTATTTATAGTTGATCTCCTTTAGATCTAACGGTACAAATTGAATTACAAATAAGAGTTAAAAATATCATTTGACTCCAAAAGTGTTTTTCTCCAAATGCAATAGCTTTTGCGTTTAGATTCAACACACTTTCAAAAGCAATTTTGATTATAAAAGCTATCTTAGCATTACTTATGACTCAATAAATTCATATCCAATATAAATATCATATAAAATACATTAGATTATAAATAAGAGTTGAAAATATCCTTTTGACTCCAGAAGTGGTTTGTTTTTCAAATGCTATTCTTTTGGGTTTGGATGGACGGTGCGATGCGTTTGATTTACTTTTTGTCTTACGTTACAATATCTAATCTCATCGATATTAGTATTTTTACGTTAATCGCAGATAAATGCACCATCCATCCAAACCCACCCTTCAAAAATGGTTTGTTTTGTATTGTTTATAGATCAATAATTTCAGATCCAATATAAATATTATATAAAATGTATTAGATTATAAATAAAAATTAAAAGCATGATTTGGCTCCAAAAATATTATTATTTTTCAAACGCAATAACTTTTGCATTTAAATTCAAAACACTTAACAAAAACTATATGTTAAGCATTGCTGATTACCCAAAACAAAAGAAGCTGAATGGGCACCTCAAACCCAATAACCGAAAATGAGCCTTATGGATCCAAGTGAATATTCAAATATCAGCCCACTACATTAATAGGGCCATAATTAATTTGACCTCAAGTCCAATAGCAGACCCAATATTCAAATTGAGAAAGAAGACAAAATTTAAAACCCAAAATTGAAATTTGAAAGCTGACATTAAAATCCATAATGTGGGTTTTTTACCCAAATATTATAAAAAAAATAAATAATAACCAAAATGGTATCCCTAGTTTATTATTTACCAAAATGGTATGTTTATTTAAGTGGAGGGACTCTAAGTGGCGGCACTAAGGGGTTTTTCTGACACAATTTTTTTTATATATATTAAAAGATAAAAAAATATTATTTTATTGGTGGAGGGATGGTGGAGGGACTTAAAGTGGCGGAACTCAGGGGGTTTTTTGTACACGAGAAAAATACGAGAAAAAAAATCTGACACCCTAATGGAGGGACACAAAGTGGCGGCACCTATGAAGGATTTTTTAGATGTGACACTAAGGGTTATTTTGTCACTTGGTAGCACCCCATTGTGTCGTGTGTGTTTATTTTATTTTAAATTTATATAAAATATAAAAAGATAAAAATACTCTAAAATAAATTTATTATTTTATAAAAATAAGAGATTTTTAATAATTCACAAAAAGTTAAACCTAACTAATTAATTATCAAAATATAATATAAAAATAATTAATTATCAAAATAATATCTCCATCATATTATTTACTAAAATGGTACAAAATAAATATTTATTTTTTACCATTTTAGTAAATAATGGTGTGTGGATACGTAGCGGAGAACACATACACACGGCATAATGGGGTGCTGCCAAGTGGCAAAACACCCCTTAGTGCCGCCTCTTAAAAATCCTCCATGGGTGCTGCTACTTTGTGTCCCTCTATTAGGGTGTTAGGTATTTTTTTTCGTGTTTTTCTCGTGTACAAAAAACCCCTGAATGTCGCCACTTGAAGTCCCTCCACCAATAAAATAATATTTTTTTTTATTTTTTAATATATAAAAGTAATAAAAAAATAAAAAAAATCATGTCAGAAAAATCCTCGAGTGCCGCAATTTAGAATTCCTCCACTTAACTAAACATACTATTTTGGTAAATAATAAATTAGGGATACCATCTTGATTATTATTTATTTATTTTTATAATATTTGGGTAAAAAACCCCATAATGTGAAATATTAAAGAGTTCTACTAGTAGTTGAAACGATGAGGATAGTGGTAAATGAGAGAATTGAGTATGGTTGGTGTTGGTTGTATCTCTTGATTTACAACATCTTCTGCTTTGTGTTGTAAACGAGTGGTGTTTGATTGTCCTAGCTTTGCAATTGCCCCCCAAGGAAGGTAACCCAAAGCATGTTGTTTTTGCCTTCCCAATTAGATGCCTCCCACCTACGCCCACATCCCCATAAATCTACCCTTCATCTCTGAACTTTCACACTGAATCATCACATCATAATCATCCACAAATAAATATCACTTAAATTTAAACTACTAGTGTTAATGTGGTATTGGTAATAATCCTTTAAATATTGTTTTGGTCCCTGCATTTTAAATGTTATGCCATAATAATTAATATTATTGATTTTTATTACATTCTGATCAGTTAATTATCAATAACAATGTAACTAGCTGACCTCACACATTATGTCCATATTAAACACAAATTTTAGAAGTAACACAATTACTCTCTCTCTCTCTCTCTATATATATATATATATATCTTTTCTTTTTCAACAATTTAATTTATTTCTTTTATTTTCTTTTTCATTTCTTCATTTTCCTTTTCTTCTTCTTCTCCCTTTCTCTAACCATTACTAATAAAATAAATCAATAATAAATGACAAATTGATGTTCACTGTGCATCCTTTGCCAACTCCCTCTCTACTTTCAAATCCTTTATCAGACTTTCACATATTTTCTTCCTATCTATGTTTCCTTTTTTCATAATTTTTATTTTGAATTAAAATAAAAATATTCAATTTAAAAATTATAGGAGTAGTTTAGTTCTCCCCGAAAGCCAATAGCATTACATTATTATTGTTATTATTTCGGCTTGTTTAAACTGTTTTAGTACTTTGAAATTAATGCAAATTAAGTTTACATATATTTTTATCAAGAAGTTTATATATTTAAAAAAATTTGGTTTGCACTCGTTTTCTTTATTGTTATAGATATTGATGTACAACATTTTATAATAGGGTAAAACAAGAAGCAAAGTAAAGGGATAAATATGTAATATTTATTACCGCAGTTCAAATAATAATCATATTCTGCAGAATCTCACGCAAATATTTGCAGTCTCATTGAACTTAAATTGTTACAAATTGATCTCCTCAAAAATACTTCACTTTCATCCAAGCAAATCTCTTCAAATCATATCTAGAAAAATGTCACAAAACTATCCAGTAAAATAGCAAAATACAAAAACCAAAAAGAACTAAAGTCGAATTAAACAGTTTTAATTTCGAATCCCTAAAATATTTTTTTAATTTCGTCCCTAGTATGAACTAAAGTCGAATTAAACAGGAATAGAGAACGTGCAAAGCGAAGTCTAAATAGCTATTTATGTAATCACTATAGTACGTCTGATCATAAAATACAGGTGAAAAACTTACTACTAACTAAAAAGGACCCAATTGTAAAAGTGACAAAAATTACAAATGAATTACGCAAAATTGAAAAACAGGAGTCGATGAATTTCCACAATTAATCTCAACTTAGGGAAATTTCATAAGCAAGCCAAGCCAGAGAGAGAAATGGCAGTTCTTAAATTGATATTTTTTGTTCTTCAAATGACACCGTTTTCAAGAAGTGATCGGTTCTCGATTACCCCAATTTTGTAAATTACTCTTTAAATAATATTATTCATCACTTGCCATTGGCAATTTTATTATGATAATCCCCAAATTGAGAAAGCTGTAAAAATAATTATTTATTATTGATTTATTTAAAACACAAAACAGTAGGCAAAACCTTTAAAAATACTACTTAGGATTTTTCTTCTTTATAAAATGATTAAAATATGAGTAAAGTCAAATCATTACATGTGCAATTAAGTTGCATGAAAATGTAAAAGTATATATATCATCATCATAGACGTTGAAATTAGATCAAATCAAAGAGTAGAAATTATAAAATAATTTGTAACATTTTTATAGTGAAATAAAATTATCCAAAGGCTGCGATGCAAACACAAGTCTTGCATTGACAGTTTGACACTGGTTCCATTCCCACTCCTTCATCTCCACCAAATACCAGTACCTGGTTTGGGGAAAATAAACACATCAAAGTTTAATTTATATTAAGGATCCGTTAGCCTGTGTTTGTAAATATTTTTAAATTTATCAATGAAAAAGTCGAGGTTTTGAGTTTTAAATATTCAGGTTTGAGTTTATTTATGTGCAATTGTAGATGTGTGGGTCTTCAATCTTGAGTTGTGTTTATATATTTTGTTTAGTTCTTTCTAGTTTAGTTTGATTTTTATTATTTTTTATTCGTTGTGTTTTGTATTAATTTTATTTTGCATTGTAGTTGATTGGACATATATTTGTACGGTTGTTACCTTAAGTTGCTTATTTGTTTAAAATAACAAACGCAATGGAAGCACTAGATTGCAGTGGCCACAATGGCTTGACACTATAAAAAACTGTGCAAATAAATAGGAGTAACACCAAGGTTTGTTTACATAGTTCGGTTTCTCTACGCTTGCAGAGCTTAACTTATTGAGTAATTCCGCTTTCTTTAGTTCATAATACAATAAGTGAATCGCACTCTACCACTCTCCAAATATAGAGATCTCGCTTTTGTACCCAAATACTAGAACATTCACCTCCAAATCCCTCTCGAGAACTTGGGCAATTAACACTTCAACAATTTTTACAATAACAGTTTGTACTCTCTCACAAAACAATTCTTCAATGAACAAATTAGAATGCACTCAATAAACTCTCATTGCAAAAACTTATACAAGCTTCAAAGCATATATTCCAATTCGGCTTGCTAACATGGAATCTAAGTGAATACAAAACAACTCTTTGAAAATAGTTATTGCATAAATAACAATCAAAATAAAATCACTCGGAGATATGGTCTCCAAAAATTAGCAGCACTATCTCGATCAAATCTTCACATTCCAAGAACTTAATTGATTCACACGAATACAACCCAATCTTCAAATGCCAAGAATTGGTTTTCATAGATGGACCAAAATATCTTAAATGAAACTACACATAACCAAGGCCAAATATTTTCTTCATTAAATTGTCAAATTAAATAAAGCAAGTTTTTAATCACTTCAATGGCAATCTGCAGTTGGCACTGCCTAGTGTCACTTAGCAATTCTCAACTCTTTTTTGCCTCAACATGTACATATATTTATATTTATTACAATTTAGTCGTTTATTATTTAATTCATTATTTTTACTAAATTTAAAGCTAAATTGTTTTAATTAAAATTTGCTTATTAATTATGTATATTTTTGGAGTGATGTCTAAGGTGAGATCTTATAATAGTGAGATCTTGTGGGATTCATTTTAAATCAATAATTGTGGTTAAAAGATAAAAATGAAAAGATTGTAATCGTTTGATCAAGCCACATTAATAATTAGAAAATTGTGCAGGCAACTTAGAACCTATTAAATCGATACGTTGTTTTTCTTTGAAAAATCAATTCCTCTCCTTTAATATTGAAATCTGTTGAATTACTTAAAATGTAAATTCACGTTTCTCAAAATAAAATTTACATGATATAATTAATGATAAATTGATTTGCTCTCTGTTTATTTCAATAATTAATTTAAATAAATTTTACGTGATCTCACTATAATGAAATATTTAAATAGAGGTGACTTTAATTTTATTTATAAAATCTAAAAATTATTATATATACTTATAAACAGCAAAGTAATATTGTAGGAAGTCATGTGCGATGCATGATCAAATGTTGATTCATATTATTAAAATAAAAGAATATTGAAAAAGGTAACGTGTTTATAGGTTGACAAATTGAAGATGAAATGAAAATGCTAAATCAATCGTCATGCATGCACCATCCCTACAGGGTAGGATCCATAATTAAAATATACTATGGTAATTCATTTTAATTGTTGGCATAAAAATGTTCCACTATTTCTTTAATATTTTTCAATTGCAGCCCAAACATCCGTCGGTAAATTTTTATTTTATTTGAAATATAATATTTTAAATCCAGATTGATAATTCAATTATTATTTAATAAATAAAAACAAGTTAACTTTGATTCTTAAATTAAATAATAAAAAGTTAGAGCATAATGAATCAAGTAATTTTTTAGGTAAAATAATAAATTTAATTATCGATGTTTATATATTTTTTTACTTAAATTTAATTATTAGTTTTTCAAAAAAAGTCGAATAGTTTTTTTTAACGGAAACTTGTATGGTAATTTACATGTACTTCATACCAACATGGCACTATTTCTCTTATATGTTTTAAAAATTATAAAAATTAAAAAAAATTAAAAAAAAATATTAAATTTATAAAAATTCAAAAGAATAGAATGAAGTAAACCTGAATTGTTATGCAGGTTGATATGTTTAAAATTTTAACGTTTTAGTCTGCATTTCCATTAAAAATTAAAAATTTAACTTTTTAAAAAAAAAATGATAGATCAAATTTAATTAAAAAAATAACAAATCAAATTAAAAAAATATAAATATTAAAAACGAAACTTTATCATTATATCTAAATTCGAATCAAATCATACAAAATAAGAAAAAGTAAATAAAATCTAACTTAGAATTAAATAAAATTCTATAAAGATAAGACTTTCAACCTAAAATCTCAATAATCCACATTTCCCTTACGGTAAATCAAGGTCTCTGTGACTCAATTTTCCTCCTAGCTTGGCCAAGCTAGGATTATTTATTAAACTTGTTCATTAATAGTAAATTAATTATGTAAACCACATTTCTCAACGGCATTAGGACTGGCGTTATATTTAGGTTTATTTAAAAACTGGAGAAATAAATTAAAAAATATATATTAAATTTATACATTAACTTTGTTTTAATGTATATTTTGATTCATGAAATTTTTGCTTCAATGTGTGCAATTGTACACATTAAATTTGTTTTATCGTTCATTTGTATATATAAAACTTTAATTTTGATTTAACTGTATATATTTAAAAAAATTAATACATGAATTTATTTGCATATTGAATTAATATAATTGTCCGTGTAAAATGGTGCTAAATCAATATTGTTTTTACTAATTTTTGAATATCAGATCAAATCATAATTTCATATGCAAAATCACACAAAATCAAAGTTCATGTATAATTTTGATATTTATACTAAAAATAAAATAAATTCACAAAGTTGTGAAAAAGAAATTACTTAACCAAACACAACTCTGCCAAGACTTGTTTGAAGCATTTGTTAAAACTATTATCCGACACCTAGATGATCCGACTCGAATTGAAGTAGATTGAAAGTTATAGTTAGCTTTTACTTACACATAATAAAAAAAAAAAAAATCACAAAATGGCAACACTTACAATCTAACTTTACATGCACAAGTAAAATTATATATTTCACTTCCTCTTGCAAAATTCACCTTGAAAATAATAAAGATTACCGATATATAGACATTTGCATTCTAAGAAAATTAAGAGTAAATTTGGATAGGCAGTACATTTACTTGGGTTAGTATAAAAATAATGGTAATGATGAGATTGGATAATATAGTAATATTGTAATGTAAGACAAAAAATAAACTAAACGTACCATACTGCCTATCAAAACCCACACTAAAATTCATCAGTATTAAGAGATAAAGGCATAGTATTGCCCTAAAAGAATCAAAACCTATTTCTCATCCTCCTCTGTGAAAGCAAGCCATGATTCGTGATGGAATGGGTACCTCTCATCATTTCGAGCTAACATTCTTAAGAAGCCAACTAGTAATTATGCTTCTCAACCAACTAGCTATCCGTAACTATTACTTGATACAACTATGCGTAGGTCGGAATCCAAAATATTAGATCAATTTTTAAGGGGTTTAAAAAAATTTTCTCCAACTATCAAGAAATCTACAACTCTATTTTATTGTTTTATTTAAGACCTAAAAAATATCAAGAACGAACCTGATTATGCGTTCCTCAAGAGGTAGAGACATAGGCAGTACTATCCATAAATATCTTCCTCGACATGGTCATGAACTCATTGGCCTTCTATACTAGTACCAAGGAGATTTCATCTAAATTTTGATCAGGAAAAGGTAAGCATTCACTTTTAGATTCAAAGTCACTTCTTATAATAATCGAACTCAATAATGTTTGTTAAAATTTCATAATAATCAATATTTCCTTTCACTAGATTACTATCCCTAACATTAGCATAGTTTGTAGTTGAAGAATGACAACAATTTCACAGTTTTGTATTCTTTGAAATCTTTTATGAGATTTTGTATTCAAAGTCATTTGCTTTTTATTGTGGATTTTCAAACATCCTTAAATATTAAATCACTCAAAGTATTCATTTTCATATTTAATTTTTTCAATGGTTTATCAAAGAAGATTTTAGGGTTTTTTTTATGTAATGATTTTGGGATTTTAATTTTGTATGAGATTCTTAACATTGTGATTGGATAATTATTTTTAGAGGTTGATTAATACAAATCCTTGAAAAAAATAGGATTGATTGTATTTATAATATTAAAATTTTTTAATATTGATTAGAAATTTGGCATTTTCATTTAGAAATTGTTTTTTTCTAGTGTGATTATTGTGAAACTTTAGTTTTAAAAAATCAATATATTGCATTTTCATGACACCAAAAAGCATTTAAGTGATTCTTATTTTTGTGAAAGAAAATTACTAATCATATGTTGAGTTCATGAAAACCTCTATGTGTTTAAGATCCAGATTTATTTGTTCTAAATGTTTCACAAGAATTAAAAAAAAAATTAAAAGAAAGTTACTAGTGAAGTTGAAATTATCTTTTCATTTACTGATGTGCATGTAGACTAATATTTCAATTTTAAGGTTAAAATATATTTTGAGTTATCAGCAAGTGTTGAGTGCAATGTCAAGGTACATTACACTTTTATGGGAAGGCACAAGTTCGAACTTTAGCTATGATATTTTTGAGAGTGACAGTTATGAACCATGAACATGGACCATAAAATTGACATAAAGAATGTACAAAATAAATACATTCTACGTTTTATACTCTTTCTCTTATTAGACACCTGCAGTGGCGGAGCCAGGGGGTTGGCGGGGACCCTAGCCCGATCTCCCTTAAAATGGAAAAATTTTCATTTAGGCCCTTTATAATTTATAAAATTTTAAATTGATAATGGTAAAATTACAATTTGTCCCTCCAAAAATGATAAAAATATGATTTAATCCTTTAAAAAAGTATAAATATATAAACTATTAAAATAGTGAATTTGAATTTTTACTATTGTAAAAATATATAATTTAATTCCGGTCCCCAAACATAATTTTTGACTCTGCCACTGGACACTTGTTTGACACGGGCTTAAATCGTGTGACTCCATCTCCGTCCCTAATATTTATAAAAAAAGACAGTTTATGTACTCTTCGTACCTTTAAAATTTAGTCCATATATTTTTGTTTTCAAGAATTTAGTTCCTCTACTTTTTCAAATTTCAAAATTAAGATCCAATTGTTAATATGATTAAAGTTCATCTCTTAAATTCACTGGTATGACATTTTGAAATTATAAAAAAAATACTCATTTAATAGCCATTTAATAAAAAAAATGATATTGTAATAAAACTTAATTTAGCAGAAGAATTTTAATATGTAACAATTTAATTTTTATTTTTAAATTCGGAAAATAAAATAAAATTTCTTAAAATATAAAAGTATATAAACTAAATTCCAAATATACAATGAGTATAGGTACTTGAAGCATATTTTAACCTAATTTCAAGTATAATTCTCTCTCTATATATATATTGTGTTGAATTGTAAGAATTATTAATGTATTTTTTTTATCTACGAATTTGTATCACTTATCATGCATGTCCCAACTCAATTAAAAAATTATGATAATAAAAATTATTTCTGAAGTGGGTAGTTAACATCCTTGTTTTAGTTTTTAATTTTAGTTTTCTCATATTTTGGGTAGGGTTATTTTTACCAATGAATGGAAATAACTAAATTTTAGTTTTTATAAATATTCTGTAATTTTTTTTGCTTTATACATTTATAAATTATAGTTTTAATTATTAATGTGGTAGTGAAAAAAAATAAAAATAAAAATATCCATAGATAAATATTTCATAAAAACATGATTATAACCTGATTTTAGGGTTGAGATGAATTTAGTAGTTGTTATTATTATATTTCTTTCTTAACTTAGAAAATACCACGCTTGAACCAGATTATTAAATTAACTTTTGAAAGAGACGGTGCTGTTTCATTAATTAATTATCCCATAAAGATGGTTACTTTATGTGTATGAAAAGAAATTAAGAAATGTTATTTTTTAAATAAGAAGGCTAACATTTTTATACACTCCATTATTATTCTTAGTTTACATTTTGTATTGAATTTAAAACTTAATTCATTAATTATATTTTCATTACTAAAAATTGTCGTCATTGAATCTTTTGTGTTGGCCTATTGGTTAAAATGTTCAGTTCACCATTTCAAATATGACTTGAATTCGAATTACATTAATCGCGTTATTATTAAAGTTTTACACTCTTCTTATAATTCACCAAAAGAAATATCGTTATTTAGCTTTAAAAATGAAAGAAATGAAGAATTTTCTTTCCGGATCTTAAGAGAGATTTGTTAAGTTATGAAATTAGATTACATCTGGTGGCTTTCGTAATACCATTTAAATAATTGTTGCATGTAATTCAAAAAAATGAAAAAGAATCGTTGCATGAGCATTTAATAGCGTTGAAAATGGCCTAATTAATTATGTATATACTTACGCAAAGAAGCAGTGCATGTTCTTTAATTAGATAGGCTTTGCCCATGAGATTTTTTTAAAATATTTTTTAATAATTACTCTATACATTGTTTATACTAATTATTAAATATAATAACAGATTTATTTTTGCTGTTTCTATTACATTTAGGAGTGAGTAAAATTCGATTTGATTCGAAAAATTTTATAAAAAATTTAAAATTTGAATTAAATAGCTCGAGTTATTCGGATCAACTAGAATAAAAAAATCAAATTTTTCGGTTTACTTCGAATATGAATAACACAATTCGAGTTATTTGAAAATCTGAATAAGAAAACGTAAAACTACATTATTTTGATAAATGTTTACCTTTTCTAAAGTTAAAATTTAAAATCATTAAGTTAAAAGGTAAAACCACGTCGTTTTGATAAATGTTTACCCATTAATCTTGCTTATGTAGTTAAATAATCTTCTATTTCGTCTACTAGTTAAATAATTAGTCCATGTAAATGCAACATTGAATATAAATAATAGTATTCGTTAACTCGACTTGACTCGAAATTTTTTGACTCTAGTCGAAAAAATTTCAAATTGAGTTCGGTTGCTAAAATAAGATTTATCAACTCGACTAACTCGAAATTTTTTAACTCGATTCGATCGAATGTTCACCCCTAATTACATCACTCATTAATTGGGTTCTAATTCGGTTGTAAAATCATCAAAAGCCCATTCAAGGGGCAGGTACGGGCCTTACCCTCTCCCCCAAATGAAAATCATGAAATTTAGTCCATTTATGAATAATAGAAGTTTAAGTAAATAAATAGTAAAATTACACTTTAATCCCTCAAAAATGAAAAAAATAGAGTCCCTTTGAAAATGATGAAATCATAAATTAATAAATGTTAAACTTATATTTTAAACTTATATTTACAAACAACAAATATTATTTTGAAAGTATATGTATTTTTTAATATATTGGTGTGATTACGCGGTAGTATCTGTTCATACTTTCTTAACCCTTTGACAACGCACACACAGATGCTCGAACTCGGGACTCTTAGGATGACCAACATCCTCTTTTAATAAATCTAAAAAAATGGAAATTATAAATATAAGATAGTTTCGATAATAGTAAAGAGTAGCCTAAAACACTCCTTAACATAGATCATAAATAAATTAGGGTAAGTAGTTTAGAAAGTTGAGAAGGTTAATTAATTAGTTAACTAACTAATCTTTTTGATAGAATTAATTAATTATAGGTGCAACCTGTTTTTCTTTTGGAGCTTCGTGGAAGAAAAGGATGAAATAATGGAACATAGGGAGGGGGGGGGGGGATGCCCTAAGACTGTAATCTTATTAATTAAACAGGCATTTGGTTATGCATATAGTCTTTAATTAATTGAGAGGTTAATTAATTAAGGAGCCAAATAAAGTCAAAACTTAGATGCGTCCTATTAATTAGAGTTATCCAGGATGGGGTTAGAATGAATGAATAATAAACCCCTTTCTCCTTTATTTTTATTCAGAATTTGATAATTTTGACTTTCTTTTTAAACAAAAGTCGGGATCCATCCAGCCATTAAAACAAGTCGTCCTTGTGGAAAGGGAATTGACTTTGGTGCCTCAAAAGCAGCATTTTAAGACCCCATTGAAAGACTTCAGAACCAATCGATGATGTTGAGGAAATGGAGATGGATCTGTCCCTCAAAATAGATTCCAAGGAGAAAGAGGAAGATATGGAGGAATCAATGGATTCCAAGATGCATGTAGAGGAAGAAGAAGCTACTGAAGATAAAGAGGTGACATCAATGGCTGCTGCAGGTGAAGTAGAAGATGTTGATGCACCGTTGGAATTGTCCTTGCAGGGAAACAGCAAAACACATGAGGTATTATAAGCTTTGATCCTTTTCTTACATATTATGTAGTTATGTTGGTGTAATTCAGATTCAGTCTTAAATCTATTATGTTGTGCATGTGTACAGTTGTCTGTCTTACAACTGGAGATGAATCGAATGAAAGAAGAGAACAAAGTGTTGAGGAAAGTGGTTGAGAAAACTATGCAAGATTACTATGATCTTCAGATGAAGTTTGCTGTTATTCAGAAAAACGACCATAAGCAGGTTAGCTTCCACCCTCTTACAATCATTTTTTTTTTTTAAGTTGAATATTAATCTCAAACATTTTGGATTTGTTTGATGTATTTAGGACCCTCCAATCTTTCTTTCACTGAATGGAAATGGAAACGGAAACTCAAGTCAAGACCAGCAACCTATTCAAAGAAACTTGAACATTGGCAATCACCAAAAACATGGATCTTCAGAAGGTGATCATAATGATGAAGAGAAAGAAGAAGAACTAGGGCTGTCATTAAGGTTACAAATCAGTTCCGGTCAAAGAGAAAGAGAGGAAGAACACAGTAAGGAGGGAAGTGAAGAAACCCCAAATGTTGCATCAGAGCAAAACAAGCTTCAACCGACTTGTTTATCAGCAATCACAAGCCATGGTGTTTCCCCACCCAATAGGAAAGCTAGGGTTTCTGTTAGAGCAAGATGTCAAACAGCAACGGTATGTTGAAATCATTGTATTTTGTATCTATATATTCAATTTCCTCAAATGCTCAGAGATGATAAGTACTTTTTGCAGATGAATGATGGGTGCCAATGGAGGAAATATGGTCAGAAAATCGCTAAAGGAAACCCTTGCCCTCGAGCCTACTACCGTTGCACGGTAGCACCAGGCTGCCCCGTCAGGAAACAAGTAGTACAATCTTCATAACCAGTACTTTCTTAACTTTATGATCTTTCAATTTAACTGGTATTTGTTTTAGGTGCAACGATGCCTGGAGGATATGTCGATTCTGATTACAACCTATGAAGGAACTCACAATCACCCACTCCCTGTGGGTGCAACAGCAATGGCTTCAACAGCTTCAGCAGCAGCAGATTCCTTTATGTTCCTGGATTCAAGCAACCCTCTCCCTAATTATATCCCAAACTTGAGCCAAGCTTCTTTGCCTTACCAAAACCATCCTCATCTAATGAACTCTCATAGGAACGTGATGAACTTTACCGACCCTTCAAAAGGAACCATTCTCGACCTCACAAACAACCGCCATGTCAATCATCACTTCTCAACAGCTAGCTCTTCGAGCTCCCACCATTCATCACCAGCGTTCCCGTGGATGCCAAGTAGATTAGGCAATGGGACCGGCTCCAGACAATGGAAATCTCAAGAAGATAAGTCATTAGCTGAGAATGTAACAGCAATCGCTTCAGATCCTAAATTTAGGGTTGCAGTTGCGGCTGCCATTACATCTCTAATAAATAAAGAAAGCTAACCCGTCCCTACTCCCATTGCGTCATCATTCATTGCCATTGCCATTGCCATTGCCATTGCCGTTGGTAAGAACAATTGGGCGCCACTCGTGGAAGCTGGTTGGCCCATCCAAAATTACTTATAATTACTTGGGCTATAATACTTTGTTCTTCTTTACTTATAAATTAACTTTAAAGGCAGATTGAAGAGTACATAAAAAGGTAATGTACTTTTTATGGATTGTGTCTGGATTTGCTTTTTCTCTATTTAATATGTAAGGTTGTTTTTTTTTTTTTTACTACAGTAATAATATTTACTAGTGAGATTTCGTATGCGGTTAAAGTATTTTAACCCCATCCATCATGGAAGATGAGTTAAGATCATACATACAATAAAAAAAAGTATCATTTAGTTTTGATTTGTAAATTTTCTAGTTTTCCTTCTAAGAACCAGCAAACATATTTTGTTTTTAATTCATTTTCTAAAATATTTTGGGCTAAAAACACTTTTACATACTTACATTATTTTTTAAAGTTAAAAGTGCTTTTTAACCCAAATGTATAAGTTATGATTTTTAATTTTTGCATTTCGAAAAAAAACACTTTTAGAGTCATGTAACACCACAAACTTGATCTAGATATATTATGGTTAAATCTAGAGAATTACAAAGATTCATTTTGAAAAGTCCAACGTTTGCGAATAAAATTAAAACTAATCAAAAACCTTTAAACAAATATAAACAACCAGTTAAAAATCCAAACTTAAAAGACAATAATCCAAACAGTCGGAAATAGTATAAGTCCAAATAGAATAGTAAGATTACTAAGAACAAAATGACCCAAATCCTGATTCATCGACCCGCTTAAGTCTAAGGGTTACCTGAAAATCAAACAAACAAACAAAATGAGCTTATGAGCTCAATGCGTAACATATAATCAATACAACAAATATGAAGTCATACATGCTTTCAGACTTTCATTTAAACATATTTTATAATCAGATACAGATGCAGAGCATATCATATACAGATTCAAAATTCTACCCCATCTGATACACTTCATCTCCGACCATTCTTACACACCATATATGGTATCAAATACCCATCCATCCCTACACACCGCATCGTGACTGTGTGTCACTTTTCAGAATATTCGCAGACTAACTGCTAGATCATTTGACGATAATTCGCCAAAACCAGAAATGTGTATATGGCAGAGCTTCCAGAATTGATAGATAATTAAACTGCCCAAACTTCCTCCTTTAACACAAATCTCATCCCAATGCAGATGCAAAAATAACAGATATAAAAAATGTATATAGCATACATGCTCCGATATAGATGCAAATCATACTTGGCATAAAACAAATTATATTC
Source organism: Gossypioides kirkii (assembly GCA_005610355.1). Lineage (NCBI taxonomy): Eukaryota > Viridiplantae > Streptophyta > Magnoliopsida > Malvales > Malvaceae > Gossypioides > Gossypioides kirkii. The sequence goes on along the minus strand of CP032254.1, from coordinate 13,999,549 downwards.
GAATAATGCAAATTATACTTAACTTAGCATATAATATGATCAAATATGTGTCATACGGAGCCCACGGAAGGCCTACGTTCGATTCGAACAATGTTTACGACCCTAGGAAAAAATTTTGGAATTTGGCCCACATGTTCGTGTGGTCTCACACGGCCTACATGGCCAGCCCGTGTGGCCTACACAGCTTGGCGCACGATTGTGTGGTTAAAAACAGTGTCTCACAAGGCCTAGCACACGGTCGTGTGACTCAAGTCAGTCTCTCATATGGCCCATGCACACGATCTGGTATACGATCGTGTGACTCAAGTCAATCTCTCACACGGCCCGTGCACACGACCGTGTGTCACACACGATCTACCACACAACCTGACACATGGTCGTGTGGCGTCGACAATCCCAATTAATTTTGACTTTCTTCGTTCGCTGTTTTCTCAGGTTTACGTTATACGCCTAGATAATTTTTGACCATCAATTCAAAAACGAGTAATCCAACACCTAAATCGACAGTTAACACAACCAATTTAGTAATGATTTACAAAACCTACTCAAGAATTGATCACAAACACGTTCATTCGGCCCCTAAAAACAAAATCGAACACTAACCTTTAACGAACAACTACATGATGCCTAAGTCGCTGGAGGAGCACCCAACGCCTCTCGGTCTTCTCCTAAAACATATCGTATCAATTAGACAACACGAAAAACAAATTTTAGCACATCATTACCGAAATTTTGAATTCCCCAATGAACAATTCGACAAAAGAACAGAGTAGATGATAAAATCTTTCCTCTAAGGACTGAAGCCGAAACAATAGAATCAAAGGTAACAAAGAACCAAAAAGAAACAACAAGAAGGAACAATTGTTACTGGGAAGAAGAAAAAAGAAAAGAAAAGAATAAGGAAAAAGAAATAACACAGGCAAAGATGGGGAAAACGTGGGAAAAGAAGATAATTAAATAATTTAAAATAAAATCTATTTATTTCCGAAAAGATATAAAATATTTCTTTATTATTTTCACAAAGACTCAAACACAAGATCAAAAAGTAAACTAAGCTTAGTCTTACCACTAAACCATAAAGTTCATTGCTGATATAAATTTACACAAAATTAAACTTAACTCATGATCTCAAACACAACTAAGATCCTAAACCACAAAAGCATACACTTAATTCTATCCAAATTTAACCAAAAAATTTTAAATTTTTGGAGCGTTACAAGTCAAATGATGTTTTTAACTCTTATTCATGATCTAATCTATATTGAGTGGTAACAAGTCTAAGGTATAGGTTTTTAATAAGGAAAAAAGAGGGAGTTTATGTGGTAATTTTTCCCAATGGTTATTTTAGTTATTATTTGAGGGTTACAAATTTTATGATTTCACTACTAGGGTTGTTTTTAAGATGGATAATGCTCGATATTTGAAGATGTTGAGTTTGTAGGATAGAGAGAATTAAAGATATTGCCTTTGAAGAAGAATATGTTGATATTCCTTAACACATTCCTTTAATTGCTATTGACATTGATGAAAAACAATCTATTAATACATGATATTGTTCAAGTAACAACTCTTGATCAAGATAATGTCATTGAACCTCTTAGCGAAGTTTAGAAAATTGTTTCACAATAACAAACTGAATAATCTCAAAAACAATGTCATTTAGAGGGTCCACTAAAAAAAGGTTATAATGGCTTCAGTGACTTATTTTAACCTTAAGCTACATCATATGAATGTCAAGACTAATAATGACATTAATTTCACAATTTTTATGGTGCAATAAGAAAACTTTGTGTTTAGTAATGTAAAGTTAATGATTTTCAAATTAAATAAATATTTTATAAAAATATTTTTTTTATTGTTGTGTCCTGTAGTACTTGTATCCTAACTTTTAAAATTTATCGTGTGATTGTATCCATATCGTGTTGTACTTATATTACGTATGTTGTTTTTAGTAATCAAGTGTAAGAACAAAAATCGTATTTTATCTCCTTAAATCTCTTTAGTGGTAGTTAACTTTGATTTTTTTTTAATATACTGGTATGATTATATGGTAGTATATGTTTATACTTTCTTAATCATTTTCACAACACACACCTTGCACACAAAAATGCTCGAACCCAAATCTCTTAGGATGGACATCATCCTCCTTTTTACTGGAGCCACTTATTGGATTCGTGAACCTTGATTTGAGTGACCGCTTATTTACACTTTGGGTCGTTTTATAGAATTACCCACTACACTCATTAATTAATTTGCAATGTACTCCGCATTAGTCACAAGCTTATGGCATTTCATGCACTGAATGTAGTCTATGGTTTAGTTCACTGAATATTAACCAAATTCAAGTCCCTTTTTTTGGTGCTCCTATCATCTGTTACTTTCCCTATCCTTCATCTTGTCGATGAGTAATTGGTGAAACCTTGGGGGCTACTACATTCGCTTGACTGTTATTACAAATGTTGTCATCCGCAGAGTCGACAATGATGTCAACAGGTTCTTCCTGCAGGGAGCTTATCGTTGATGGTGGCACTTCATTTCTTGGTGCTGATAATTGATCCTTCATCTCCTTGCCTTTACCCCAAAGCACAATATACAGCCCCAGCACTATGAACACTGCTCCAAGTATGCTGAAATTTAAGGAGGCGGAAAAAGTTAAATATGCAGCTCTTCATTTTTGCATATTAGAAATTAACATCCCTAACCTTCCCAGGTAAAGCTTTGCATCTAAAAGCAACGACTCAGCCAAAGCGACTAAAACAAGCATTAGAGGGTTAAAAACGGAACAGTAGAGAGGGCCTTTGAGGCGCACACACCAAATTACAATGGTACAAGTCAATCCCGACACTGCAATTCCCTGCAACACCAACAAAAAGTTGCAGATTCCTCGTATAATACAAGTATAAAAAGGAAAGGATTAATGGACACAGACACGCACCGCGTAAGCAACAGTGAGAAGCCTAATATTGAAACCTAGTTTCCACTGGCTCCAATCTCTTTCCAAGAAAAGTGCATAACCAACTGATTGCATGGCTCCCATTATACACATCAAAGCCGTACTTGAGTAAGGACATGGGTAATTTCTACTCATCTTAGCCTACATCATACCACTACTTTACCTAAATAATTGTTAACAAAACATTTGAGCTAATAATAAAATGTAGGTATATTACCTGAATGAGCAACCAGAAAGTTAAAGAGATGCAGCAGGCAAAAGCTAGCAAAAGACCCAAAAGAGATTTGGATGAGGCAGCAGGGTGTGACGCGGGTGGACCATGATTTAGAAGCTCAAAATGTGTAGGCCAAATGTTAACTTCAACTCCTTTGTAGAATGTGAGAAGCATTGCACCTCCTATTCCTGTTAATGTTCCAAATACTTTTGCCTTCCCTGCCATTGTTCCAAATGCTAGCTTTTCCAGTCTGTCATTCAAATACATAATATATAAATTTAAAACCTGGTATGGGCTAAAATAAGGGCGGAGCACTGAAAGATGCATTATATATACCCTAAGAGGACGGAGAAAATGAGGGTAGTGACTGGCATGAGATTAGTGATGGCAGAAACAAATGTTGCAGAAGTTAGAGCTAGGCTTGCGATGTATAGATTCTGTGATAGTGATCCCCTGCAATACATGCTTCATTTTTCACACACACACACTACTATATACATAATAAAAAGGAGAACATGATTAGTTACAAACTTTACCCTAATAATCCACAAAGAAATGCCTGGAAGAGTATGGTCCAACTCAGTTTTGGCCTATTTCTGCACCAAATCAAAATAATGTAATTCAACCATAACATTTAATAGGTTATTAACTCAAATGATAAAAATCATAGTAAAATTTACATTTTGATCCCAAAATGATAAAAATTTGATTTAACCCTTTAAAAATTATAAAATATAGGCTATTAAAATACAATTTAATTCCTACCCTCCCAAAAATAATTTCAGGCTCCACCACTGATTTTAATATTCTATTTTTCTTTACGTGGATATGACAAAATCTAATACAAAGAAAATCCATATAGCATCCAAAATGTAAGTTTTGTTGATTATACATATACATAGCTCATGCTTTCAACACTTTTTTCCAAATCGGTTGAACTCTATTTTTTAAACAAAAGAAGAAATAAAAACCAACACAATACTTCCAAAACAAATCTGACTGCCATACCAATTCAAATTGCATGATTAAGTGCAACACACCTCTACTCATCCTTCTTAATATAACCACCTTCCCTATTTTATCCACACTTCTAACATTAAGAGATAAGTCTTTGACTTAAATCAACCTCAACAGTTCTAACAAAATGGTCAATGAGTGTTTGACTTAATGGTAAAAATGGTTCTAGTTTTGTGTAAATTCCTAGTTTAAATGGTAAAAAGGCTATCTTTATACAAGTCTGCAGCCCTTGATCAGTCATGCATGTGTTCTTCATGGTAGAACTTTTCTGTTTTTTCATGATGAAAATTTGTGACTTTATGCATGTCTATTGAAAACTGTTTCCTGGACTTAACATTGCTTTGGGATGAAAAACAATTACTTGGTAGGATGGAGAGAGATCGATCTGTAGAAATAAAAGATAGTTAAGATGAGAAAAAGAAACCCCTTTTTAAAGAAAAAAAGAAGAATGAAAAGCAAACCTTTCCAAGAGAAGAGCAAGAGGAAGCATAACAGGAACGGCAAATAAGAATCTGTAGGCTGTGATAATCTTCAAACTCATTCCGTCATTAGCAGCCAATTTATACAGCAAGTTCATTCCAGCAAAAGTTGCTTGAACCATCACCATAGCCATTGCTGGCTTCAATCCTTGTAAAATACTACACTTGTTCTTCCCCATTTTTCTTTTCTCAGAAACACAAAAACTCTTGTTGTATATTTTCTATACACTTAAAGAGAAAGGAAAAGCATTTTAGAAGCTTCTGCACTGTCGTTTTCTACTGCATCTGCGCATTTCAATTTCAGAACCTCAGATATTAAATAATGAAAGAGAGAGAGTTTTTTTTTTTTCAATTAGATGTAAATTTCTGTTGAGTATAACAATAGCAATTAAACACATGGGGAACTCTCGTAATGTGTTGGGAAGCTAATTATGACGTAGCAATTACGTTGAATCTCAATCCCACACTTACTATGTTTTAAGTAATTAATAAATTCATAAATAATACATTTTCACATAAATATGGATGTGGAATTCAGATACGTGTTTAAAAATAACATAATATAATATATCATGATCATACATGAAATATGTACAATATTAATTAAAAGTTTGATTAAATTGTGAGTGAAACGAAATCCAAACACATAAATACATCATGTTAACAATACTAAATACATTACAATTGTTTATCATAATATTTTCATCAGTTGTGAGTTGGTGGTGTCAAGCTGACTCTTGACACCAACTCAATTAACAACGTTAATATAGATATACAATTGATAGAGGTAATAAAATGTGCATGTTAAAATAAAAATGTATAAAACACACCAAAATGAAGTTTCGATAGAGTGGTAAATTTAAGGTTTTACCAACCTTATTGGCATGGGTTTAAATCCTATCATATGTATATTTTTATTGGTTTTTGTTAAAATAAAAAAAACTAAAGTACCCTAACAAATATAATTTATCTTACAGAAGGACATTTCTATAATTTCTCTAACCGAGTTGGTGTTCAGTTGACTCATGATACCAACTCAATCAGGAACTTAAATAAAAGTAAGTATAAATATACAAATGAAAATAATAAATAGTGCATATTAAAATAAAAATATATAAAATATATTAAAATAAATTTTTTGTTGAGTAGTAAATTTAAGGTTTTACTAATCTAATTGGGTGGATATAAATCCTAGTATCTCACTATATACATATTTTTATTTCTATTGGTTTTTATTAAAATAAAAAGACTTAAGTACCTTAAAATAATATTTTTTATTATGAAATGGCATTTTCATAATTTTTTTAATTGAGTTAGTGTCTGGTTGAATCGTAAAATCAACTCAATCAAAAACTTAAATAAAAATATATAAAAAAAATTGTTGGTGAATATAGTATATAAAAATTTATTCATATATGTTGGACAAAACACATTAACGAACACATATAAATATAAATATTTATATTAAAACAAGATCTGTACAAACTATTATAAAGAAATATTTATGTTTATGTAAAAATAACATATCTAAACAAAATCAATTTAAATAAATATTTATTTTCATATAAAACATCATATTTAAACAAATCACTTTCAATAAATATTTATATTTATTTAAAACATCAGATCGGAAAACAAATTAATTAAACAAGATCTAAAAATCATAAATCAAACAAAGAGGATCGAATTTTACGAAATGCTGAGGCTTGTTTTCACAGTTTCCTTAAGATAGATCCGGCCTCTCCTACGGTACTTAGAGAAACGTTGGTCGTCTGTCTCCCAAAATACAATAACAAAATGATCTCTGTAGTAGCACATCTGCAGTGGTCAACAAACAAACATTGCCTTCTTCTACCGGAACGTTTGAAAAATTAAAGAGAAAAAGAAAACAAATTTGAGAGTGAAAATCAAAATAAAAATTGTTTTGTGTCTGTTTAGAATTCTGCAGAATTCTTTTGATATTTATAGGTATTCAATGTGAAGAAATTAAGGAAATATTTTGTATATAAGGAAACAAATATGATTTAAAGAAGCCTTTAAATCAATTTGATAGATTATGTAATAATATCTGTTGGGGAAAAAATAATTTAAGTATTTGGGTTAGAAATATTCATAAGACTTTTTTTGGCCTAATCATTCCAAACATTACACATTGCCCAAGTTATGCTAGCACCCCAACCTCGATGGGTTTGGATCAACACCACCCTTGCATGCAAGGTAAAGCTTCAAACTTAATTATTCAATAACCTTTTGGTGGATTTTCATATATAAACATATCTCACACTTGCTATTTAAAAATGTGGGATTTAAGCTTTTCTTTTCCATAACTTATTCACAAGTAGTTTATTTTGAGTATTAATTTCTCATTTATCACTCATCTATTTTAAGCATGTGATATACCGTTGTAAAGGTATCATGGAGTAGAATATAAAACCATAATTTTATTATTCAAACCTCCACCTTTACCTATCGAGAATATGCCTCAAAGTTACCCAAAAATATTATTTTTTCAACACTATATTTTATGCTTAGTGTTCTATTCAAGTAATAATTGTCACATCCCAAAAATCGAGTTAGTAGAATTGGGTTTTTAAACCGGAGGTTTGAGTTAGAGGTCGGAAATTAAGGTTGTAAATAAGTAATTAAAGTATTAAAGTAACATAATCGGGTTTTTATTTTATTAACTAGCTTAAACTAAAACTTAATTTTAAGGTTTAATTTGGAAATAGTGAGTTTTAAATGAGTTAGGACCTAATTAGAAAATAGAGGAAATAGAGAGTGACCAATAGGGAAAATTGCCCAATTTTTTATAATTAGATTTCTACATGCAGTGTACCACCGTCTTCTTCCTTGTTAGTGTTACTTCGAAATTAATTCATTCTTTCAGATTTAGTAAACTCTCAAACACCAAAATTACTCCAATTTCAAAGAAAAACCACGTTTTCTTTCTCAATTTCATAATTGTTTTTCTTGTGTTCAAATCTAGAATTTGAGTTGTGAGTCATAGTTTTCATCAAATTAAGGTAATATTTTGACTTTTTAAAGTTAAATAAAGAATGTTGTTAATTCAAATTGAGTTTTAAACTATTATATTAGGATTTGATGTTTTTAAAGTAAGTTTGGATTCAGAAGTGACAAATCCTAAAATCTTGAGTAAATTTGTGTTTTCGAAATGATTTTTGATTCATTCTAATAAGGTATTCCACTTCAATTCGATAAGTCCTTACCAAATTTTTAAGAATCGAGCATTATCCCTTTTTATATGTTGTTGAAAGCTTGAATTTTTTGAAAATTTTAGAATCTTGGATTTAAATTAAATTAATGGTTTAGAACTGAAATTAAATGATATTTAGGATGTTTGAAATCGGAATTGAGGATTTGAAACGAGATTAGAGTGTCAAAACTTCAATTTCGATAAAAACTAGCTAGTTTTCGGTAATGAGAAAGGAGACGCTTGAATTGTGCTTTTCTTGTTTGGTTGCATTCAAGGTTGTTTTTAATGAGTTTGAAACATGTTTGTTGTGTGTACAAAGTGTCATATCAATCGGGAACCACTACGAGCAAGTCTAAAGTAAGGAAAAGCTTGTTTAACTTTCGACTAGTAAACGGAAGCGTGATCGATGAGTGTCCGGAGTTGATGCTAGTATGCGTGATTGGTGAGTGTCCGAGTCGTAAATTTATCACTCAGTCGAAACTTCATTTTGGTGTGTTTTATACATTTTTATTTTAACATGCACATTGTATTATCTCCATCAGTCGTATATCTATTCTAACGTTGTTAACTGAGTTGGTGTCATAAGTCAGCTTGACACTAACTCACAATTGATGACAATACCATGATAAACAATTGTAATGTATTTAGTATTGTTAATATGATGTATTTATGTGTTTGGATTTTGATTCACTCACAATTTAATCAAACTTTTAATTTTAATATCGTACATATAATTATAATTAATTAATTTTAAACCATATATTTCATTATTATTTATATGTTACTTTTAAACACATATCCATAATTTCCTATATTTATTTGAAAATGTATTATTTATGAATTTATTAAATGCTTAAAAAATATTGAGTGTGGGAATTGAGCTTCAACGTAATTGCTTCGTCATAATTAGGTTCCCAACACATTACGAGAGTTCCCCACGTGTCTAATTGCTATTGTTATACTAAACAGAAATTTACATCTAATTGAAAAAAATAAAAAAACTAATTCCTCAACAATAACAAATGCATGATTTTGTTTGCATTACCAATACTCAGCACTCTCTCTTTCATTATTTAATATCTGAGGTTATGAAATTGAAATGTGCAGGTGCAGAAGAAAACGACAGTGCACAAGCTTGTAAAAAGCTTTTCCTGTCTCTTTAAGTGTATAGAAAATATACAGTAAGAGTTTTTGTGTTTTGATAAAAGAAAAATGGGGAAGAGCAAGTGTAGTACTTTTCAAGGATTGAAGCCACAGCAATGGCTATGGTGGTGGTTCAAGCAGCTTCTGCTGGAATGAATGTGTTGTATAAATTGGCTGCTAATGATGGAATGAGTTTGAAGATTATCACTGCCTACAGTTTCTTATTTGCAGTTCCTGTTGTGCTCTTCTCTTGGAAAGGTTTGCTTTTTCTTCTTTTTTTTAATATTTCCATTTTTTTTACATTAATACTCACTTCATGTAGGAAGGAAAAAAGGGGTTTCTTGTTCTCATGTTAAGTATTTTTATTTCTATAGATCGATCTCTCTCCATGCTACTAAGTATTTGTTTTTCTTGTAATTTCCTTTCTCCCTAAACAATGTTAACTTTAGGAAACAGTTTCCAGTAAACATGCATAAAGGCACAAATTTTCATTATAAAATTGAGAAAAATTCTACCATGAAGAAAGCATGCATGACTGATCAAATATTTTTTATACACTATAAACTCATATTGTGAATGAAAAGCAAACCTTTCGAAGACAAGAGCAAGAGGAAGCATAACAGGAACTGCAAATAAGAATCTGTAGGCAGTGATAATCTTCAAACTCATTCCATCATTAGCAGCCAATTTATACAGCACATTCATTCCGGCAAAAGTTGCTTGAACCACCACCATGGCCATTGCTGGCTTCAATCCCTGTAAAATACTACACTTGTTCTTCCCCATTTTTCTTTTATCAGAAACACAAAAACTCTTGTTGTATATTTTCTATACACTTAAAGAGAAAGGAAAAGCATTTTAGAAGCTTCTGCACTGTCGTTTTCTACAGCATCTGCGTATTTCAATTTCATAACCTCAGATATTAAACAATGAAAGAGAGAGAGAGTTTTTTTGTCCAATAGATGTAAGTTTCTGTTTAGTATAACAAATAGCAATTAAACACGTGGGGAACTCTCGTATTGTGTTAGTAAGCTAATTATGACGTAGTCGATTACGTTGGAGCTCAATTTCCACACACAATAGTTTTTAAATATTTAATAAATTCATAAATAATACATTTTCAAATAAATATGGACGGAAATTACGAAAGTAGAATTTAAATATTTGTTTAAAAATAATATATAATAAATAATGAAATGTATGGTTTTAAATTAGTTAATCATAATCATACGCGAAATATATACGATATTAAAATTAAAAGTTTGATTAAATTGTGAGTGAAACGAAACCCAAACACATAAATACATCATATTAACAATACTAAATACACTATAATTGTTCATCATGATACTGTCATTGTCGAAATCATTTTTTGAAAAAAACAAAAATAAGTCTCGATTTATATTTTGAAAAATAAAAATGGAGTCGCCACTAATAATTTTTAAAGCCGGTGTAATTGGGTCACCCTTCGAGATTTTTTAAAAAAATCATTAAAATGATTTCGGTATTTGAAACCATAAAATGAGTTCGGGAGTCGGTTACGCATAAGAAAGGATTAGCACCCTTACACGTCCAAAATTGATACCTAATCGATTATTCAAAATCTTATTTGTTGAAAATTAAAAGTTTGAGAAAAATTTATATTGTGATCCTTAAATGCATGAATATCATATTTATTTTATTTTGAAAAAAAAAATTGTTTCCGAAGAAAGCTCTTTATTTCGAATAAATCGAGAAAAAGTTACATCCAATAAGTTAGGATATAATAATTCAAATATTCAAAAATAACGAACTTTTCAAAAAAAAATCTCGTATTTAAATTTTTAAAAGGATATTCAATTATCCCGATTCAAAAAAAACGACACTCAGTGAGTTAGGGCATGATTTTTCAAATTCCCGAGACAAAGGACATTCCTTGAGTTTTAAAAACAATTTATGTATTTTAAAAAAAAATGAATTATCATTTTATGCAAACATAAATATGCACATAACTTACAAATATAAATAAAAAAATAAAAATGTAATAAATGCAATTATAGTACAATTCTCAAGAACTGATGTAACGTTCTTCATCTTTCTTACTCGATTCTTCCCAGATCGAGGCCTCTAATGAACACCCAATGAAGTTATTTCCAAGGCTGAAGACCACTCTCTCCCAAGAGAGACAAATCGGCAAAGGAATGGAAAGGAAATGGAAGGGAAAAGCTAGAGAGAAAATGAGATAAAGAACAGAATGTATTGGTGAATTCATGATTAGAATGGGTAGCTTAAAGGGGTATTTATAGGTGGGAGTTAGAGACTATTTTTAGAAAATGAATTTCAACCACTCAATCCCATGGCCGGCCACCTTTTGAGCACTTTGACTAGTTCAAAGTTTGCTTGAAACTAGATTGGGGCAAATCCATAAAAGCACCAAAAGTGGAGGGGTTTGAATAGGATTTGAGAGGATTTTGAGGACTATTTTCAAGGATTTGAGGACTTTGACTTTGGTTTCGAGGTCCATACGAAATTGGGCTTGTACAATCATCAATTGTGAGTTAGGGTCGAGCTGACTTGTGGCACCAACTCAATTAACAATGTTAGTATAGATATACAACAAATGAAAGTAATAAAATGTGCATATTAAAATAAAATTGTATTAAACACGTAAAAATGAAGCTTCAGTTGAGTGATAAATTTAAAGTTTTATCAACTTAATTGGCATGGGTTTAAATCCCATCATATGTTTACTTTTATTGTTTTTGTTAAAATAAAAAAACTAAAGTACCCTCAAATAGTATAATTTATTTTATGGAAGGACGTTTCTATAATCTCCCTAACTGAGTTGGTACTCAGTTGACTCGTGACACCAACTCAATCAAAAGCTTAAATAAAATTAAGTATAAATATACAACTAATGGAAATAATAAATAGTGCATATTAAATAAAAATGTATAAAATATATTAAAATAATTTTTTTGTTGAGTAGTAAATTTAAGATTTTACTAATTTAATTGAGTGAGTTTAAATCCCACTATATACATATTTTTATTTTTATTGATTTTTGTTAAAATAAAAACACTAAAGTACTTTAAAATAATATAATTTATTTTAATTATAGAATAACATTTTATTAATTTCTTTATCAAATTGGTATTCGGTTGAATCGTGAAATCAATTCAATCAGAAACTTAAATAATAGTATATATAACTTTATTCCTATATTTTTTGCTTAGTGTTCTATTCAAGTAATAATTGTCATATCCCGAAAATCGGGTTAGTAGAATTGGGTTATTAAACCAAATGTTTGAGTTAAATTCCGGAAATTAGGGTCATAAATAAGTAATTTAAGTATTAAAGTAACATAATTGAGTTTTTATTTTATTAACTAGCTTAAACTGAAACTTAATTTCTAGGTTTAATTTGGAAGTAGTGTATTTTAATTGAGTTAGGACCTCATAAGAAAAGGAGGAAACAGGGAGCGATCAATAGGGAAATTGTTCAATTTTTGAAAATTAGATTTCTACAAGGAGTATATCACCGTCTTCTTCCTTCTTAAAACCTACGCATTCAAATTTTCCTTAAACCAAAATCAGAGAGTTACTTCGAAATTAATTCATTCTTTCAGGTTTATTAAACCCCCAAACACTAAAATAACCCCTATTTAAAGAGAAATCGTGTTTTCTTCCTCAATTTCGTCAGTTCTTTTCTTGTGTTCAAATCTGGAATTTGAATTGTGGATCATCGTTTTCATCAAATTAAGGTAATATTTTGACTTTTTAAAATTAAATGAAGAGTGTTGTTAATTCAAATAGAGTTTTAAACGATTATATTTGGGCTCTATGTTTTTAAAGTACGCTTGAAAAAAAAATGACAAATCTTAAAATCCTGAGTAAATTTGTGTTTTCAAAATGATTTTTGATTTGATAAGTCCTTATCGAATTTTTAAGAGTCGAGCATTTTTCACTTTTTACATATTCTTGAAAGCTTGAATTTTTTGAAAATTTTAGAACCATGGATTTAGGTAAAAATAATGGTTTAGAATTGAAATTAAATGATATTTAGGATGTTTGAAATCAAAATTGAGGATTTGAAACGAGATTAGAGTGTCGAAACTTCAATTTCAACAAAACTAACTAATTTTTTATAGTGAGTAAGGAGAGGCTTGAATTGTGTTTTTCTCACTCTTTGGTTGTGTTCAAGACTGTTTTTAATGAGTTTGAAATGTGTTTGTTGTGTGGACGAAGTGTTTGATCAATCGGAGCCACTACAATCAAGTCTAAAGGCAAGAAAAAATTTGTTTGAGCTATCAACTAGTAAGTGGAAGCGTGATCAATGAGTGTTCAGAATCGCTGTTGGTATGCGCAATTCGTAATGTTAATCGAAAGATTAGGATTAGCCTAAAATCTTTGTTTCTAAGACTCGAATTTGATTTCAAACATCCTAAATACCATTTAATTACAGATTAAGCCGTCATGTGAACATTTAAAAGATGAAAAACGTTCAATTCTTAAATATTTGTTAATGATCTATTAAATTGAGTTGAAATACTTTCTAATTAGTTCAAAATGAGTCAAAAATCATTTTTTTAAAAAAATTAGGTTTACTTGATATTTCAGGATTCACAATTTTTTAATTAAAGTTTGGTTTAAAAATGTTAAATATATTAAATTCACCATACAACAAGTAAAACTCGAATTGAATTAACAACCTGCTTTGTTTGATTATAAAAAGTCAGAATGATACCTCAATTTGTTAAAAACAATGTACTATGGATCTAATTCGAAGATGAACGTGAGAAGAAAAATAATGAAATTGACGGAGAAATCATAGTTTTTTCATTGAAATTGGAGGTTAATTTGATGTTTGGGAGGTTAGAGAGCCTGAGTTGTTTGGCTGATTTGAGAGGGAAACTTAGATTGAAATTTTTAGAGAGATTTCAAATGGAAGAGATGAAGGAGGGAAAGTTGGATAGGCTTATGCATGTTTGACCAATTTTCAAAAAGTAGGCAATTACCCTTTTAATCACTTTGAATTTCCACACTTTTTCAAACAAGTCCAAATTTAATTAAAAACACATTTCATCAATTATTTTCAAAACCGACTTCATATTTAAAATCCGTTTTAAATTAATTAATAATCAAATGCTTAATTTTAATTTTTCTACCTGAATTTTAATCCCATTTATTATTTTAATATTTTACCTAATTATTATTATGAACTTAATTTTGGTATCCGGTCCATTAACTAGGTTTTTGGATGTGACAAAATTAGTACAACTTTTTTAAATAATAAATGTAATTTGAATTTTAATTATTTTAAATGTTTAATTGTCACAACTTCTATTAAATCCAAAATTATCTTTAAATGTATTATTACCACAACTTTTATTTTATTTAAACTTTTTTAAGTAATAATTCTAATTAAATATTATAACTTTTTTAAAATGTAAATAAAATTGTAGAAACCCAATTTTAATCGGGCCAATTCAAAACCCAAACCCAAAAAGAAATCAAAATAAGTAAATAAATTTAAATTAAATGTTTATTTTACAACCCAAAAACCCAATAAAAATAAAACCCAAATTCTAAAATTAAATTAATCCAAAAATTACAAACAGGCCAACCCAAAACCCAGGTCAAAATTCGGCCCAAAAGGCCCAAAACCTAAAAAACTTTTGAAACCCTAATCTACCACCGCTCCCCACCCCTTTGCCACGTCAGCAGCCACGTTAGCCACCTGGCTGACCGTTGACTACTCGGCTCCCGAACACCTCTGCCCGAGACCCCTCTGCTGCCCGAGGCCGTTCCTCTACCCAGTGCTCCCTTTGCCCGAAACCTTCTGCTGCCTTTTGCACTGAAATGGAAAGACGTCACTCCCGGTAACAGCGTTGACCATGGAGAATCGCCGTTTCGGTGATACCTGCAACAAAGAACAACAGCAAGTAGCAGACAGAGACAATAGAGGATAGCAGAATAAGAAAAACAAAAGTATTCTATGTAAATTATTTTGGCTATAAAAGCCGTTTTGAATCTGTAAGCAAGAACAGGCAATATCAATACAAAATTCATGCAAAACGAAATCAAAAAGATATAGCAAAAGGATTCAGACTCAAAGAAATCTTAGAAGTGATATCCGCAAGGTACATTTTTTAATGCATATATATATATATCTATGTTAAATACATCACCCCTTTTTTTAAACAAATAATGGATAATCTCATTTAAAAGACAAAAAGGAATTAAAAGCAAAACGGAAACCTTTTCTGCCTTTTCATGAATCTGGAAGTATAACCAGATTCGAAAATTTTTTACACTTTCACTTTTAAGATTTAGGTTTAAATCTAAACTCTTTTCGAAAATAGGTGTAGAAAGGGGTAGATTTCAAATGAAGATAAGAAAGAATATACTTGAAATATTTGTTTTTTTAAAAAGAATAAAGAAATTTAGATCTGTGTTTTTTCGAAATGTATGCATGCAAATAAGAGGAGAAGAAATCGGATTTTTAAGGTGTTCGAACCCAGATCATTCTTTTTTTTAAAGAAAAAGGGAACCAAAATCAAAATCTCATGTTTTGGGTCTTCTAAAAAAAAAAAGAGAAGAGATTTCGGTTCGATCTAAAGAGATTCGAACTTAGATCTACATTTTAAAGAATAAAAGGTGAAAGAGGGGTGCCGTTTCGTTCACCTGGGCGACGCGTGTGGCGTTTCGAGCGACGGAATCACTGGAGGTCGACGGTCGAATCTTCAATCGGTGAAGAGAGGGTTCAGAGAAAAGGGGAGTTCGAGGGATTTTTTTAAAAAAATAAAGGTTAAAAATGAAATATTTTTATTAAACTTTGGTTTATAAGGCTTAAGGAAACAGCGTCGTTTAGGGCCTAAGCTGGTGACCTTAAAACGACGTCGTTCCAACGTTTTAACCCGAATTTAAACCCGACCCGTCCGCAAGGGATCCGCGAATTTCCAAATGAATGGGAAATTGCGTTTCGCGGTCCTTCTTCTTCTCCATCATTTTGATTTTGGTCCTTGTGAGGATGATCAGAGTCAAAACGACAGCGTTTTCTAGCTTAATACGATAGCTTTGAAATGCTGTCGTTTGGTAGCAAATCTTTAAAAGATTAAAATGGAAAATCGTGTTTTAAGTAAGTCCCTTTTATTTTGTTGTGTTTAAAACAGGCCCAAAAGTCGTTTTATTTTTGTTTGAAATTCAGCTCAGAAACCCGTCTTTTCTTTCAAATTAGTCCTTTGATCAATAACAAAAGAAAGGGGAATTTGTTGTTTCGACCCTGTTCTCATGATTTTATTAGTCGCTTCTTGTTTAAATTGTTTTCTTAAAAATAGCTAGTCTTTTTTTCTTCTTCTTTTATTTCGGTCCATTAACCCCTCTTTAAAAAAAATTCAAGTCCCGATTAAATAAATTCGTTTTACCTTAGTTGCCTATATTTTATTTTCTCCAAGGTTTTTTTGAAAATTTCAATTCTACTATAATATTTTCTTTGTATTATTAAACCCCTCTTCGTATTATTTTTTACTTTAACATTGTTAGTGTTTATAAAATAAATTTCTTTATGAAGTTCCCTAAGGTTTTGTTCTTTAAAAAAGGAAGGGGGGGAAAGAGGGCCACTTCACTCAAATTTTTACTTCTTTGAATCTGATCCCCAAGCCATTCCTCAATGATTATTGCTTAAACCTTTTTAATCATTTTCACTGTTTGTTCAATCTATGTAATCCTCATTTATTTTTATTAAATTATCATACCATGTTGTTCTTATGCACCTCATTGTTTTACTTATTATCATCATTGTTATTTCAAGAACACATTCATGTAATTTACCCTATGCTTTCAACTACTTAATTTAGGATGAAGGGCACCCCTATGTAAATTTCTTTGCAAAATGGTTTAGTTAAATCGTTTTTTTTAATGAGATATATATGAATTATCCTTTCAAAGTGAAAGTCCATTTACTTTGAGAATTTCGAAGATAATGCTCTAACGTGATTAAGTGTTACCTTCTTTAAGCCTAATAAAATCGAATATCTTACTTTAAAGTCAAATTGCCGAAGCATTTTTCAATAGACATTAAAAACACGGATTTTTTAAAAAAAAAATCAAAACAATGCTCCTTTATTTTAGGAATGCAAGAAATTGTGCTCTAACACGATGAGTGCGACTTCTTTTTCGAACCTAAAATGATCGAGCATCTTATTTAAAATCATCAACTACCCGATATTTTGGAGGAGTCGAAATCGTGTCCTAGCGAGTTGGTTGTGATTTCGCTTCAAACCCAAATAATAGAATATCTCGTTTTAACATCTAATTCATGAATGACATTTTGAATTTCTACTCGAATTTTCGATTTTCAACAATTAAGACACTAAATAATTGATTAGGTACCGATTTCGGGCGTGTGAGGATGCTAACCCTTCCTCGCACGTAACAGACTCTCGAACCTACTTTTTCTGAATTAGGTCCGTTTAAAATATGAGTCGGCTCAGACTTGAACATTCAAGGTCCAAATCCGATCCAGCTCGGTCCGTTTTAAGTTTATAATAGTTTATAATATATTATTTTTGTATATTATGTAATTTAAAACACATTAAAAAATAAATTTATACTAAATATATAATACTACTCTAATGTAAACATTAAAAAAATGTTAATGTCATTGTATACAAAATTTCAATAACTAAAAAAATATAAAATTATTAAAAATTAAAATAAAACAATATAAATATATATATATTTAAAAATGAAAAACTAATATGAGCGTGTCTAAAATGAGCTTGAGTTAGTCTTTTGCAAATATAGGTAAGTTTGAGCAAAATTTTAGACCTAGAGTTTGGACCGAATTGAGCTTGAACAAACATAAAATATATTAATATCATACTTATATCCGACCCGACCCGACTCGACCATGAACACCTTAACTATAATCATCTAACATTGAATCGGGGTGAACTAACAAGTTGCTTACCTATCTTCAATTAGTTGAATTCCTCCTACCTCTCCCATTATAAAATAATTTGAGCCCAATTATAATGAGACTAAATTCTGGATCCAATGTGCTTGAAAAGGCCCAACTGAACAAATGCAGGCGGTGCGTCCTACGCACAAGGAGCACTTTAAAGTCTGAATGAAGGGCACGTCTGTTTTATACTCGCAGTTTCAGCAGGGAAAGAGGATAGCCGTAACTTAGTAATTTCTGCTCCTATCCCTGAGGTATTCACTCCCATATTTTCTTTTCCGTCGACTCGTGTTAGATTTTTATCTTAATTGATCTCTTACGGATGTTCTTTTTAATCTTTTTATAGCCGATCAGGAGTTTTTCTTGATCTGTAAATCTAGGGTTTGGTTTTAATAGATTTATCATTGGGTTCTCCAATGAGAAATCTCATATCTGGTGTGTATTTGTCTGTGTATGTTTTAATTTTAATATTTCATTATCCGTTTAGGATTTTGCAAAATTACTGGATTGCTGACTTTCTGCTTTATTTTGTTGACTTTGTAATTCATTTACCAGGTGACCTGCAAAGCTCTTGACTGTTACGTTTTTCATTTCATTTGCAATGTAAGCTTCTATGTTCTTTTTTTCTTATACATATGTTTCTATCTGTTTCATAATATGTTTGCAAGTGGAGTGAGTTTGATGATATATTTTGTCTCAATTAATTTAGTTTGTTTTGCATTCTGTTGTTAAACATTTTCTCTATTTGTTTCTTGATCTGTAATCATTCTTGGGTATAGGAAATAATCATACTACTGTGAATAAAGCCTGTGTGGTGCATCTGTTATGTAAATTTGTGATTAATGTATGTTGTTGGGTTGTGGGGTTTTTTGTATGGGGCAACATGGACACTGCAACAGATTGAACAATCATTGTATTTTTGGATATTCGGATGAAATGATCTCACATGATATCAAATTGGAATTAAGTAAGCATTTTTTTCTCTAATTCAATCAATTGGATAAGTAGTGGGAACGCATAGGATAGGCTGTGCTCCTGAAAACCACAGGAAAAGAAATGACTAACAATGATCAAAGCTTAAAATATCAAAATTAAGTTTTTTTATCATCTAATATCAGTAGATGTTAATGTAAATTATGTATATTCTGAAAATATTGAGTTCCTTAATGTTACTTTTATGATATTCCTTTAGTTACAGTCCATAGTTGCTTCCTAATTACATTTTTATCTTTAAGAAACAGTGATGTTATTTTTCCTCAGTTATGAATGCCTTTCAATACTGTGTCCGTATCTAAGCTATTATGGTTTAAAAATGTTAGGGCGGATGAGGAACCTGTTGATCAAAAGAAGTATCTTGAAGAGGGTTGCAAGCCTAAATGTGTGAAACAACTTCGTGCTTATGAGGTTTGTTATAAACGATTTGTTTTGCAAACTGAGCTAGGTTTTTTGAATCTTGTTAACCATTCTTTCAAATATATGATTTTGACAATTGCTGTTACAAGTATTAATTCATGCGTGTTGTTTTATTCTTTAAATATTGGAATTTCATGATGCTAGCAAACTTTTCATCAAATTCATCCCATTTCCTACTTCAATCCAGAACTTCATTTCTGCAGAAATGCTATGCTGTTTGTATATAATGTATCAGTTTGGGAGATCCCATAAAACGGGCATGTTTACTCCTTTATTTCTTGTTTTTTAATCTGCCTCCCTATATATTCATATGATTTTCTTGAATTTTTGTGGCTATATTGAGAAATCCTTTGTTGGAGGAAAATTGAAGGAAGAAGAGTCTACCTTCTCTACAGTCAGGTGATTCTTTGGCTGAACACCAGAAAAAGGGGAAAAGAAAGAATTGGTTCTTTAAGAAGTTGGTTTCATTCTCTGCCTTCCTTGAAAACCCATTTTAACCACAAGAAAAGCTTGCAGCCAGAACTAGTTATTGGGATATGTGTGTGTATATATATGTGAAACCATAGGAAAATGCAAGTTGTTTTCTTCTATTGAGCCAGTCCAAACTTGGTATTTCACAAAAAACAGATTAAGGCAAATCTGAAAATAATAGGTTTCACACCCACACCCACACCCACACCCACACTCTCAAATTCACCTCCTATGAACATTTTGTTTCTTGTCCTAAATACTTGGTTTTTTTTTAGAACAATTTTCTGCTACATTCTAAACTGCACATCAACTTACACAAGTTACTTGCTTCCTGCAGGCATGTGTTAAGAGAATCGAAGGCGATGAAAGTGGCCACAAGCATTGCACTGGTCAATATTTTGATTATTGGGCTTGTATTGATAAATGTGTAAGTAGCTTACCTTAGTTTCATTTAGGTGATATTGTGTACTGTGTCCTGATACAGGGTTGGTGGAATGCAGGTTGCACAGACTCTATTCTCAAAATTGAAATAATCGAGGGCCAATGTTGTGTAATATTAGCATCATGTGGAGCTGTTTTGAGTTGAAAAGCGAGTTAATTGTTCCATAAACTATTGGTATCCTTGTACCTTAGACATGAGATGATGCCTGCTGCGTGGCTAATCTGAGCACTAGTAAACATTTTTGTTATTGTTATTGTGGAAAACGATTACTCATTGTCAATAAATTTGGTTCCTAGTAGACATGCCCATGGGCGACAGAGTTGGAACGAGCTTTGCCTACATTTCCTACTCTTCATTGGGAATAGACTCTTGATGATGCCAATGGGCCACTAGTGCTTAAGATTAAGTTGGTTGTGTTATTTTTGGAAGTTCCTTTAGACGCTTTGCCATTAAAATGGTTAAAAATTGCCCTTTACTGGATAAAATGTTGCGTTCACGGATTAGCTACCCGGAGAAATTCCCACTGCAATCCTCAGCCTGTGGAATGCTTCAAGCTAGAGTCATCTTGCCTAGATTCACCCTACTCTTCATTCTTTTCTTTTTTAGAAAGAAAAAACGATGGAGGTATCTGGCAGGCCCCCTGTATCAAATTAGTTCTTTTGTTATGGTATAAAAGAATCTAATAAGTTACTATTTAAAAAAATATCATTTATTATTTAACAGTTATGTTTTACAAGTTTTTTTAATGTATTAAATACAAAACTATACATGAAAAAATGTATAATTTTTTTAAAACAGTAAATATTATTTAGTATATAGGTTAAATTGAGAAAGTGATGAGATTAATTTGATATATTTTTAAAACGTACTCTTCATCTGGTTGTGGATACGTGTGAAGTCATGCATATGGCGAAACATATAAATCCATGCATAAAGAGGTTTTTCAAATTACCCTTTAAAGCAATGAATCAAACTAGCTGAATGAATGAATATTAGAGGGAAATGCAAATATATTATGATAGTGAAGGTCTAAACTTGTTATTGCAGAGTCTATAATTCCCAGTATTGACTAATGTTGGTTACACTAAAATGTGGGAAATAAATGATATTGTTCCTAAAAAACTGCTACAACCATCAAGTTATACTATCCATCCCACGGCGTTATTATGGGGCACTGCTACCAAATGAACTTCCTAGATTCGGATGAGAAGCTTGTTCAAGGGAGATTTTAATTGTTTTGCTTTGGGATGATTTATATATATCAATGCATTCCTCAAGGTCAGCATCACATGTCAAAAGAACCCACTCCTCGTCATCGTCCAAGTATTTGAGATCAATTCTGCTGACATCTTCGATGTTGAAACGCCTACCAATCTCTTGTTGCAGGTCTCTGAAACCCCAACTTGATTGCAAACTTAACCGTACCTTATCTTCTCGGTACATAACTTTTACTTTTATGGCACCCGCGGTTCGTAATTTGTGGCCACCACTTTTTGGCAAGGGAGGTTTAGTCTCAAAACTAGGTAGCTCACCAAATGTTTTATGGCTTTGGGATCTTGCAAGAAGCTTTGGCTCCTCTTGATTCAAGGCTTGCAAATCAGCATCACTCAGAGCTCTCTTTAGTGCTCCTTCGGGGTTCTCCACTGTCAACCCGTCTGCACTACACAATGCGCTTATGCTGGTACTATGCTGTTTTGCTCTAGTGGAACAACAGGTACTTGAACCAGAACTCTGGCTGCGTGAAGAAGATGGAGACTTTGGAGGAGCAGCAGCATCTCCTTGGCTGAGCAAGCCGCTCTGAATTTGAGGTTCTGATGGCTTTGACTGGTTACTTATTTTGGATGATGAAGGACCCTTGCCAGAAAAGTTTGGTGAGCTCAGTTCGGGAAGCTTGAGTAGAAGGATCCAATTTGAATGGCACCCTCAGCACCTTGGACCGAGTCAATCACAAGTTGAAGTTTTCTTAAAGAGTGGCCTACCTTCTTAATTTTTCGAGAAGGCCATCGAGTGATCCCGTGTTGCCTGCATATCCTTTTCAGAGTAGTGGGGCACACTGCAATACAATAAACTCGGTAAGTGACTCTCAGTGAGCTGGGTCCTTTTACACATTATAAACAGAAATAGACCGAAATGTTAATGCATGGAGGTCAAAGGCGTTTATACTATCACTCCAAAATGAGGTACGGCGACACAGATATATCACACATTAAAATTAACCTTTCAGTATATCGGTATGAACTTATATGACACCTTATATATTGATGCATACACTAGGCTAAATCGATCTCTAGCTTCAAAGAGAGAAGCACTGTTGCAGCTGGTTCACCAACAATAGATTGCGCAGAAGAGGTAGGACATGAGAAAGATCGACCGTTTAAGCTTAAACTGTGATATTTATACGTAGTAAAATTTCACCAGCTGTATGATTATTTGAATAACTAATGGTAGATACTTCGATATACTAAGTAACATTTAGTTGAACATAAAGAATGTGAGGGTTCCAAGTATAAATGAAATATTTTCCTACCACCAATACTTTTAGCAGCATCTTTAAGACTCCCTGCAAAGTACTGCCTAAGAACCTGCAAGCTGATTGTCTTCTCCATCTTGGCTCGTCTCTTCTCACCTGCTTTTTTACGTGCTAAAATGTGACGTCCGCCAGATGAGGAGGAGTCACCACCTCCTCCCTCAAGACTAGCTATGCTTCCAGCATTTTGATGAAGCAGCCCAAAATCTGAAAGTACCTGCTTATTATATAACTCCTGCCGAGTTTCTTCCCAACTGGTTGTCATCTTGAACTCTTCTTTTGGTTCTTCTTTTTGATATTCCCAGGAGACATAAACACCTTTACCCTTCTGTTGGGCCTCCATCATGTGGGCAATCCATGATGACTCCTCTGGAGAGTTCTGGTTCGGAGAAGAAATCTTAAATTTAGTTTCTTCTTTGTCTGATATCCCATCAGAAGCAACTACCGCTTCCTTAACGGGCAGTATCACTTCTTCTTCAAGCTCCTTGTCCATAGCAACATGCAAGCTCTGGCATGCCTGTTGCATAAAACTGGACAATGAGTTCAGCATCTGCTGCTGTGCTTCGCTTTCATGGCAATCTTTTGGGAAGAATAACTCCAAAACGAATTCAACCAATCCAGTAAAAATGCTTTGTAGTGGAATAGCTAACGCGCCACGCAGTTTGAACATCCTAGCATGGTGAGAGAGAGGATAATTTGTCTTACTGAAGACAGTTATATCAGTTGCAAAACATTGTTTGTCTGTTGTGAATGCTCTGCCAACTATTCCTTGGCCTCTGAACAGGTGGTGCTCAGAGCATGCCTCAAGGAAGCCCAAAAATTTGTCATCAGCCACGAAGCAAGCAGCATCCACGGTGGAAACACAATTATAATAGTTCTCGTCTGAATGTCGGCATCCACTTTTACCTTGACTGAGGCATGGGGCCCATGTTAGAGCCAATGGCAGCTTATATGTCTTGCAGACAGATCGTAGAACCTCAGCTATCTCAGGCAATGCAGCTTGATACAACTCATTGCAAGCCTGTGGATATAGAGGGTCTCAGAAATGAGTAATAAAATTTTGAACCATTGACACTATAGTTTTAAGATACCATTCTTTTACCTCAACATTAGGAGGACTGAAGTTATGTGAGCTCCTTAGATCAACAGCCTGAAAACAGATATGCTTTATTTAAATGTATATTCAGATGCAATACGAGTTCAAAGACAACTATTATCGATAAAAACATGTCCTAAGATTCAATATATACACTGCAAGCATTGTAGCTAGTTGTTCCTTTAGATGATAAACAAAGAAGAACAAGTAGAAGAAGAGAATAGTAGAGACCTCAAGAGCTTTGCAGACGTATTCCAGTTCTGGGTGATAATTGATCTTTTGAGCAGTTGTGACAATCTCAACAACACCCAAGCAAGTTCCACTGGTTCGTTCAAAAACAGGAAGAGCTAGAGATCCACCAACATTGTACTTTAGTGCAAAACTAACACGCGGATATTCTTCGCTTTTGAAGAAACGAACATCAGGTGTCCACTCAGGCAACTTCCCCAAAAAGACACGGCCAGGCAACCCAACCGATTCGTTTGAATCCTCCTCAGCAGGGAAGTTATAGGACTTGGAGACATCTCTAAAGATTTTGAGAGACTTGCTATTTGTGTTAACAGAATAAGGCTGGCCTTCAGTAGTAAGAACATGCTTACCTTCTCTTGTAACAGGCACCCAGATTTGGATAAGAACATCCCTATCTTTTGTAGATTCATTCAAATATCCTATAGCCTGCATTAGTCTCTCTTTCACAGATAAAGAAGAACCGGATTCCGCTTTAGGCCCTATCCACCATCTACTGCCCATCTCAGTGCCTTCAACTATAAAACTTCCAGTTTGGGATAAAGATGAAGCATTTCCAACACCACCCCAGTTTTGTGACTGAGTTTTAGAAAGGTTGTCAGTTTGAGAGGGAGCAAATTGCATACCTGTCTCTCCTTGATGCTTTTGGTGAGGGTTTATGGTAAAAGGAAAAGCATTAGAGCCGGATACAGGGAAGCAGTGAAGAGAAGGGGTAGATGTTGAAGGAGCAGGTTGCATAAAGTTGAAGCCATCGCTAGTCTCTAACCAGCATCCTTCAACCAAGAGTTGATCCATAAAATCCAAGTCCATAGCAGCATCAGACAAGTTCTCGAAGGTAGTAGAATTAGGTGAAAATCCACCACCACCACCTTCCATGTTGAAAAGGCTTCAAATTTGCTTCAAGCAGAGCCTATATCATTACATTCGAATTGCAAGCAGTATCATGACCACAGTAAAGATGAAAAACAAAAAGAAGAACTTCCAGGAAAGTTTCCTTTTGCCTGTATCCAAAAACCCAATCTGTCGGAGGCGCAGAAACATCGTATCAACAAAAATTTGTTTTGATTGAACTGCAATCAGAAATGCATTTCAGAGGAAGAAACCTACCATATTTTTCATTCATGGTTAAATACCAAGAAAACCAAAGCAAAGCATGCCACCATGAAAACTATATCTTCATTTCTACTTTTAAACCAACTCAAATTTTAGTTGACTCCATCCCACAACTCCACAATACAATAATCACACAAGCATCATCATTTTAATGTTTAAATGTAGAGCTAAAAGAAACAAATAAACATAGAAAGAGAAAGAAAAGAAAGCGACTCACTTTACAAAGAATCTACGAGGAAATCCCAGTTTAGGTTTCTGTGACTGTGTAGTATGTAGTATAGGCTTTTGAGTGAAACAATCTAATCCAACAAAAGGTGTGGCTGTTCTTGGATGAATTACCCTTTGCCTTTTCTTTTCCTTTCTCACAAGACCCCAACCACACATGTAGAAAATATATTACAAAACACCAGCTTGCATTCCTGTTATTTTTATCATCATCACTACTTTCTGTTGCTGTCTTTGGCGATGACATTATATAAACTAGTTACTCTCAAAGCTACGCGCGTGAACACTGAACCATCTTCTCTCTAATCTATGGAAAACCTTAGGACCCCACTTCAGCAGCCAATCACAATTTCCTCATTTCTCTCTCCTTTCCCGAAAATTAATCAAAAACTAAAAAATAAAGGGTTAAATCTAAAACTAATACCTGAACTTGTCCACTTCTTTCATATTGATACCTAAAATTTTTTTGGTCTCAAATTGATTCCTGAACTTTTTCTCCGTCAACTGGATTGATATCATGACACGTGACATGATGATGTCATGATGATATCATAATCTAAAAAATATATTAAAAATTAATAAAAATATTTTTAAAAATTATTTCCATTTTCTTTTTTTTCCATTATTCCTTTCTTCTTCATTTTTCTCTTTTCACCTCGTCTTTTCATTTCTTAGATTCATTTAATCTTTTTGAGTTTCTATGAAATTCTATGAAATGAAATTTAAGAACATTTTTTGTTTTTTCTTATTTTATTCTTTTTCCAGATATTCCTTTCTTCTTCTTTTTCCTCTCGTCATTTTACTTTTTTTTTTTTGAATTCATTCAACATTTTCAAATTCATTCAACATTTCTGGGTTTCTTTGAAAAGATATTTAAGAACATTTCTAAGCCGCGTAATTGTAAATATGAAACAAGTTAAATCTAATTAAATTATGCAAAAACAAACAAAACATTAATAATCAAAATACCTCCATTAATGATTAACACAGAGAACTACAATTATTTTTTCCTTGTTTAATTGCCTTCATAGTTTACACCTTTAGGAGAAAGCAATTCGTTTATGGTAACCCAAAACCATAAAAAAGCCAAGAAATAAAAATCCATTTCTTTTCTCCTCATTGCCATTCTTATTTTGAACTTCACCAGAGAGAAAACGAGAAACCAAGGGAACATGACAGTTTAAAAACAAGAAAATTAAATCAATTAAACTGATTCAATTCACAAATTTACTTGTAATCTTTTCAAATTTTATCAGCAATTTCATCCTACTTTAAAAAACATTCAAGCAAACCCAAGAAGAGCAGCATGCATGGCAGACCCAAAGAAAGAGTAGCGATAGCCAGGGGTTTTGAAAACAAAAAATAGAGTAGAAAAGAAGAAGAGTAGAAGCAAGAGAGAAAGAAAAGTCGTTTGGTACTTCTCCGATAAGTGATGACATTGGAGCAAAGTGATTGGCGAGGAGAATCCCAATGAGATTTGTAGGAGTTTTCTGTGAAAAAAATTAGAGAACAATAGTAAAAAGTTGACCGGTGCCATTATTTGGATCGAAGAACAAAAGTCAGTGACAACGTCGAAGTGGAGCTATGGTGCATGTTGGCGGCGGTTAGGGTTGGGAAAATGTTGGAAGTGGTTAGGATTGGGAAAAGGATGAGGAGAAGAAGAAAAGAAAAAATAAAATAAGATGGGAACGAGAAATAAAAAAAAAGGAAAATGAAAAATAGAAAAATAGAAAAAGAGAATATGGCATTATTGTGACATCATCATATCACGTGTCATTTTTTTATTTTGCCACTTGTCTTAAATTTAACGATGTTTAAAAAATACCAATTTAATTGATGGAAAAAAAGTTCGAGTATCAATTTGAAACAAAAAAAAACTTTAGGTATCAATCTGGAAAAAGTGAATAAATTCGGATACTAATTTTATATTTAACCCAAAAATAAATTCTGGAATTTCTTTTTTATCTCTCTACAGCTTCTTCAGACTTGAGATTGATGAAACCAAACGGTTGAATGTTGGTTGCCTGGCATGTTCAGCCTTCAGATTCCCTGCATTTTCTTTATATTTAATATTTGGACTATTTCCTTTTAATTTAAAGCTTGTTTAACAACCATATTTTGTACTTATGTTTTTTTTTGTCCATCATATTTATTTACGTCACTTAATTATTATTATTATTATTATATTAAATAGGCTAGTTAATACCTTTTAATGCTTTAACTAATGACTATATTACATGTAAATTTATGAGGCTTAAATTGAATATTAGACTAAATAAAAATGGAAATTATTAAATATATTTCAAGTGCAATTTAATAAAAAAAAATTAAATGAGCTTCGTCATCTCATTCACAAGATTCCATTTTTGTTTTCAAAGGTTCATCTCTCAATTTAAAAGGAAATTAATATTGCCAAGAAAAAGTTACAATAATATATTGTCTTTCACTGTGGAAAAACATGGCTTGATCATTCATGGAAATTACTTGTCTTGCACGAATGATTTTTGATTGAATGGCAATTACCGATTTACCATGTCAAATCTATACATATATTGATTATGTCAACCATTTACCAAATGAGTAAAGTTGTAATAATAATAGAATAATAGTAACCTTTTCCTCTTAGCATGTAGTTTCCACTCATTTTCGCCTACAATTGGAAAAACTTTTATAAGCGGTTTTTTTTAGGATAAATTTCTGGTGAGGAAAATTTCGAACACATAAATAAAACTCAAACAAAAAATGAAGAAATAAGATAAAGTTCTAAGGTGTGTATTAAATCACTATCTTTAAAATTCTATTCATCCTACCTGATATTCGGTGTGCAAAAAAATTTCAAGCAAATGAACTTCAATGATATAACGAAACAGATGGGTAAAATATTTAAGAAGCTCCACATGTAATATTTAGGAAGTTAAAAGATAACAGAATGGGGAAGGGTCAGTTGGGGTTATGCAGAAAAAAGAAAAGCAAGTGGCTCTAAAAAATCCGGGAGGCCATGAATTGTTGGACGGCCTCTGCACTGCTCTCTCATGTCGTGTTTGGTTCGAGTAGCCGCATCCAAGCAATGTAGTAGCGAAAGATTTAATATTAAGGATGAGTTAATGAAAGTGGGTGAAATCCTGCTGTCCTGAGCCATGACTGGTGATTCCATGTCCCTTACATCTCAGTGCTTCAGCGAAAGAAGTAGGCCCTACCCTTGTTGCTTTTCAGGAAACAATAACATTTTTATTCTGCTGCAACCTTAAATAATCAAGGCAGGCAGGCAGGCAGGCAGGCTCCTTTGATGACTTCAGCTTCGATTTCTATTATTTTATCAACCCACTTTGTTTATTTAATTTACAATCGACTACAATAATTAAATATTACAAACATCCATCTCATCATATACACACACACATGCTACATATCACTTTATCATCATTTAATTTAATATCTTCTACAAGATTCAAATTTAATTTTGAAATCTATAATATATATTTAAAAACACGAATTTAGAGAATTTTTTTTTTACTTACGAGAATGTGTTTTATTATTAATTATATTATTAAATTGACATTATAATAATATGTATATGAGTATTATTATGTGATAATAATAAAAATATTATTAATTAATATGATAATAATAAAATTGTAATTTATTTTACTAATTTATCATAATTTAAAATTTAATGGATTGTGTGGTTACAAGTGTAATAATATAAGAAAAAAATTTATTTACTACGTATGTATTACAAGAGTTAAATATAAAATAAAAGATAGTTAGTATAAATTTAAACTTAAAATTAGAAACATGAGCAATAACTCTTGTAAAAAATATTCTTCAAAATAAGAAAAAAAATCCTTTCTCTTTGCAAAAAATAAGTCATGGAAGTGGCTAAATATTACCAATTGAATTAGTTTATTATTAACCCATATACTAAAACATGTGTAAAAAATAATACTTCTACCAGACATAGCATAAGTGTTTAATCATATTTGTATACTGAAAATGATTATGTTCTACCAACATGTGTTGGATGCAATAATAAGGCGCACTACACTTCTACTGATAGATCTCAAGTTCAAATATTAGAGATTACATTATTGTGAAAGGCATCCACAAATCTTAAAAGGATTAGTTTTTATGGGTCATGCAATGGACAAGGATTTCTCTCTTTAGTTTCTTTAAGATGCACCCTTAAACTCTCTTTAGAGTTAGGGGACAAAACCTTGAGTATGAGTTGGTTCTTCAATAGCTTCTAAAAAGGATAATTGTTGATAATGCGAAGATATTGTTTTTTTTTGGGTGTCGTTGAAGAACCAACACACCCTCAAGGTTTTGTCTCTCAATTCTAACAAAAATTTTAGGGTATCTTTTAAAATCGATGAAGAGCAAAAACCATGACCGTTGAAGAGTAACGGTGCATGGTGCCATAGTTGCTAAAAAGTTAACTCATGCCCCTTTTGGGTACTATTGAAGAATTGACACACTATAAAGACTTTAGGCCTAATGATAAATTTGATCGTCTTTTTCATTTTGGCCCTCAACTTTTAGATTTTAGTCAAATTGTATTTATTTTTATTAAAAAACTGATTAAACTGTTAAAATCTTAATGGCATTAATGTAGTCACTAGCGTGACAATCCACGTATAATTCATAAAATTTTAAAAAATAATAATAATAATATTTTAAAAATCAATAAATTTAAAAAAAAGTGTATAAAAATATTTAGAATATCCATCCACATTAGCATAGAAGTAAACCTAAAATGCCACGTGAGTCAAAAGAATAAGTCAAAATGATAGAAACGAATAAACATTACAGACTAAAGTTATCTTTAAGCCAAGATTTTGCCCTCAAATTTTACAGATAGCGAAGGCCATCTATCCTCAAACAGAGGTAAAAGTAATTAACTAGTGTTTTTATCATTATTGTTGATAGATTAATATTTTTTATGCATACAGCGAAAGATACATATTATGATGGATGAGGGGATTTACAGAAATGTCTATGATTTATTGGTGTGTGAGTATTGGAATGAAGAAAACTGTGATGGTGAATTGAAATTATTTATTTATTTGTTTAACATATTAATGCATACATGAAAACGATGTTTAATATATTTTAATGACTTTGATTAGTCATCGAAAGTGAAATAAAATGTTAATCAAATACCCAACCTATGACTGCATCTAAAAGTATAATTGCTGATTCCAGTCACTCTACTATTTTGCTTTTGGGTTGCTTTCACCCTTAATTTTATCTCACTTTGATGTGTTCTAAACCTTTCACAATTAATCCCTCAATCAAAATGGCGATTATTATATTCACCAGTAATGCTATTTTTAAGGATTTTCATACCTGCTTTCCATAATTTTCTTGTGAAAGGCAGATTCTTCTCTACTTTTTTTTTTTAAAATCTATTAATATATCTGTTGAGGCTGATCTCATCACCCACTTGTTAATTTCCTTCTTTCTTTCTTTCTTTTTTTTTTATCTATTCATGCTAGGAAAAAATTAAGGTTTAAGTGCACATGAACCCATTTCGTTACAATAGCAATCGTGCTAATTGAGTTAGGTTCGGATCAAATTTTATTCTGGAGTTTTATGAGATTTGAGATGTGGTTTGGGTTTGATTAAATCAAAATGAAAAGGGAGAAATTTGGAATAGGATGAAGAGTGAGTAGTTGCGTGAGGTAATGGGAATGGGGGTTCATATAAGTCAACTCAATTATTTTGCATAGAGGTAGGCATGTGGAATGCAGGGGCGAATAGAATCAAAGCAGATACTGAAAGAGGATTCATGGTGGATATCCCTCACCCCTTATTTTATTACTTGAATTGGAGATTCTTGTGTTTGATTTAGTTACTACTCTTTATTTGTTTAATGCGTTGAACTGTTGATGGTGATGAAAAGGTAGAGAGAGGAGAGAGAGAATGTGAAATGGGTTTGAGTTGGAGATGAAGATTCCGCATCACGAAATCATAGGCAGCAGTTGTTGAGGTTTGATGGAGGCAGCTGATTAGTCTGAATTCTTCCCTTTTAAAACATTCCACGTTATGGTCTTGAAATCTGAAAGACACAAATGAGAAATATAAGAGTGTAGATTAAAGAATGGCTATTGGGTTGAAACAAAGGGCAGATGAGAGTGGATACCTAGAATCACATGGAATACTGATTGGATCGAGGAAGGAGTGGGGAATCAGACAAGAATCATTGACTTCAACTCGAGCAAAACTGCAAAAGGATTAGATGATGAGCTTTGCACTTGTTTATTTATTGAAAAGCAGATTGGAGATGGCAGGTGGTGGATGAGTGACGACATGTCTCTTAATAAACAAAAGAATGGTGAATGAGGTCAGCTAACTAAGATGCAACCCACAATTATCTAATTACTATTTCCCTCATCAATAATATGGGTAATGGTACGGTTCTAATATATGCAGTTTATCAAGTCTTTCTGTCCTTTTTAATAGATTTTTTTATTTTTTTTTTGGGATGGATGGTGGATGCTGGCATCATCAGCATGCAGCTATAAAATAAGAAAATGGAAATTTTCCAAGGCAAGTGTATGTATAAAATATAGTATAGGGAAAAAGTGCAAAGCATTTGTTCAAAGTAAACACCAACCGCCCATAAGAATATAAAAAAGGAATGAGAACTCAGTTTGGCTTATTCATATAATTAATGGTGGACATCCCCATTTTCCATTTTAATATTCTTTTACCTAAAAACATCCATAGATGTTATTCAAGAATTCCAACTTCATTTTTCTCTTGCAAAAAAACCAAAAGGTGGTTTCATAATGCATCAAATTTCTCTCTGTTTTAAGCACATGATTTCCACATATGACACTAGTTGAAGCTTTTGGTTCAACAAGTCCAATAAGAAGATTGTGTTCAAGACTGTTTTATGTTAAAATTTTCCATACTTGTTGGTTACTATAAATTGAAGTTTTGATTTATGTGTATGGTTACGTAAATGTTCTAATCATCTGTGAGTTGATTATTTCGATTTGCTATAAATGCTACAAATTAATGTGGTCCTCCAATAGCTCCCACAGAGAGGATGTTGAGGTTAGGAGGGGTTAATCTCTATCTTCTAGATGCTAAATCAATTAAATAGAGTTTTGCAAACAGATTAGCAAATGTCACTTTGCCTTAAAAGTCGATTTGCCGCATATATCCATGCTGTGCTTCCACCAAAAAGAAGATAAGACGAGGGGACCATCTTCCCACATAGTCTAATCATGGAAGCTTTCAAATTGCCCTCCCGCACATGTGACTTCACCACATTCCTAATAATTCGGTTCCCTTTTTTTTTTTTTATTGTCGGATCATAACCAATGTTGTCATTCATTTTCAGAAAACAAAACATTGAGGGGAAAGCGTCAAACATGGTGGATGATTCGTATTGGGCAGCTCTTTTGATGGTGGTGATCTTGGCACGGTTATGATGCTTTCACTGAATGTAACCTGCAATGCATGGACACAGTTGAATAGCCAAATTCCTACTTTAATCATGTATTCGTAAAATTTCCATAAAATTGAAAAACAACAAGGATACAAGCCACATTGCCATGACCATCCTTTTTATGTTTAACATCGGAAAGCAATAATCCAAAGTGTATGTACATAAGCAAGTGCGTGGGTGAAATATGGGATGGTCCAAGCATTGCATAAGCCTATATCAACATGGTCTCGGGTATATCATCGTGTTTACTAACTTACTAAATACGCCCAAATAAGGAATCAGAATGTATACCCCATAATCTGTGGTTTTGCTAAGGCACCAGGCCACTCATCTTACATGTCTTACATGAGAGCTCTTGCTAAAAATTTAAAAGTGTGAAGTTGTGATGAATTACTGCCCAGAATTTCCCAGGAGTCTCTCAACTGCAGCATGGACGTTTCCAGCAGTAGCACGAAGTGCTCTGATATTCTCTTGTGTATCATAGAAGCCCATTTCTTGGAGTTGTGATAATTGCGTGGCATACAGTTCTTCTGGGGGAACTGGGAAAACAATCAAGATGAAATTAGTAGTGAACCACAACAAAACAAAGTCTTCATATAATAGATGTGGTAAGATTAAAGAATGCTAACCATCAGGTTGGTTGGGAACACTGAGGCCACCAGCACCTAGACCACCAAACATATTCATCAACAAATCCAGACTAGCAGTAGGGGGTGCTCCTGAAACCACAATTAAACAAAATGTAAGTACAAAATATAAAGATGGATGAAAGAAGAGCGGCTAAAGGGAGGTGGCAAAGCAATTTAGAGTTCAATGTTAGCGCCCTTGACAGCTCAAGTACGTTTGATGCTGCTCCTACAGAATATTCATAACTATAGTTTGGACTGGTTTTTATTCCGTACCTGCAGTACCACTTGTCTGTGTTGAATCCCTGCAAGAAAAGCCAATTATGGTTTTAAAAAATAAGCAATGAATCATAAAGGCACATCTAATATCCATGAATATATTTAGAAAAATGACAAGACTAATCAAATCTAGGTACGAGTAATTATATAATACAGTTGTACATAGGCACAAAAAGGTCTATGTTTGACAGATCTAAATTTTATCATGGTCGCATTTTCAGTCGTGGTTGCAATCATGAACTTTTTCCCCAAAATTTGCAGAATCTCTTATACAAAATAATAGAGCATAAATTTTATTTTTAATGATTTTTAGAGTGTTTATAACATCCTATAATATTGTACTTTTACGGAAAATATATATTCACAATCTTTAATCATTAAAAATCAAATCTACCTTAAATTTTGTAAGTTTTATTTTATAATTGATTAATATCTTTATCACAAATTCCTTTTAATTATTATATGATAGATCACATTTTTAATTGCATAACTTTAATTATTTTCTTTGAATTATACACAAATTTCATCCGTAACTTATTTTTTTTTTCCTTAATAGAGTTTTATAGAGAGTATCTATAAAATTTCCCTAAAGTTTCTTCTAAGAATTTGCGTAAAAGAATACTTGGGTCTGGTCCATTCGAATGACCTGACCATCACTCAAATTAAAACCCACCTCCCAAACAAATCTCACTCACCCACCCATAAGTTACAATTTCGTTGACCCCGCAATGCCATTCTCTCTTCTCCAAAATCATCCAAAGTAAAAGCACCCTAACCCTGTCTGAACAGTAGAAAGCATCATGAAAAGAAAAGTAAAGCGACTTGATTGAACCTAAATGAGACATGTTCAAGCCAGGACGATCAAAGACTCTTATTGTTAAACAAAAGAGAGACGCTGGAAGTGTAGAGAGAGAACAAAAACCAGAGGTTTCCTTCCTTTCTCTTGTTTGTTTAGTTCCGTTTCCTTTTATTCTTTTACTTTTTTCCTTTCCTTCCTTTCTCACATCTGGTCTCTAGTCCGCACCTCCAGTCTCTCCCTGTCTCATCTCACTCTCTTTGTTTAACCAATGAATTCTTTCAAAAAGTAAAGGGATAGTGGGAATAACAGGTTACAGCCACTATTTTCCATTAGACTGCTTTTCATGGACAACTAATTGCACGTTATTGGCATGAAATTATTTCACAACACTATTTAAGGTTTTTTCGGTGGCAGATGGTGCTGCAACCACAAAATAGTGGCTGCAACACTGTGACACCATCACTATTTGAAACCCTGATGTTTGATCAAGAAATCAAACATTAATTAATTTCAGAAAATTATTCTGATATTTGTAACAGCAGCATGCACACTTAGGACAACATTAAAAGCATGAAGAGAAAAAGGCAATTGAGATTTTAGTCACCAGTGAGGTACTATCACTTACTGGGATGATTGCTGTCGATTGAGCTGAGACATAAGAGACTGCTGTAAAGATAGCATTTGCTGCAAGAAATAAAAGAAGAAAACTAGGTAAAGTAGAACATAGGTGACTTTTTTGTCAAAACATTCCTTGAAAAATATCAAATAATCTGATATTATCCAGTGAGGTAGCATTAACTTCCCTATAAGAACATATCAGCTAGGATCCCATATAAAAGAAAGAAAGATACAAAACCATAAAGTCATGTAAGCATTTTAAGAGAATTCAGAAATGTATATATATGTAGAAGAATATACCTGCATTGTCTCAGGGGAAAACATCTGACGAAGTACTTCTGGGTTTTGCATCATTTCTCTCAATTGAGGATTCAAATCAAACATTTCACGAAGTTGGGGGTTGAGGTTCATAATCTAAAAAGTAGAAACGGATTATTAACATATGGAAATCAGCAAATAAAAATTCCTTGACAGAAGTGATTCTTCAATGACCTGATTCATATATTGGGGATTAGACATTATGCTCTGCATCATCTGTGATATAGCTGGATTTTGCAACAATTGAGTCAACTGAGAAGCATCTGGCATTCCATTCAACATGGGTGGCATATCTGGAAGCCCGAGGCCTCCCAGACCACCAATAGCTGGTGTCCTAGCATCCCCAGCAGGATTTGACCTCACAGTAGTATTGGTCCGGGTTACACCTGACAATTTGCAGCATGCAGCATTTCATCAGGAAATCTGGATTTAAAACAAATACACAACAGTAGTAAATTGCATTTAAAGAAAACAAAAGATTTAGATATTCTAGTTCACTCTATTAGTTTTCATGCCCAACTGTGGTAAGACATTATTTTTCTTTTCCTAATATAAATGAATCCCGTATGTTGGAAAACACCAAACCATAAGATAAAATAAATTCATAATCACGCAACAGTAAACATGGACAACAAGCTACGATTAGGTTAGTCTCAAACAATCATTCATCCCACAAGTGCACAAACCTAGTATAACATTCCATTTTGAACATTTAAGATATTCTAGTTTCATGGAGCAACTGTAGTAAAATATTCTAGGTCACATCACTTTAGCTTACTGTGCAAACTTTTCTATACGTGAAAGAACCCCAATCATATTGCAAACTGTCAAAAGAAAAGGTTATATAATTCATAATCATGAAAAATTAAACATTGCAACTATATATACTTGGAGAATCTAAATATGAAGTTAGTTTAAAGGTTTATTTGTCCATTGATCAAGTAGATAAAACAAAATTACTTAGACCATCAGCTTTCAGCATCATTCTTTTTTCCAGCAAACACAATTGTGTTCTTATTAATCAGTAGCATTCTGGATTCAAGGAGCCTACCTTTCTTATCTGCAATAGGACTAGCATGCGCACAAATATGCATGTTTTACCAAAGAGTATGGCTAGACAGAAAAAATGCATTGATGAAGTTCCCACCTCTAACAGTGTTGTTCCAAGGGTTAGGAAGAGGATTTGTGTTTGGGGAAGTTTGTCCTTGAATGCTTTCAGAACCAGTTACAGAAATGTTACTAGGTGAGTCCCTAGCTTGAGAACCACCTTGATTGCCCAAAAGAGCTGCAAATGGGTTTGAACCTGGAGTATTTCCATTATTTCCAGCCATAGTTGTAGCATTCAAAAATGGCTCCTGAACATTTTCATACATACGCCTAAGCATGTTAAATCCCTCAGGAGATGATTCAATATTACTCATAGCCCTGTCAGTGTTTCGCATCATTTCACGCATGAGTTCAGGATTCCTAGCAGCTTCCAAAGTCTGTCGCAGAATACTAGGATCATTAAGTATATGCCCAAGCTCTGGATTCCGGTCAATAATCTCACGCATTTGGGGATTGCTCATAATCAAAGTGCGCATTAACTCAGGATTATTCACCAAACTTTGAATAGCAGGTGTATTCATTATTTCTCTCATCATGTTGGGATTTTGAGTTAGTTGTTGCTGTACTTGTTCAAATTCAGGAAGTCCTGATCCAAACAAACCTAAACTACCTCCATTACCACCAAGCGGATTAACTCCAGGGAAAAATGATGCTCCCAGACCAGCACCCTCATTAGAACCAACACCACGTGTGACCCCTGGTGTAGTATTAGGAGTTCCAACATTTGTAGTAGCAACAGGAGGAGGTGCTGATGAAGATGGGGCAAAACTACGGACCATATGAACAGTATGATCAGCTTGCAAACCTTCAATAAATGTGAAGAAAGTAAAATGATCAAATGATAATTAAGTACTAGTGCATAAATTAAGCACGTATTACAAAGATACTTTAACCCTCCCCTGAAGTAGATTTATCTTCAAAAGTAAGCATTACATACACAACATATATAACTGTAAGCCTTTAAGGTATCATGATATTGATTACTGAGCTACTGAAATATATTACATTGCATCATCAAGTTTTCAAAGTTGTTTAAACTGATCAAGGTGTTCAGATTGACACTCATACAAATGTCTGTGTTGTATGCATGTACCAAACAACCATTAGTCAATCATTAAGACAATGGTGGATGAACATAAAGAGTTGGACAGAAAGTGCCACAACATGTGAGATAAATTGCTTGGCTAAAAGAAACAAAGGTTTAGCAAAGCACATGTATGACACAATCTTCATCAGCCATCAAAGTGTTCCTCATGTCAAATTATTAATAGCTTTCCAAGCTTCATCAGCTATGAAGCATTTTCTCCATAACTCATTAACCATATAAAACTATATCATCAGTCCCCAAATGACTCCCAATTAGAGGTAGTAGTGATGCCTCCCAATTTATTTTCTTCTAAATACATGGATATAGCTAACCAAACAAAAAGATTTGTGATCATGAAACAATCCCCAGTGAATCCTATTTAAACAATCAAACACACGGCCATCTAAACGAGCTCAATATCATTAAAAACAGCTTTACAAAATCAAAATTAACCTATTTTCTTGAACTTGTTTAATACTACCCAAGCTTATATAATTCAGTAACCTGTTTTTACAGAAATTTAACCTTTTTAAATTACTTTTCCGTGTTTTCGTCAAATGGAAAACACCAAAAATTGAAAAACGACTCTTTTTTTTTTTTTAATATTCCAATGGCAATTAAAACTTACCATAACTTTGAAGGGTTTGTTCGTCTTTTAAGACTCGGCCTTTATAAATCAATCGTTGCTGATCAGCTGGGATATCGCAACTCTGAGCTAAAACAACTTTGAAAGATCCAATGGTTGATTCGAGTTTGGTCCAAACCGTAAATTTTATACCATTAGAGCATCGGATATTAACCATCACTCCCTCTTCTTCACCTCCTCCATTGCCACCGAGTCCTGACTCTCTCGAATCGGCATCCCCACCCATATTCTGACTCTCTCAGATCGATCAAAAACCCTAACCCCCAGAAAATTAGACAAATACGAAAAACAATTTCCTTTCCCTTGCCTTTGGTATGGTAAGTTTGTATTTCCTTTTCCTTTTATTTTATTTAGGGAGTGAAAGTATTTTCTTCAAAAAAAAATCTGAAAAATTAAAGAATTGGATGAAAATTTACAAAGAATCGTGAAAAAGAAAAGAGAAGAGAAAAGGATTTTTTTTTTTTTGAGAAAAATGGGGATTTTCTAAATTCTAACAGAACAAAGCCTTGCCTTTGTGCAACAAACAAAGGGGAGAGAGAGAGAAAGAAGTGGAAAATAAAAATCCGGATATTCTTTTCTTTTTTTCCTTTTTACTTAACAACAAAGGATTTGGCATATAATTCTTCAAAAAAAAAAAAAAAAGGATTTGGCATATAAACCAATAGGGCTATGCCATGTATATACCTTAGAAAATGGAAGGGCTTTTATTTTGGTCTTGAAAATGGGCTCAGCGTTGGCATGCATAAGTGTTTCTCCAGCCCTATATATTTATTGCCCACTTAAATGTCTGCTTAAGGCTGAAATATTTTGAATTATTTTGTAATTTTTGTCGAAATATTGATTAACTTACTTATTTTTAAACTTGATAGAAATTAAAAAGTTATTTATATTAATCAGTTATTCGAATGGTAAAATTTAACTCGATTTAAATTTAAAATTCGAATTACTTATTCGAATTGATTCGAATAATTTGAATAACTCAAATAACTCGATTCAACTAACTTAAAATTTAAATTTTTAATTGAATTAAATTTTGCTGTAATCTATCCTTTACAAAGCCATGTAAGCCATTGAAGTGTTACCTTAATTGTTTGGAACAAATTACAAGTATTACACGTCTTCCTTGTAAGCCAAGGAACCATGGAATAGTTTTACTTGGGCTCAGATCCATAGATACACGTCATAATTTGGTTGTATGATAACACCAAAGACGCCCCCAACTGTTAAAAAGTCGCCATCCATTGACTGTATCACTGATGGTATCTTCGAGCATCAAATGTAACGTTGTTTGATCGAGATCATTGCCGACTTAGGTTAGGGGTAATTGCACTAAATCTAGTTTAAATCTTATTAATGTTTTTTCTCTTAAATTATTTTAATATAAAGTCCATATCAGAAAAAGAGAAAATTGAGTATTTATTTATTTATAATTATATTTTTTAATTTTTATAATTTTTAATGTATTTTTTAAAAATAGTATATGTTTTTATAGAAAAGTAAACTTTTAAATATTTTTCACATTGTTATTATTGAATTTTAAAAATCAAGACAAAATTTGTTGAGTTTTCCAAAATTTAGATTAAATTGATAAAATTTGTAAATATTTGAGGTTGAATTTATTATTATGTCAATAAAAAAGGACTTCAACCGTCTATTAATATTTTAATAGACAAATAACTAAAATATGAAATCACGATAACATGGGTAATTAAAAATAAATTTTTTGGGTCTATATTACTAAAATAATATTATGGTAATAGTTGGGTGAATTTTAGTATAATTTACTCTAAACAATACCATATTATTATTATTATTATTATTATTATTATTATTATTATTATTATTATGTGTATTTGAGATCCATATTATCTAACAAGTAAATCTTAATTTATTTTTTATTTACAAAATTATTATGATAATACATCTTAATTTACTTTTACACTGTTTATTTATTAATTTTTTTATATTTTATAATAAATTTTTTTTATTTATTTAAATTTTTTATACATTTATTAAAATTGTATTTAAAAGAGATTATTTTAAAATTGTAGTTATTTATGGATTAATTTTTTTGACATACTCATTTAATTAAATTTAAAATTTTAATTACTATCAAATGGTTATATTACAAATTTAAAATTATAAATGCAAGTTAGAGTTTTAGTTTACAATTAATTTGGATCTCCTGTTTGTATTAATATTATAAATTTTGTATAGTTTTAGTTTTTGTTTAAATTAATTAAAGATTTAAAAAAATTTAATGATATTTGAAAAAAGAATATAAATCACTTTAATCAAAGTTATTAAATGTGTCTTTACTTAAAATTATGTTTTAAGTTTATCTGTAAAACAATTTTAATATTTTCGACACTAAAAGCTAATTTTTTAAAATATACTTTTATATTTGTGTCAATTTATTTTATAGTTTGTATTTAATATAATTTATTTAACTTAATTATAAATAGAATTATGATTAATTTTAATTTTTTTTATTTTTAGCTTATATTTAATATATCCTTACATATTTCAATATATTAACATTTAATATAAATATCACGCGAAAATATTGATGTGAAAATTAAGTATATTTATATATGCATAATCCTGTATTCCTACAAAAATTATTGATTTTATTCAACAAAAATATAACTTATAATAATATATTGAAAATAAAATAAGTCTATATGCATCGATATTGTAAACAATAAATATAAACATAGTTAAAATTGATTAAAGAATTAAATATAGCGCATATACTGTTAATATTGTGTTATCTCTTATTATTATAATTATTAAAATTATATAGTTTTATTTTGGGATAAGTCTCAAAATTATACATGAACTTTAATTTGGTGTAATTATATACGTGAAATTCTAATTGTGGTTCAAATGTATATTTGAAACTTTAATTTTGATTTAATCATACACATTTAAAGAAATAAATACATCAATTTATTTTTATATTGGATAAATATAATTATTTATGTATTGAATATATAAACATAAAATAATATTATATCAATAATTGTGTTAATAATTTACAAGAATTACATCAAATCGAAATTTCATGTATAAAATTATACAAAATCAAAGTTGATATATACAATTGCATATTAAACCATAATTCATGTATAGTTTTGATATTTATCCCTTTTATTTTTAAATTTTATATTTAACAAAATTAAATTGTATTTTGGAAATTTTTTATTCCTATCAAATATAGTCTAATTTTTTTATTATATAATGAGGATGTTTGATATATTAGCAAAATATATGCAATTTTTTGTTCTAAATTTGTTGCTACATTTTTATAAAAAATTTAACTTGAATTACTTTTTTAAAATATTATCAACTGTTATACATGACAAATTATTATTGTGACATATGACAGTTTATAAGCTATGCAACATATTTTTTTTAACCTCTTATTGTTATATATATATATATATCATTTTGTTAATAAATAAACTTTTATTAATTTTTATAAACATGTAATTAATGAATTTTTTTATGATTTTAATATTTTAAGTTTGACAAATTATTGAGAATTTTCATTTCATTGGAAAATAAAATTTCAAATTTAATGCTTGTTTTATAATCATAATAAATTTTCACTTAATTTAAATTTTCAATAAAAAAATGTTGAATAGAATAGTAGGTAGATAGCTACTTTCACTTAACATTTAACATTGAAAATTAAGTTGATTTTGTTTTTAGAAAAAAACTTACATTCAAAATAAATTCTCTTTTTACTATTTTAAAATAAATGAAATATTTAAATTGGTATATTTAATATTAAAATTATTCAAAATAATATAAAATATTATATTAATAAAATTAAAATTATGACAAATTTAAATAAAAAAAATTTTACATTGAACTAAGCACTCTAGTACAAAAATTATTACATTTAAAATTTTTTTATCTCTATAACATTTAAGTGTTTTATTAAATTGATGTCACCTGTTATGTTAATAGACTCTCACGATATTACTAAAAATTCATTATCTTTATAAATAAAAAATAATATTTTTTTATAAAAATACATATTTATTCATTACATTTATGAACTTTACTATTTTTGCTAAAACCTCACCCCAAGAACTGCAGGAGACTCTCCACCAAGAAGCCCTCAAAATGGCTTCATATAAATGGAAATGAAAAAATAAAATAAAATAGTGGGTAAAGAAAAAAAACAAGTGTACAGGAGAAAACCAGATTCTTATTTCACCTAAAGCCAATGTTTTACAATCATCTTATTCAACACTCAATTTTCATTACAAATTGATTATTTGGATAAAAAAGAATATAATGCTGGAAATCTAAGAATAGCGGCAAAATTTAAGACTTGAGGGGAAGAAGAAGCCAACCTTACCTTCCCCAAGTAATCACTCAATCTTAGCAATGACAGCATCAACAACTTGTTGTGTGGTGCTATCTCCACCAAGGTCTTTAGTCCTGTACTTTCCCTCTAAGATTACATTTTTCACCGCTTCCTCAAGTCGATTTGCAAATGTTGGAAACTGGAGGTGCCTCAACATCATGGCAGAAGACAGAAGCAAAGCCAATGGATTTGCCGTTTTTTGCTCCACCATCTTTTTCTTTCCCACATTCCCTGCTGAAGCACCTTGCTCAAATACAGCATGTTCAGCTCCTACATTGCCTATAAATTCCCAAAGGATAACTTGTATTAGTTTAAGTAAACAATATTAATATGAATCCAGATCACAATATTACCTCCAGGCATGACACCAGTGCCTCCAGCAATGCCGGCGGCTGTATTTGCCACCAAATTTCCATAAAGATTAGGAGTCACCTAATAATGACACAAAAGAAATTCAGAAAGTGAAAATTTGTCAGAAGGTTAAAGCACCTAAGTTGCAAAAAATGGCAGACAACGCCTGTGTTACTATCCCATGTCAAGAAAATTTGGAATTTTTGGCCAATCATTATATTTACGTTCAACTAGTTTTAAGAGTCCTGTGTATATCACAAGAATGTACGTAAAACATCATGATGCTAGGAAATCTCACACTCGAAAGGATCATTTTCCTCTAAATATCTTAAAAGATTTTCCAAGTGTCATTAATATATACCACGTTACTACTACAGCCTACAGGTATATTGGTACTTAAAACAAAACAAAGAGTCCCTCAATGGATACTGCAGGAGAAATTTCAATACAGCACATACAGTAGCATGCAAATTGCAATGCATAAACATCATGACTTTCCAAGATGGACTATGACAACAATCAAAATTAAAGAACTCACATACCATCACATCAAATTGTTGTGGTTTTGAAACAAGTTGCATGCAACAGTTGTCAACGATGATTTCGTCATACTCGATAGTTGGATATCTATCTGCAACTTCCCGGCAAGACTCTAAAAACAGGCCATCAGCCAGTTTCATGATGTTGGCCTTATGAACAGCGGTAACCTTTTTCCGATTGTTTAAATAAGCATATTCAAATGCATATTTTGCAATCCGCTCTGAACAAAACTTGGTTATCACCTGATCCACAAAAACAGATAAAACAAATTACCCAATTAAGAAAATGTTTAGATTCTTTTCATAAAAGAAAACAACTCAATTTGACCTTTAGGCTCTCAACCACGCCAGGCACCACCTCGTGTTCGAGACCCGAGTATTCCCCTTCGGTGTTCTCCCTGATTACCACGATATCCACGTTTTCATGCCTGGTTGGCAATCCCGGTAAATTACAACAATCCACCAATGAAGCGTACAAATCCAATTCTCTTCTTAAATGGAGGTTCAGAGAGCTAACTCCACCCCCCATGGGTGTTCTCAACCCTCCTTTAAGGCAGACTTTGTTCTTCTTTATGGAATCTATGACTTCCTGCGGTATCTGCTTCATGTCGCCGTGAACTTGGTACTTCTCGAAGTAAACCGGTGCGTGCATTGCTTCCATCACTTGTTCCACCGCGTTGGTGACCAATGGACCGATTCCGTCCCCTGGGATTAGGGTTACGGGTCTCGGGGCTCCGTCTCCGGGACGAGGCATATAGGTGACGGCTCGAGTTTGGGTTTTGTAGGGAACAAGGGTTCTCAGAAGAGAGAGGGATGTACGTGAGGCGGACATTCTTGAATGATTCGAAGGTGTATGAATGAAAATAATATTTGGGAGTTATTGGCGATCGTTTTCAAGGTTGGAGAGATAGTGTAGGCAGTCTGTTACAACTTACAAGTTTTATTATTAAGTT
This sequence comes from Gossypioides kirkii, assembly GCA_005610355.1. NCBI lineage: Eukaryota > Viridiplantae > Streptophyta > Magnoliopsida > Malvales > Malvaceae > Gossypioides > Gossypioides kirkii. The sequence continues at coordinate 13,954,887 of CP032254.1, read as the reverse complement.
TGGGCTGACTAGTTCATTGGGTAGTGTAGCTTTGGTCCACCATTGGGCCTCCATGTCATCTATTCTTAATTTATGAAACTTACCAAATGAAAGTAAATATTCTAGGAGATTCAGATTCCAATGTTGTCGTTGTTCTACTTTTTTTATGATAAAAGTATATTCTACTCTCAAAGGGAAATGTGTTTTATAATAAAGCATATTGTACACTCAATTTTGAAAATAATACTGTTAAAAATGATAATCACGAACCCTAAATAGAATAACGGAGATTCAAACTTTGAGAATAATGTTATTGAAAGAGACAATTACGAAACTTATCAGAGAAAATACAGGTTTGAACCTTTGATTGTCGAAAAAGTCAATCACAAACAAACTAATACGAAAAATAACAAAAAAAAAAAAAGAGCTCCATCTTAAAACTCAGGGCATTGTCTTTCCAGGTAATACATGAAGTGGTTTCTAGTAGTTTTTATCATCTCCGGTAGCATGTTTATATACACCAACAAACAGCTAAGGCATAATATTGGCACAAGGACAAATCATTTCTGACAATTTTCCAACAAACCACAAATGAATCTGAATAGCATTCACATATCAGATGAAATTATGGAGTAGAATGAAATCCATGTCAAACTTTTTAGTACAACTAAGAAGGGGAAAGAGAAGGAAGAAAAAAAAGAGAGAAGAGGGTGTTAACATTGGTGACAACCCCAACTGCAGAAACCTATTAGGAAATAGAAATGCTTGCTATCCATTGTCAAAATTTCTGGACACCGTACTAAATAGTCAAAGGATTCGAGTCTCGATTAAAACCAGCATGGGGATTTAATATCAAGAAAATACTGCACGGCCCAGGTAAGTGCTTACGGGCTCAGATAACCAGCTCACATCTGTATTTTTACTTGGTCATATATATGGTATCTCCAATTCGGATCATGATGACTCCATGCACTTGACTGGCGAATAGCAGGCTCTGCAAAGTATTCGAAAAGCAGTTTAATGGGTTGCTGAAGCAGCAGCAGCAGCAGCAGCAGAACTGCCCAATCCCATCTTCTGCCCCAACAGTGAGAGTTGCTCAACAAATTCCATTCCAGTTAAAATTTCTGTTGTTCCATATATGACTTGTTTGGCAGGCTGCTGATGTTGGGCAAGGTCTTGCAAGCTCCCGTACTCAACGTAATTTCCACCTCCGATCATGAAGACAACAGCTTCTTTAAAGGGTCCTTTCAGATGGCTGCTACTTGTGCCAGAGCTCGACTTAGGGGCACGAGGATCAAACACAAGGTAAGAATCAATTTCAGGGTTTGGCTTCCCCTCCATCAAAGCTTCCACAGTCCTTGTCAATGCTAGCTGCCTATCACCAGACAATAGGTTCTTCATGCCTGCAGTGACAGCACTGATTGACTGACCATAGAGCTTCTCAGCCCAATCAACAATGTTACTTCTACTAGCGGAATTTGCTGATGCCAATGAAACATTCAATGACTTGATCTTCTTCACATACTGAAATGCACTTGTATCAACCTCAGATTCTCTCAATGCTGCTTCAACTGCTTCTGCTTCTGATGGATTAATGGTTTCTGAAGAGATAATATACATTATGGCAAAACGCAGCTTATCAATCTTGGAACCTTTTCCCTTAAGTACGCTCATCAACTCATTTCGATCAATGCCACCCCTCACCATCATGTCATTCTCCTTCTTTACATAGGCGTCAAGAGACCTCTCCTTTATTTCACCCAAAAGCACTGTTGCAATGTTTGTGTGTTTATCAATGACCTGCTTCCGCTCTGTCAGCTCAGGCAGGGAGTTCACTGCATTCATTAAGTGCTTTGTGTTCCCAATCAAGTCTGTCCCATCAAACTCAGCTCCTGCAGTACCACCAGTCCTTTTATTCACCTCATCAACATCCTTCTTATATTTGTTCAACTGGGTCTCAATCTCAACAGCAACTTCAGGGAATTCCAACGATCCATTTGCCATCCAAAACGGGTCGGAGCTATCCAATTCAAACGATTTCATTCCACCTTTCTCCCCTGGCACACTCAATCTATTAAGCTTCAATCCAAGAATATCATGTACGAGTGGACGGTACCTAAAATCATGTTGTATCCCGGCTGATAACTCGAAATTCCTATCAAAGACGCACAAAATTGGACGCTGAAATGAGCTTACAAAACCCCCACCTTCAGAAAACAAATTGTTCTTTGACAATAAATGATCCCTCAACTTCTGATCCAATGCTGAAGCAACCATCTCAGCTGGTCCACCACGCGGGCATCTTATTATGGGCACGACTGCAAGTGTAGCTAAAACACAAAATAATCCATTAACAACCCTCTCTATAATATCCTCGATCTCTTTGTCCCCAGCGGATGGATCGTTCAATTGCACATAAGTAGACTTCTGGGATAAAGAGAACAAATTATCCTCCAATGTCACAAACTCCAAATACTGATCATGAACCTTTGAGATCCTATGGATTGAATCCGAATTCAAAGTCCCGGAAGCAAGATCCTCCAAAAGTGGCCTTGGTATAGACGAAGAAAAATTCAGATGGAAACTATCATATAGAGAACGGGATGCATCAGCTACTATTCTTTGGATATTGGGATTACTAGGCTGAACAAAATACACAGCAGGAACATCGTGGACAGGCTTTCGGTCCTTGTCAATAAGAAAGTACAGGGTAACACCATGTTTTCGTAGATCCTTAACATGGATCAAGGGGGACAGTATATTTTGACAAAATTTGTCATAAATCAAGATCTTGTAAACCTCTTCATTAGCAGTTCCAGAGGGATTCACAGGCTGGTTCAGATTCAACATTCGAATTATACATTCTGACAAAATAAACAGAGGGAAAACACCCAATAAGATCAAGGCTCGAAAATGACAGATCAAATTCAACAACCCCGTAAAGCAAAACTAGATCCAAAGTTATAAACTTTAACGAAACAATGGTGGGTTTGTTCTAGATCTTAAGGATTTCGATTCAAAGAATAATCGATCAAATTTAACATAATCTTAAAAGGGTCAAAACTAAAAAGGGAGTTTGTTTCAATTGCATCGATATCAAAATCTACAAAGGGAAATTAAATGGTAATTGGAGAGGAAAGGGAGAGATCTAAAGAGAGAAATTACCTGTTTGTTTCTGGCGAAGATTGAGAGCCATAGGAGTGTTGGAAAGCTGAAAGCTAAGTTCTTTGTATCGTTGATTTAGGGGTAATAACAAAAAGCTTTCGGAATTGAGAAACCTCTCTTCTCTCTTTCTCTTCGTTGAAATTTCGAGGAAGTTAAATGAAATCCACCATTAAAACTTCAGTAGTAGGTTCCTCTGCGGTGAGCTTATTGTACTATTCTATACTCGATAATTGATATCTCGCCACGTAATTCAAGTGATTCAATCTAATTTATAAACATGTTAAATGGGATTTCAATGAAAAAAAAAATGTTAAAAGAGATCTTTAAGGCATTGGTATCTATTTTTCGAACTGAAAATGAAGATACAATATTAAATAAAGTATAGCTTGTAGAAAATTTTCTTTTTTGTAGTAATAATAAAATGCAATTAAATGGATGAAAGTGATCCAATAAAAAATAAAATAATTATTATTAGTCTATAATCTTTCTATCTATAATAATATAATAATATGTATCGAATCACGAATTTAAAAAAAAAAATTTAAAATAATGAGAATATTTTTTATTTTTCATCGTATTAATAAATTTACATATAAAAAATTATAATATATAGTTTAGAATTCTTAATTAAATAAATCAAAGTAAAATAGAAGTTGTGAAATAATAACTAAAAGTTTTAAGGTTTGAGAATCCAAATCAAATGGAAGATTTTCTCTCTTTGCCAACTAAAGCCAACACCGAATCGTCAAGTAATATCCATAGTTATATACCAATTAAAATTTATGTCTAGCTTTATAAATAGCTTCCAATAGTTATATTTCATTAAGTAATGTTTAAGAAAAATTATCAATAAAAAATTAGAGATTGTTAGCATTAATAAATTAGAATTATATACATAAAAAATTATATACATAAATAGAAAAACGACATTGAAAATTTATCTATGACTCGATTTTGTGACCTTGAAGATAGTGAGCAAGCTTTCCAACTTAAAGATCAAATTGTAAAATTTTGAAAACATTATCGAGTCGACGTCGCGACATCAAAAAGGGACGTCGCGACGAGGAGGACTGATGTCGCGACATCCAAGTGGTGGAATTGCGACTTCCTTGACAAACCACTATGTTTTCAATGTTCATCCATTTTCAACTAGCATATGACAACTATGACTAGCTTTAAGCCCCCAATTGACCATTTACCATCCTGGGCGATTCTAAAACGATGGTTTTCGTGATATATACATCCTACCATCTCGGATGACTCGACAACAATAGTTTGCAACCAAAGGCATGTCAATTAATTCGTTGGTATTTAAGACCGTTAATAGGGTAACACTAAACCAATATACATTATAACCACATATAACATTTCAATCTCATCATCAAATCATTCCATACCTCGCATATCACTTAGCAAATCATATTGTACTCATTTTTACTATACTCAAACCAATTCTCAGTTTCGGCATTCCATGTTGTCACACAATTCAATTCAATTCAATACATTATTTCAATATTCAATATCAATCGCAACAGTTCAACTCATACGATTGTTATATACTCACCTCGATATTTAGTCATGTAATTAGCATATATATGCAAACAATTAAATTGATCTCAAATCATAAAAGTACAAAAGTCTTGCATAACTCGTCGACGCCTCTCGCTTCTCCTTTCCCTCTCCACGTGGTCTTTAATTGTTAAAATTGGCTAAGGGTTTAAAGCTTTTCTTTCTTTCTTCTATGGAGGACGACAATGAAGAATGAAGATGATGTTTTTCCTCTAACCTTTAGCTTATATGGTTCAATTAATTACTAATTAACCTTAATTAATTTAATTAAACATGTTTTTACATTTAATTAACCTTAATTTAAATAATAATTCAATTTACTAAAGCAGAATTTCAAAATCGTAATTTTTAACACCACTAAAAAAACGAGTAGTTAAAAACACCATCATTGTGTCACCCAACTCATGTCCCAAGTTCCATCTTCTTACATATCAACCTAATCCACTCGTCCCCACACCTTCAAACTCATGCAAAGTCACTTAGCTTCTCCTCCACCATAGCAACCACCATCACCACTATCTAATGAAACCACCACTCGCAAACCCAAAACCCTACCTAACTTGAACCAAACAAGATTACATCTAAAACAACAAAAAGGATTTTTCATCATTGGCAAACTAAAAATTTGGAAACGTCTAGAGAAAAGAATATATCACAAATTAGTGACGACCCGACGATGGAGCTACGAGATCAGGGAGGAAGAAGATGAGAAAAATATAAGGCTTTTGACAGTTTGATTATAATCAATAATAAGCAACGACAGTCAGGGTTTCATTTGAGAAGAGGTGGAGGAGAAGAAAAAAAAATAAAGAGAAAAGAGAAAAAAAAGAAGAGAGAGGAGCAATAATAGAAAAGAAAATTAAAACAAAAAAACTTGCGTGGTCATTTACACATTAATGTAAGTGATAATTTTGTAAGATTTAAAAGTTGGATGAACTAAACATACTTTTAAAAATAAAGATAAGGTTAGGCAGTTTGGTAAATTTCATAAAATAAAGTACAATTTGTTACAGATTAAGTGAAACCGAAACTCCTCTCTATCCAAACGCGGCCTTAAAAAGATACTGGCCTCGATAGAGGATACAGTCGCAGGTTGGCTTTAAAAGGGGAGAAGAAGAAGAAGAAACAGCAAGAGAGATGGCAACATCGTCGTTTCTGCGTAACAGTTACTGGGTCCTGAGGCATGGCAAAAGCATCCCAAACGAGAAAGGTCTTATCGTTTCTTCAATGGTTAGTCAAACCCTTCACCTCTAACGTTCTCTGTCTTTTGATTATGCTTCATTTTACACTTCTTTATTGCCTTGCCCATCTGGTTTCTTGTTTTGTTAAGCTATGGCTCATCCATCTTATCTGAGTCTACCCAAAGTGAAATTTATCTATGTTTCTATCAAGTTCAGGATTTATGTTTTTGAGATGCCAAGTGATGCTATGCTCCATTTTAGCTATAATTTCGTTTTCATGGAGTTTGCCAAACCATAAAATTCGAACCCGGTTTTATCTTAGCTGATTCGTGAAGCTATTTTCATGAGTTGATAAACAATAGGTTTAGATTTGAATCTGTTGATGGGGAAAATACGGGTTTGGCGGTTGATGGCGGTTCACCCAAAGGCCGAGAGTCACAGCTCGTCTTCTAAGTCATAAAGGGTGGCTTATATAGTCCTCAAGTTACATGGGATAAGTGTGGGGCGCATAAGGCCACGTATAAATAGCGTATAGTCCACTGTCTGTAGTTATGAATGTTTTGACGAGGTCATCTCTGAGATTGACCGAGCAAGGTCTCCATGCGTCATGGTTGACCTGACAAGGCCTTTCAAGCATGGTGGAGATGTACAACAGAATCCAACAACCCTTCCCTTTGCAAAAGAAACCATAAAATTTGTCGCTCTAGATTGTAATTTGTATCCTTCTGCATTTGTTAGTTTCCAATTTTGCTACTTGGTACTGGTTATTAACCATTGGTTTGAACTCACCAGGAAAATGGCATTCGCCTTGAATACCAATTGGCTTCTGAAGGTGTTGAGCAGGCTGAGTTGGCTGGAAAATTATTCCTTAAGGTATCTGCTTTCTTACTTTAAACCGGTAGTTGCTGAAAATTTTCTGAGATATCAACAATGAGTAATGAAACTAAACAATTTCCTTGTATCTAGTTCTAATGGAACTAAACAAGTTGCTTCAGCCATGTTGTATGCATACAGTCATTCCTTTCCCCTTTAATAGGAAGGAAAAAAAGAAAAGCTGCTTTATTTACAGATGGATTGCCTACCAAGTGCAGGAACTGAAGGAAAATGACATACCACTTGAAAATGTGCGCATTTGTTACTCACCATTTTCAAGGACAAGACATACGGCAGAGGTTGTTGCATCCACTTTGAATCTTCCATTTGAGGGCCCTCAATGCAAGGTGAGCTATTTTATCATCTCTATATACTCACAAATCACAATATTCCATTGGAGAAGAGAGGCAGTGAGGGGATCAAAACAAAGCTCATCATTGAGATGCTAATCATGATTCTGGACCATAGTTTCTCTGCTTTTGATTCAGATCTTTTCTTGGCAAGATTAATAAATATTTATATGTTAGATGAAGATTTCTGTTTCTACTTTCCTACTCATTGGAATTAAATAAAAGCTATTGACTGCTTGGACAGGTCATGGAAGACCTTCGAGAACGTTACTTTGGTCCTTCGTTTGAACTTCAGTCTCATGAAAAAGTAAGTAAAATATATGCAGGACTCGATTTACATTTTGCCAAGCAAATGTTACAGCTGAAGGATTATGAGGTCTCTCATTTAAGAAATGAATTATTGGGTTTTGGAGATATTTGTGGCTGTTTAAGCAACAGCCAGAGAGTTTAGTGCTATTGGCCCTTTTGTCTTTCCTAACTTTTGTTCTACATCCTAAACAGTATACAGAAATATGGGCAATGGATGAAAAAGATCCATTCACAAGGCCAGAAGGTGGAGAAAGTGTCGATGATGTGGCTTCTAGACTTGCAAGTGCTATGGCTACCATGGAATCAGAATACCAAGGGTAAATTTTCCGCCTTTTCTTTTTGTGGCTTTGGAGCAAACACTACAAGTAAAATAGTTCCATATCAATGGTAATTTTCGTTTTTCCACACGAAATGTTTAGCAAACATCTCAAATTGTTAGAATGTCAAATTCCAGGAAATATATTTATAAACATGAATAGCTCTGGACACTGGTGACTGTTGAATTAGTCATTGTGAGCAGAGCCATATGACAATAGGCATGGAGCATTTTTTACTGAAATCCTAAAACTCCTCCAAGAGTAGAAATTTGCTCAAGTTTTATGGCAACAAAAGTAGAATTGCTTACCAAATTGGTTCTTCCAAACATGCTATATCAATAGCATGGTATGCAACATCATGATAACATGCTGATATTGATCTGATCTCGGATTGCAAGTTATTACACTCTTTAATTTCTGAAGCAGATGTACGATCTTGGTTGTCAGCCATGGCGATCCCTTGCAAATCTTTCAAACCATACTCAATGCAGCTTCAAAACAGATGGAACCAAGCTGCAATGACCTAGCATTGAGGATTCAAGCAGTTAGAATCCCTTCTATTCTTTCACAGCATCGAAACTTGGCATTGCTTACAGGAGAACTCAGAGCTGTTCTATAATGAGCTGCTTCCCACTATATTTCTTGTGTGAAGTAATAATGTGAAAAAAATTGGCCCTGTGTTTCATGACTGGATGATGTACTTGACATTCATTTGATCAATTTTTCATTCATATGACATTCATGTATTGTTGACGTTAACTTTAAAGAATAATTTTGAAGTGAGTTAGAGAGATTGCTTGGTCACAAATGGTAAAGACTAACCATGTTTGGTTGGGGAATAGAATAGCATTTCCCCTTATTCATTGAAAGGTAAATTATTTATTTGTTTTGGTTGAACGAAGTACTCATTCAATAGAATGAATATTATTTTTTTATTACTTACTTTTCCGTAATAGTTATTCTTTGGTGATATTAAAGAACGCCAAAGAATATATATTCCATGCAACTTTGAATAACAAAACAAAATTAATTTTCAGATTAATTTTTTAAAATTTGGATTTAAAAATATAAAAATAAAATAGTTAAAATATTTTAATATAATTTAATATAAAAATAATTATATTAAAAATATTATTAAATTATATTTAATAATAATCTTATTATATTTAATAACAATAACAATAATCATCTATCTAAAAAAATTTCTTAAGAGAATTCTGATTATTTTAGTTTTTTTTCTTATATTATTACAACATCTATTACATTTAACCAAACACAATAATATTATAACAAATCTATTTCATTATATTCAACTAAACAATTGAATTACTGATTACAATTTTATTCCATTATAATCCTATTTCATTACAGTCCTATTCAATTCTAATTAACCAAACATGCTGTAATTTGTAAGCTATTCAAGATGTTTCATAAATCGCTTGATATGGGAATTCAACATTTTCAGCATTCCTGTATTTATAAAACTTTGAGAACCATGAAATTAAAACGTACCATGCCTTATTTATCACGTTATCAACATATGAATAGTATGTCATTTCATAGCACAAACCCACACATATATGTCCCAAATTACATGAAAGATAAAGCAAAAATGCTTTCAAATGTCGTGCATTTCACAGCCAGGATACAAAATGCTATATATCTGTTCAAAACTTTAGCCGGAAATGATTTATAGACATTAGTCAAGCTTTGATTCTGCCGAAATACCTTAGGCCGGAAAAAAACTTGCCACGAGGACATCTCTCCCAAAAAAAAAAAAGCAATACTTGATTCATCTTATGCAATGGCCATGCCCTAAATAAACAACTACCCCATTGATGGGAATATTAACAGCAAGAAATCTGAAACAAATCTTCTGCCGCCTCATGCAGAGATAATGTTCAGCGGCATATCAGCCAAAGCACTCACACTAGCCAGCATGTCTTATGTTCAAGTAACCACAATTTTTCATTTAAGGTTTAGTCCTTTGTAACCCATCTACTACCCCTGATCTGATATACACCATAGCTCTGATCACTGCTGCTTTCTCCTCCGCTTTCCGCACTAGTATATCCCGATCTTCTACGATGTTTCTTTCCCCTTGCAACACCACTATCACTAATGCTCCCATGTAAGAGGGGATCATCTATGCCGCGAATTACCCTTCTAGCTGTTGTTGTAATGCAACTATCATCCTTTGTCTTTCTCCTGTCTTTATCATGCCTCTTGATGTTTTGTGAGATCTTATGCAGTTTCTCGTTGAACTTAGTAATCCCCTTCTCAACAGGCTCAACTGCTTGGTTTACAGTAAATTTTACATCATTAACAATCTGCACAGGGAACAGTGCAAGATTCAGCAGTAGTAATGGCACATAAATGTAAACAAAAAAAAAAAGGTTTTATGGTCTAGAAAGCCCCCAACAAATATAGTGGGAGAATATGTTCCATACTTTCAGCTTTTCTATTATCAACTTAATCCCTATCCTCCTGAAAAGATGCTATTATGGAGAACCAACAATAAGGTTCACCCTCGAGGTATTTACAGTATACTGTTATTACTTTGTCGCTAATTGTTAACTATGTACAATATGTAATCTAAAATTGCACTATTAGTATAAACTTAAGACTTACATATCCACCGCCGCCAATAAATACATCCTTCACACTTTCTTTGATGGTCATTCCACTTCGAGCCTCTATGTCAGGCTGAGGTAGGCGTAGCTTTATGGGTCGCTCGCTGTCCCTAACCTCATCAGGATCAAGAGAGCAATCAACAGATGCATAGTCTCCAAGGACTGATACACTTCCAGGAATGCGATCTCCCATAAGCTCATAAGGTTTGGAAGGGAAAACATATACGTGAACTACAGAAGCAATGCCCATCTGCGCTGGAGGAATACTATGACATGTCAAACTTTCATACTAGAAAAAGACTTGTAGAATTTACAAGCTTTTTTTATTTAGATTAACTAACAAGCATACTGTTCCGGTTTACATACACAGGTTAATTTTTGCACCCTTAGTACATAACTGCAAACCAATACTAAATAAGAGTGTTGAAGACATCTACCTCTATACAAATGATGAAGTCTTGGACACTTGACTTCAACTCCAAGCCTTCAGCAATTTTGCTTCTGAACAGACCAAGAGCATAAAAAAGGGCAATAGCTACACCTTGCCACCAAGTCAAAAACACAATTGATTTAAAAGTCAAAAACTTAGCCAATGGTTTTATGTGTGCCAGTTCATCCTTTGTGACAGTATAAAATTGAACTAGGCAGTATAAAGCCCATGATTGACTGAAATTGAGAACCACTGCCATATAAGGATACCTGAAAAAAGAGGGAAATTTGCCAAGACAATGAGAAATTTATTAAGAGAACCAATTCAATTTTCACTAATGAATATTCAATACTTTACTGCAACAACAGAGTACCAGAATGTTTCAAACAAACACTTTTGATCTGCTCACAAGTGAAAAAACATCATAAATTCAGGTTTAAGGTGGCTTATTGCTTAGTAGGTGAAGCACTAAAACAGGCATCAATACCATTCACAATCATTCAAAATTACATTGTTCTACGCAGAAAAGGTTTGCCTACAGACAACTCATACAAAATCCACATTATCACCAGCAGCATTCTACATTAATATCATCTTACCCACATCCCCATTTGAATTCTCCTTCACAATATACACCAAAAGCTTCAAAAATTAGTGATAAAAGAGCAGTCAATAACTTGATTAACATCTGCAAACAGAAAATACAACTATATTAAAAAAGGAAACAATGAAAGAAACAAAAATAATATTTTATTTCTTCCAGCTAAAAGAACTTACATATTGGACAATGCCAAACTTGACAACTTGGTAAAACCATTGGCCAAGTTTCCATGGTCTTAGGATATAATTCATAGGAAAGGGGTGCTTAATGGTTCCCTTTTCACAATCGAGTCCCAATAGTGGAGTTTTAGAACTTGCATGTCCTAGTCTCTCCATGAATTCAATAGTCCGCTCTTCCCCACCTTAAAAGCAGAAATTGGAAGAAATATTCCAATAAAATGATTTTCTCAACATCAACCACAAATGTAAAAGTAGTTCAACTCTGAAAAATGAAGACTATCATAAAATTAAAGGGAGAAGACAAAAGTAAAATGAAATATTTAACACATAGCCTCTATGATGGACCTTTGGAAACTCCACAAATGCATATGTCTATCACAGCTTCAATTTCTGAATATTTTGATAGTAATTATTGTCAGAATTTTAGGACCATAGTATGAAATACAAGAAAGAACTAGCCTGTATATGAGGTAGACAGAAGTATAGAACAGTCCAATTCCACTCTTCTTTTGTACCTCTTTCTTTAATGCAATATTTACAGTAAGCTTTTCATTTTATTTCATGTGTCATCGATAGGTCAATGCATGAGATTCTTAGAACAAACAACTTCAAATTAATACCAGTTATTGGCTAGTAACTGGGAAAAAAAGCCTAGAGCCACCAAATAAAATGTTTACTGTTGAGCCTTCAGAGCAAGTCATCACTGCTAAAGGTGAGGGCTGCAAATAATCACGACCTGGACCTTGCTTGAGTAAAACAAACAAAGCAGAGCACATTTCTTTTAGAATTTAACTAGAGTAACTTAGGGGCATTATGAGTCAGCATGGTATGTTAGACATCAGAAGAATACATACATCGTTAAACAGTGAGAATGAAGAAGCAAAGTGTTAAAATTCTGTTCAACATGGAAAACAATATCAGGGTGTCCAAAATTCAGATTCAAGGGTATATTAAAAGGAAATAACAAGATGTGCCACCACAGAAACTGTAATCTCAATGAAATAACAGGAAAAGCTGATACAAAAATAAGAAATAAATCTTTATTTGAACTTCAAGGCTCTAGAAATGGACATACCCAAGCAAGCAACAAGGTATCTTCCAAAGCAATACATGGCAAATGATTCATAGCAATCGCGTAGAATCGAACAATAGACACTAATCGATGGGTCCACCAATGATACAAACTGTTAACATAATCCATGTTAGCAAAACAAAATAGAGCATATTATTGCACAGGATGCATGGTGCAAAGAAAAGCATGTTTAAAGCACCTTGCCCAAACCATACCTAAGACTAAAAGGCACAAGAAACTTAAAATAGTAACCTAAGCTTAATATGGATCAAATTTCATCCAAACACAAAATTAAGTAAATTCAACTAACCACACCTTTCAAATCAAGTATGTTAGCACTGGTGAAGATCATGCCAATGAATTTTACTTAAATGTCTTAATGTACATATCCAGACCAATGAATTTTACACATATATATAATATGTATATCCAGCAATCTCGAATTACTTCAAATTTTGAAAATAATTGAGCATGATATTTCAATTTCAGGAGTCTTACCTACAGAAATTTCCCACTGCAAGCATTTCCACAAGCATGAAATTTCCAGAGTTGATCATAAACATTTAGCTAGTGGTTTAACCAAGTACATTCCATAATCACAAAATACCAACTTCCACCAAACGATCCAAAATTGAATTAGGAACAAAGGACAACAAATTACGAGCATTTTTTAATTCATCAAAACTCAAGATACATGCTGATGATTTTAATATTATATTATTAAACATTAATGCAAAACACTAAGATGAACTACATAAAACATCTAGCTCTAGCTTCAAAAGATACCACTAAACTAAGAAAATAAGTGAAAATCCAATGAAAGAAACTCACTGATTCTACAGAATAGCAAGGAACCATAAGAATAACCCCGATCAAGAACTTCTGCTCCTGCTAGTCCAAGATCACACAAGAAAAAGTCAACAAAAGCAATATAAAATAAGCCAAAAACTAAAATGACTAAGAAAACAAAAGCTTGCCTCAGGATGCTTGTATGAAGAGAGGTGCTGGAAGATAAGATACAGTGAAAGCGTAAGTGCTATGACTAAAAACACTCCAGCTATCAAAGTCGCCCAAATAGGAGGCGAATAACCTAATAGATAATCTGTAATCTTCATCAGCTATTAAACTTTCTTTTACTTTGATGACAATTAGCGTAACTTATTTTCCATTTACAAAAACCAAGGAAAAAAAGTAATTAAAAAATCGAAGGGTTGAAAATTGTAAAACCCTAGAAAAAGCTTTGACTTTGATCGATAGGTGAGGGGGAAGCTGGCACGGACGCTGCACGTGTATCTGCTTTATCCCCTATTGCAAGGCATCTGCCTTCAATCTGGTTCTTCTTGTGCCATATTTTTATAGTGTGTTGATAGCTGGAAATTTGAGACGATTTAAACCAAAAAATAAAAAATTTATTTAAAATATGAGGTAAGCTCGAATTTGAATATTTAAAGTTTAAGTTTAATTCGATTTGATTTGATTTGATTTTAAATTTATAATATTTTATATTATATTATTTTTATATATTATATTTTTTATAATATATAAAAAATAAATTTATACTAAGTGCTATTTTAATATTAAAATTATTATATAAAAATTTTAATAAATAAAAAATATAAATATTTTTAAAAATAATATGGACAGATTTCAAATAAGTTTGATTAATCATTTTCAAATATGAACGGATTTAAGCAAAATTTTAAATTTATGTTTTCGAGTTAGATCAAGTTTAAATTAACTTAAAGTATATTAATATCATGTTTAGATCCGACTCAACTCATAAATACTTTTATTTGTGCTTTTTTTTAAAAGATATTTTTACCAGCGGTTAAATTTTGTTTCTGAAATAATTTTTTTAGTGTATTAAATATCATTAAACTAACTCACTATAATAATTATAAAATATGGGCGGGAAGAAGGCCAAAATTAACTGCAAATGTATGATATGAAATGCAGTAAGAAACAAACATGTAATGATGAAATAAATGAAAATTTTGGACTTTTGGGTATATATTAACAAATACTTATCCTTCTCAAGTTTGAAAAAAATCACATATATTTATTTATTAAGTAAATTTTAACTAAAAATAATTATATTTATTTTAGTCATTGTTCTATTTTTAATTATAAAATAATAAAAATTTAATTATTATAACTTTATTTTATTTAAAATTTTAACTAATAATTCTAAGTTATAAATTATAATTATTTAGTAATATGACGACAAATAAAATGTATTCTCGTCAATTCAAAAGTTTCTCTCAATTCGTGTTTATATATATTAATTATGGATTATAGATAAGGTGAAATGTTTTTTTTTAATAAGGATAACAATATAAAATAATTTTTTCATAATTTAAATTTTACATTTATTAATTGGTCTAATTATATTCTACACTTAATTTTAAATAAAATATCAAATAAATTTTATAACTTAAAATGATTACTTAATTTTTTAACATTTAATTTTTAATCTATCAAACAATACCTTATCATTTCTACATAATACTATTATTATTTCTTTAAAAAAACAATTATCAAATGTATGTGATTGAAATTGATGTCAAAAGTTAAACAATATAATTCAATTATAAAATTTCGTAAAAGAAAATAAATTATAAAACCGACACATTTTAATATTTTAAATTTAAGATGATTAATTAAAATATTATTCATATTTTTTAGTATTTTCAATTTAAAAATAACTAGTAAATAGAAAACAACTCACATATTAAGTAGTGTGTGAGTATTTCATATACCGACAGTATATTTTTTTATTCCACAAGCAGCCTTAAAAAATTGACATGTCTTTTTATTTAAAATATTTTACTATATTCTTACAAGACACTTGTTAACCTCTTAATCCTACTTGTGGCATTTAAAAACTTCACTAACATTGACAGTGTATTAGACCTACTCATGGGCTGGGTCACTCACTTAGGCTCGAAAGCCCACTCGAAAAATGGAAGAGTTTAGACAAAAAAACGAGGCTCAAAAAATGGGTTTGGGTAAAATTGAAGGCCCATTTTTTGTATGGACCAATCATTGGATAAGATTTTTTGGCTTGACCCGAATATATATTATGTTATAAAAAATAATTATATTAATTATATATATTCATATTAAATTACTAAATAACAATTAAATTAATTACCCAAAACCTAAAAAAAACTTACCCAACTAAATAGTTCAACCCAAAATATAAAATTTAAAAATTATATTTAATACAACAAAACATTTATCATATTTATGGTAGTGTTTTTTAATATAAATAAATTTTAATGTATTAGAAAAATTTTATTTTAACCTTTTTTAGTGCATTTAGTATATTATATTTAAAAAAAATTCAAATAAAAATTAATTAAAAATTAAATATGCATGGACTAAGCCAAGCTCGGGTTTACATTTCTTAAATTAGATCGAGCTTAAATAAAAAGTTGGGTCATATTATGGACCAAACCCATGATTAAAAAATTGATCTGAACAACTTGCATGAACGCAACACGAACCGATTTAGCCTAGCACATGAGCACCAGTACACCCATTTTTAAGTACAGAAAAGCACTAGCAAGGGAATCAATCCTAAAAGGTTGAGAGCAACAAATGCATCAAAATTAAAATAAAGCTTTCCAGTATGGACCATAAGAGAAAGTAGGCAGAGATATAAATGGTTTCAGCCATATTTATCCACTAAAAAAACTTTAGAATGAACTATTTTTATTTGAAATAGTTTTGAAGCTTTGGAGATGACATTTCCAGTGAGCTTGTGAATGAGTTTATTCACTCAATTCAACAATTTCCGATATCCGTATATCATCAAAAACAAATTTCCTTTACATTGCAATAATCTAATCCTGATGTTGATAAACATAGGACTTCATTGGCAGCACTAACATTTCACTGGAATAAATGGAGACCAAGCAAGACCAAGATGAAGAGACAGTCCCAATTCCAATTGATTCTTGAGACATCATTGCTTGGAGAGGATGCTGTTCCCTCAAAACAGAGAAACATTGTGAGTTCTGGGTTCGAGGAGATTAGGCAACACTTGAGCAAATAATGGGACACTGTCTGCAATTTAAGACACAGGCTTAGAGACTTATAATTTACTTACCTGAACAAGATGAGGAGTCTTGAACAAGGGTTGTCAAGATGGTTGAGTTGTTAAAGCCGGCGTAGGAACATGTCAATCGATTGCAACCTGCAGCGGTGCTACTGCCAATAGACAAACCTTCGGCACCTTGGCATTTTATGGATGGGCATATATCCCACTTGGATGGTTTATTCTGGGATGGTTCACAATGTAATCTGACCAAGACAGCATAGTTATATATAATGAGAAAATTAGCAGATTGAAAGGCCAAAATTCCTGAAATAGCAAGGGGTTTGAAGATATAAACTTACGTCAAGTTGTTAGCAGCATCACACGTGCATTTCACACAACCATTTGCAGTGAAAAGGTATGTGCCATTAGCAGCAAGTAAAGGGAAGTCGAAGGAGTCGCTGCTTATGGATGAGTTGCAGGCTGTTGAGAACGATGAACAACATCAAAGATTACAACGACCATGACACAAGGTTATAAATGAAATATCAGTAAGTTTTCACCACCTAGACCTAATGATAAAGCCCAAACACCCTGCAGAGGAATGGAATGGAAAATAATATATAATAAAACCCAACAACTAAAATTGTACTTTTATTATTCCCATTCCAAAAAAATCATCATAGTCAAAGTTATTGCTTGACACAACCACACCACGGAATTAAACATTTGCTAGTGGAAATCAGAAGTGGGAAGGAGAAATAATTCAAGTGGTAGGCCATATCATAGTAACATTTGGAAAGAACGAACTGTTCACACTATCGAATCAGTCTTAACCAAGTATAATTGTAACCTTTAATGAATTTAATGGAAAAGATTGAGCAGAACTTGCAGAAAGAAAATGGAAGTAACAAGTCCATCTACATATATCAAGAGATTCAAGACCCAAAATACAGCAACTTGCCTAGTTTAACGACAACTTGTAGAGCAGAGGGATAAACAAAAGTTAGTATACCTTTGAGAGGAACATCAATTGGTTGGTCAGCTTTTAAGTCACTGTTGGCTTTGATCCCATTAATCCTAGCCAAAGTCTCCTCATTAGTTCCAAACTCTTGAGCGATCTCCACCAAAGAACTCCCTGACTTCACCATATGTGCGTAATGCACCACTTTCTGGCCGTCCACTTCATCGCAGCTACAGGGCAAGGGGATTTTGAGCTTGTCCCCAATATTTATCAAATTGGCGTTCCTAATATTATTGGCTGCTACAATTTGCTGGAAAAGCAGTAACCGCGAGAACACCTCAGCTGCAATGTGGTAGAGGCCGTCACCTGGTTGAACGGTGTAGATAGGAGCGCCATTGGAAGTTCCAGTGTTGTTGTTGCACAAACAATTGATGGGGACTTTGATGACCTGTTGTGCGGGTATGGCATAACTGCGCTTGGTGTCGAGAGGTAAGTTGTTGGCTCCAAGAAGACTCCTGAGGTTCTTGACGTTAAAAAGGGATTGAATGGCGCCGAGATTGGTGTTGTTAACAGTGATGTAGCCGACCAATGCATGACATGTACTGGGATCGCTCGAGCTACAATTGAAGCTTTGAGCTGTGGAGTACTGAATGGTGAGAACTGAGACCAAAACTGGAAGGAGAAGAAACAGATTAGCAAAACCCATGTTCCTTTTTTTCTTTATTCTGGTCTTGGCAAGAGATTTCCTTCGACAGTGGGTGGGTTTTTAAATGAGAAATATTGCAGTGGGGTCAGTTAGGCAGGGTGACTTTTCATCCTAGACTTCTAAATCTGAGTTTTGCCTGCACATGGAGCCTTGTTCTACACTTCTGCTGCTGTTTTAGGTTTTCAATTCTGAAAAGTCAAGAATTAAATAGATGATGCTTCCAATCCCACCATTTTCTTTGTTCTTTCTGAAGTTCAATCCCACCATTATTTGAAGCACTAATGACCAGGAATTTCTCATTAATAATCCAACCATATATCAGTGCTCCTCAACAAGCAAAGAAATTTTCCAATTGACTTCGGACTTTCGGTAGTCGCATAATTGAAATGAATAATTTAATTCACATTCAAACACGCCAAAGACGTTTCTTACTTTCAGTTACATGTATTCAAATGTTTGTTTGGATTACTATTAATTGAATTATTTAAAATGTAAAAAATTTTAACCGTTAATTGAATTGAATTTTTTTCAAATACATTAACTGAATCAAACAATTTTGGATAATTCGGTCGGTTAATCAAATTAATCGAAATTTATATGTTTTTATCTTTTGATTAAAATAAGTATACGACATATAAAAAATACATTGCTAATATTCATTTTTTTTTTAATATTTAAAAATCTTTAACTAGAGATGAAAACAATAAATAAGACATTAGAAACAGCACATAAGTCTTGAAAGTTAACAACCAAACAAAAAATTAACAATAATATATTATTAATGTTGGTTAATCGGTTAATTAGATTAATTACCAAATTTCTAATCGAATTAACTGATAACGTAAATTTCAAAAAAATCATTAACTGACCTTCGATTGAACTAAACTCGACCAACGACCGATTAACCGAATTAGATCAATTCAGTCGATTATTTCGATTTTAACCGAACTGTAAACACCACTACTTTTAATCGTATAGCGGAAAAATAAATAAGTGGTCAATAATTTTATATAGATATTTCACGAGTAATAATAATTATATAAGATTTATAGGTAATTTTTAATGTTATAATTAGTGTTACATAAGATAATACTAAATTTAAAAACAAAATAATGCTAAAATTGCAATAATTTGTATAATATTTATAAGTGTGGATATTTCGTACTTTATATCAAGGTAGTCAATATCGTATTGAAGGGTTATCATTTTTCTACTAATACTAGTATCTATCAATATCGGTCTGTCTCGATGTATCCTTTTGAATTTATCTCTATTTTTAAAGAGCATTTGATATATATATATATATAAAGTATTTGTTAAGATCAAATAGTGAGATTAAATAAATCTCAAATATGAAACATTCATAAAAAAATAAAGTTTGGTTATAAATGTAAAAAATTGCACTGAAACGGAACTTAAAATTTGATATTCTGATTTACTATTGAAAAAGAATGTTTCGATGGTGTGAAGCGTTTCGCTCGATACAAACAATATCAAAATGATATCGACTACAATAATTTATACCATTATTTTTAGTATTTTGTTTGACCCTTAAATAAAATGTTGCATATTAGTTGTTGATATATGTTTTTGGTCACATTTACATTTATTTATCATTTTAATGATTTAATTTTATTTTTATGCATTTTTAAATAATTGGAGTTTAACCGAGTGTTTTCAGACTTGAAATAAGTTTAGAGAAGCTTGTGGCTTGGGCTTGAAGTCCATTTGAAGTTTAAATAAGAAACCGAGAAGCTTGGAGCCCCGACACAGTAACCTGGCACCCTAGTGGGCAAACAATGGTGCCCCAGCCTCGCCTCGACGCCCCAACGCCATCCTTCACGTGCCTTTGCGTCGTTTTTGTTATTCCAACACAAAGCTCTGCATTTTGGCTGAGCTATAAAGGCATTTTGGTCTTTTGAGAGAGTTATGACTTCAAACAAGTTTCTTTACCCTAATTTAGAGTAGCCAAACAACATAGATACTATATTTTTAGAGAAAGTTAAAGACTTTTTGGTAATTTTTTAACTATTTTCTTTTTATTGCACTCTTTGAGCTCTATGATCTTCTAAACTCCAATTCTAGTTAAAGTAATTTTTGAAGTATTCCCATTTTTCGATCCCTTAGATTCAGGAGCGAATTTAGAAGGTTGGTAGGGTCTCGATCCCCACTCAAAATAGAAAATTTTTTATTTAAACCCTTAAATTTTTTTAAAATTTTAAATTAATAAAAGTAAAATTATATTTTGATCCCTTAAAAATAATAAAATTTCAATTTAATCTTTTAAAAATAATATTTTTACTATTGTAAACATTATAATTTAATTTTGACTCTCTAAAATTTTTTTCTGGCTCCATCCCTGCTTGGGTTGTAAAATAGTAAGGATTTGTTCAAGAATCTGAACAATGCTAAAGTAACAACCGATGAGGAGATGAACATTTCGGAATCATAGCTCGATCCAACTAGCGAAGAAGGTAAAGTGAAATTGTTTGATTTGGGCTTTTATTTAATGATTCATAGTTTTCATTTCATAGAGATCTAAGTCGTAGGCTGAGAAAATGATTTCAATTCATCGGGATCAATTGAAGAAAGCCATGGATGAAAGTGACTTGCGGTGGCAACTAGGGTTATGAAGGGAAAGAAAAGAAAAGAAAATAGTAGATTTTTTTATAATTGAAATGGAATCAATGAAAATATTTATAATTGAATTATAAACCTGATTAGAATTTAAATATGTAAAATTAGAAATTTAGATAAATTTTAAATTTATCAATTTTGATTTTGTAAAATTATATCATGTATAATTATTATTTATTTTTTTATTTCAATTTTAAACTATATTATTTCATATATTTTTATTAATTTTAAATTCATCAATTTTAAATATTTATGTTGTATATTTTAATTTTATCATATTTGAACTCTTAAAAAAATTAAGAGAAATATAAAGTTGTCTAAGTGGCATAAAGATAAACAGTCTATGTGTCAATAAAATAAGTTATCCACAACTTTTTTATCTTAGACCTTATAATATATATATATATATGATGAGGAATATTAATATTTACAGAAATAGCAAAAATGTTGACTATGATACACAATAGTAGCCGAAAACACTTCACAACATAACTCATTTTTGCAACTAAATTATTGTACAACTTATTATATTTGTTGGCATCTCTTTGATCGAAATATCTTGGATTTTCTTGTACATATTTTTGAGGATTTTTAACGGTATTTTATTATATTGGACCATGTTGAATTTAAATCAAGCAATGATGATTGAAGACTTTTATTGCAATTGAGTTTTCTTAATTAAAGACATTAGGTTTCTAAGTTTTTTGATTTTTTTCTAAGTTTTTTTTATATTTATTTTTTTATTAAAGACCTACTCGAATTATTATACTTTATATAAGATTGATAGCACTAATCTTGTTCATTGTGAGTAACATATTTTAGCGTAATTTTATTATGAACAAGTTGTTCTTTCTATTTAATTTATAACTAATCTTTTAACTAATGTTTTAAAAATGAGATAGGTGGTTGAATTGGTCAAATCACTAATTTTTAGTTCAATCGATTCATCCGTGTGGTCCAATAATAATTAATTAATTGAAAAATCATAAAAATTTAGAAATATATTTAAAAATTTATAAAATTGGTTCAATCGGTGCATTTTTGCCTCAACTTTCTTTTTTTATCGATTTTGAACAGTTCACTTAGAAGCAAGTTTAATTCCTTTGTCTGAACTAATATACTAGTCGGTTACTGGTCTAATCAATCTATCCAATCCGATTCCTCCAACATTGCTTTTAAGGAAAAAGTAATATTAACCGTAATGATATTAAATTGATATATAAAAGTAAAGTTACAACTCAATAAGTGAATTGAAATCACTTATTCTACTCCAATTGTAATTCAACATGCAAATTAATTCCACGAACTCTAGGATTAATTATAAGTTGTTTGTGATGAAAAATGTGAAAGCAGTAGAGAATTATAAATAAGATCTCTATCAAAATGGTCAAGCCCGACTCTGTGGGTTGTCTGGAAGTGTGGTCTTCCAGGACCAAAGGTTGAAAAGTAAGGCTGAAAAGGGTTCAATTTTTTTTTTCAGTTTTTAAAGAGTCCAAAAAAAAATTCTCAACTTTTAAGGGGTTCAAAATTTTTTTTTGCCAATTTTCCTAAAATTCTTTTCTAATTTTTAAGGGATTCGAATATCTAATTTATTATTTTATCTAAGGCTAAAAAAATGTCAAGAACTACCTGAAAATGGTATGAAACTCAAACATAAACATATGTATATTAAACAGATCCTATTCAAGCTGTAGCAATAAAACCCTAAAAAGTTAAAAACTGAAAAACAAAGCTAACCAGCAGCTCATAAACCTACAGCTCTCGCACCAAACCCACAAGCTTCTTCAACATAGTATCTTCCTTCTCTCTTTCATCTCAATCTCCTTTCCAAACTCTGCTCTACTTTTCTTCTTTCTTGATATTCATTCCTTTATCAATGGTTGTCATCTTTGTGTATAAAATAGTAGCTTTTCTTAAATTTTAACCTTGTTTTTCTTTCGTGACCTTTTTTGTTGTTGAAAATTTTAGAAATTTTTATATATGTTTTAACAATATAGATTTTTATACAAGGGATTGTGTTGTTTGAAGTTCAAAGGTGAAAATCTGAATCATAACCTCTAATATTGCAATTCCTAGAAAACTGGAAATTGGGGGCGGAGGAAATATATGTCACATCTCACCTTGGTAATGTTTAAATATGACATACTTTTGTATATTAAATATATATATATATATATTTTAGAGTATGATCCTATTAAATTAGATTATTTATTGTCTTTTTATTTTGTAGGGACTCAAGTAATGATAGAAGATAAATTGGAGACAAAAAGCATAGTTTTGGAGGAGAATTTGAAGTTGTGAAGATGGAATGTTAAAAGAGAGAATTAATAAGACAAAAAGACTTGGTTTTATTTTATTTTATTTTTTAAAATATATTTTATATTAGGATTTAATATTTAAGATATTATTTATTATTTAAATTTATATTTAATTTATGTTTATCTTTTAGTTTTTATTTTTTAGAGTTTAAATTGGATCCAATTAAGGAAATTAAATGTTAGATATAATTCTAATTATCTTTTAGAATTTAGATTGGATTCAACTAGGAATATTATGTACTATAAATAGGGGTGGAGTGATTCAATTATTCATTTCTCATTCATTGAAAAAATCTTTCATCTCTCAAAATCCTAGTTCAATAAAAAAAAACTCTATTTTTTTCATTTTGTGTTCTTCCCCAAAAATCATGAGTAACTAAAAAATCCTTTTAGCCAAAGGTTATCAAATATTCCTCCAAGGTTCATGAGGCTTAGAATCTGTGCTTAATTCTTTTCAACCCGAGTATTCATCAATTCTCTGTAATATGGGATTGATGCTTTCGTCCAAAATCCCTACAAAAGTAATCTTTTCATCTTGTGCAAAGACGGCCGCTTTGTATGTTTTGAGTAGGTTGCACAGCTGGTTCGTTAACTTACTGCGTTAGAGGTTGTCGAGCGAAAAGAGACAAAACGGCGTGGCATTCGTCGTTGGGAAAAGGTGATCTAGTGTAAGACAGTTCCATTGGAGCGACGGTTGGCTAGAGTCAGGTTCCACTAAAATCTATATTTAGAGCTGGTGGTCGTAGGTGTCCTCTTCCACTATAACTGGCTTATTCGAGTATGAGAAGAACCATCCAAAGTCTATGATTGAACCAAGGAAGAATCAAGATAACCGAAGATCGCGGCGTTTTTCTTGAGCACGATTTGTCCCACGATCTCGACAGACAAGACTTTTTATGACTCTCCAGTCCCTGAGGATTAGACTCTACTTACTTTTTACTATTATTTACTTTAATTTTCGAAATAGGTTATATTTGGTTTTCCCGACGACACATCAAATTTTGGCACCGTTACCGGGGACTGGTAACGTTCTAATCTTGTTTTCTTTTTTTTGCTTATAACTAGATCTACTCTAGGTAATCTTGCATACTCGTACGATCCCGAGATTGAAAAGACTGCAAAAGCCAATCGCAAGGAAGCAAAGTTACAAAAAAGGTAGTCATAAGTTGTAGGAGTTAAGCACAGCCTACCTTCAGAAGTAAAAGAAGGCGACGAAGGTAAATTTAGGGTAAATGAAAACCCTAATCCAACATTAGAAAACCAAAGAGTTGATCCACCGGTGGAAGTGTCGATTACTAGTGTTGAAGAAAATCGAGATCCACCACCACTTGCAATCAACCGAGGCTCATAATGATCAACCGCCGTTGTGCATTGCGTATCATACTATGGATGCTAATTTTGAGTTTAAATCAGGTTTAGTTCAGTTATTGCCAATTTTTCGTGGGTTGCAAAATGAGAATCCACATAAACATTTGAAGAAATTTCATATGGTTTGTTTAAGTATGAAACATCAAGGGGTAACTCAGGATCAAATTAAATTACGTGCTTTTCCTTTTTCTTTGGCCGATTACGCTAGAGAATGGTTATTTTATCTACCTCCTGGATCTATTACAACTTGGGCTAATCTTTCTTGTTTTTTTTCTTAACAGGTTTTTTCCAGCCTCGCGTGTCGCTGAATTAAGAAGAGAAATTGTGAGGAATAGGCAAAAAATGTGGAGTCTCTTTATGACTATTGGGAACGATTCAAGAAGTTGTGTGTAGCTTGTCCACAACATGGTATAACTGAACAGTCTCTTCTCCAATATTTTTATGAAGGCTTGAAACCTATGGAGATGAATATGATAGATGCCGCCAGTGGAGGAGCATTGGTTAATATGACTCCTCAACGAGCAAGAGACTTGATTCCACAATGGCCGCAAATACTCAACAATTCCGAGCCAACCCTGAATCTACTCGAAAGTTTCACCAGCTAAGTAATTCCTCCTTAGAAGATAAAGTTGAAAAATTTACTAATGTTGTGAGTTCTCTTATTGCAGGAAAATTAGGGTCGGCCCGTTAATGTGAAATTTGTGGTGAATTCAAGCACACAACTGATGCATGCCCTAGTTTGTATGATGATTCTGTGGCCCAACTGGATGCTGTGAGAAACTTTCTTGGACCACCTCAAAGACGATATGATCCTTATGCAATTACATACAATCTCGGGTGGAAGGATCATCCTAACTTGCGATATGGGATAAATTCATGTTATAACCAGCCATTCCAAAATCGAGCTCCACAACAAGCGCAAAATTCAGGTACTTCCCTAGAAACTATGGTAAATAAATTAGCAACTAATGTTTTTGAATTTCAACAGCAATCTATAGATTTTCAAAAGAAAATTGAGGTATCTATTAAGGAGTTGATCACGCAAATGGAAACAATAAATGCACAGGGTAGGTTGTCGCCACAAACAGAACCTAACCCAAGACAAAACGCGAATGCAATGACTCTACGAAGTGGGAAAGTACTAGAACTAATTCATGGTAAAAATCATGCCCAAGAATCTGCCCATAAAAATCAGAAAGACGACGAACAGGTCCGATTGAAACCTCCATTACCCATAATTCAACCTCCATTTCCTAGACGGTTGAGGCAAACCCAGAAAGGTAATGAGGAAAAAGAGATCCTCAAAACATTTAGAAAAGTCAAGGTAAATATACCGTTGTTAGATGCTATTAAATAGATTTCACGGTATGCTAAATTTCTGAAAAAAAACTTTGCACCAACAAAAGAAAATTGATTGAAAACGAAAAGGTAAATGTTGGTGAGAATGTGTCTGTGGTTTTGCAACGAAGGATGCCAAGAAAATGTAAGGATAGAGGTATGTTTGCAATACAATGCAAAATATGTCACTTTGGAATTAAAAAAGCTATGTGTGACTTAGGAGCTTTTATAAATGTAATGTCTTTTTCTATTTATGAATCACTTAACGTGGGTTCTTTGAAGGAAACAGGTGTTATAATTCAGTTGATGGACAAGTTTATTGTACATCCCAAAGGAGTCCTTGAGGATGTATTAGTAAAAGTCAACGAACTAATTTTTCCTGCAGATTTTTATGTGGTGAAGATGGAAGAGGATAATACTCCTAGATCTTCTGATATCTTGTTAGGGCGACCTTTCCTTAGTACCGCAAATACTAAGATCGATGTGCGAAATGGAACCCTCACAATGGAGTTTGATGGGGAGATCGTGAAGTTCAATGTTTATGACGCCATTAGTCACCCTAGTGAAATATTGAACGTAAACTGTGTCGATATAGTGGAATCCTTAGTAGATGAGACTTTCAAATCACTCTAGGAGATTGAGCTCGAAACACTGTTTGATAATAATCTTAATGATGATTTTGATTCTTATTTAAATTGTGAATTTGTTAATGAATTATTGCCTCCTATGAATACTAAACTTTTACCTTCTATTGTGCAGGCACCACAGATAAAGTTGAAACCACTTCATGAGCATCTCAAGTACGCATTTTTAAGGGATGATGAGACTCTACATATCATAATTTCGAATAAACTCTCTAAGTGTGAGGAAGCAAATTTAATTCAGGTACTAAAGAGCCATAAGGAAGCCATCGGTTGGACCATTACCGATTTAAAAAGGTTAAGTCATTTGACGTACACTTATAAGATCTTTTTGGAGGAAAACACAAAACCGAGGTGAGAAGCACAAAGACGATTAAACCTGAATATAATGGACGTAGTAAAGAAAGAGATTATAAAGCTATTGGATGCTGACGTAATTTACCCTATTTTCAACAGTAGTTGGGTAAGTATTGTACAAATCGTGCCCAAGAAAACTGGCGTGACAATAAAGAAAAATGTTAAGGGCGATTTGGTACTTGTTCGAGTGCAGAATGGGTGGCGTGTCTGCATTGATTATAGGAAGTTGAACTCTTATACTAGACAAGATCATTTTCCTCTTCCTTTTATAGATCAAATGCTTGAATGTTTAGCTGGAAAAACACATTATTGTTGTCTTGATGGATATTCAGGTTTTTTCTAGATTTCAGTTGCACTCGAGGACCAAGAAAAGACCACTTTTACATGCCCATTTGGCACATTTGCATATAGGAGGATGCCATTCGGACTTTGCAATGCACCAGCTACTTCTCAGAGATGCATGATGAGTATATTCTCAAAATACGTAGAAAATATCATTGAAGTTTTTATGGATGATTTTACTGTGCTGGGGGAATCCTTTGATTAATGCTTTAGGAATACGAAAATTTTAAGTAGATGCATAGAATTTAATCTTGTCTTGAATTATAAAAAGTGTCATTTTATGGTAGATAAAGGTTTAATTCTAGGTCATATAGTTTCATCTAAAATGATTAAGGTTGATAAGGCTAAGACTGATATTATAAATTCTTTACCATACCCCTCAATTGTAAGGGAAATTCGTTCTTTCCTTGGTCATACAGGATTTTACAGGCGCTTCATTAAAAACTTCTCGAAAGTAGTTGAACCATTATGCGAGTTGTTGCAAAAAGATAAAAAATTTGAGTTCGGCCCAAAATGCAAATAGGCTTTTAACATGTTAAAACAAAAGTTGGTTTCTGCTCCTATAGTCCAAGCCCCAAACTGGAAATACCCCTTTGAGATTATGTGTGATGCTAGTGACCGAAGTGTAAGGGCTGTGTTGGGGCAAAAGATAGATCGAGAGCCTCATGTTATTTGTTATGCTTCAAAAACCCTAGATGTTGTGCAAAGCAATTATAATACCACAGAAAAAGAACTTCTAGCCATTGTATTTGCTTTAGATAAATTTCAGTCTTATTTATTGGGATCTAAAGTAATTATTTTTTTCTGACCATGCAGCTTTTAGGTATTTGATTGCAAAAAAGGAATCAAAACCGAGGCTTATGAGATGGATTTTATTAATACAAGAATTCGACATCGAGATTCGAAATAAAAAAGGATGCGAAAACTTGGTTGCTGATCACTTGAGTAGGGTAAAAATACCTTATGATGATATTTCTATAAGAGATGAATTCCCTGATGAGGGTCTATTTTCGGCCCAAGAGTATTTTCCATGGTATGCGGATATGGTAAACTTTCTTACTACAGGTTCTTTACATATTGAGTTATCTCATTCCAGGAAAGAAAAACTTAAAAGAGAAGCTCGATATTATATTTGGGATGATCCATACTTGTGGAAACATTGCTCAGATCAGGTAATACGATGATGTGTTCCGGAAACCGAGGTAACATCTATACTTACTTTTTGTCATTCGCATGCATGTGGAGGCCACTTTGGACCTAAACGGACTGCTCATAAGGTATTAGAATGTGGATTATATTGGCCCACAATTTTTCGTAATGTATATGAATTATGTAAATCTTGTAATAGATGTCAGCAAGTAGGAAACATTACTAGGCGAAATCAAATGTCTCAATCCCTAATCCATGTATGTGAAATTTTTGATGTGTGGGGTATTGATTTTATGGGCCCATTTATCTCTTCATTTGAAAATCTATATATACTTCTAGCAGTAGACTATATTTCTAAATGGATAGAGGCAATTCCTACTCAAAATGATAATGCTAAAATCGTGGTAGAATTTCTAAAATGTTGTATTTTTTTACAGGTTTGGCACACCTCGGGCCTTGATCAGTGACCGTGGAACTCATTTTTACAATAAAGTAATGGAAGCACTCATGAAGAAATATGAGGTTTATCATCGTATAACTACACCTTATCACCCCCAAACAAATGGCCAAGCAAAAGTTTCAAATCGAGAAATCAAAACTATTTTGGAGAAAATAGTTCAACCTAATCGGAAGGATTGGAGTCTTCGATTGAATGATGCTCTCTGGGCTTGTCGAACAGCATATAAAGGCCCAATAGGTATGTCTCGATTTTGACTTGTTTTTGGCAAAGCTTGCCACCTTTCTGTTGAACTAGAACATAAAGCTTATTGGGCCGTAAGGCAGTGTAATACGGAATTAAAGCTCTTAGGAAAAGCTAGGAAATTAGACATCCAAGAGTTGGAAGAGATTCCAAATGACGCCTATGAGAATGCTCGTATATACAAGGATAAAACAAAACTTTTCATGATAGAATGATATCCCGAAAGCAATTCTCAATAGGGTAAAAAGTGTTACTTTACAACTCAATTCTAAAATTATTTCCCGATAAGCTTCGATCTCTATGGTTAGGACCTTTTATTGTTACTAAATTATTTACCCATGGTGCAATAGAAATAGAAAATGAGGAGACAGGAAAGCGTTTCATAGTTAATGGTCAAAGATTGAAACCATTCTATTAAAATTTTCAAGCTCAGACAGTCGAGAAAATTCATCTTGGACAGCCTCAGTACTGATTTGGGTCGTCGAGCTAACGACGTTAAACAAACGCTTGTTGGGAGGCAACCCAATTATTTTTATTTTTATTTTTTTCTCTATTTTATTTATTTATTTATTATTTGTCCAGGAAACTCGAGGAATTTATTTCAAAAAAAATTAATGATGGAAACTGCAGCACTACGAGAGCAACGATAACATGAGGAGTATTCTAAATCCTTTTCTTTTTGTATTTATCTTCACATTGAAGGCAATATGTTTTAAGTAGGAGAGACGTTCCTCATTGTTTTTACTATTTTTATCTGCTGTTTGTGCTGCTATGGGTTTATTGTTGCTGTTATTTTGCTATTTTCTGCCTGTTTTATTTTTTTAAGCATATTTTGTCCCATTTCATGCCCATGATTTTGCCCACGAAATGCCTACTGTTTCACCCATGAGTATGATTCTTGTTTGCTGAGTTAATTGTGATTTTACTATGATTAAATTTGTCTCCAGTGTTTTATTTCTATTAGGTTGACATGATTATGATTAATGAAGTTAGTCTTATCTTACTTATGGTTAAGTATAAGAGAACAATTAATTCTGATGCATGTTAAATTATTTTTCGTGATTGTTAGTTAGTTGCTAAACCTATTTTTTGATAGTTGTTTGTTTTTCCTTGTTCTCCTAAGTTAAAGTTCTCTGTTCGAAAAAAAAAATCTTTATAATTCTATGGTTATGAGCACAACTAAAAATGTGACTAACTAAGTAACCGGGGTAGGGTGCTTGGGTTATCATTCTATTTCACGTAAAAAGGTTGTGTGACATGATAAGTAAAACTCCGCTAACCGAAAATAAAAAAAAAATAAATTCGGAGTGTGTTAGACTAAGTAACCGGGATGGAGTGCTTGGTTGTCATTTCACTTCGCGTCAAAAGGGCTAACACATTCTACAAAAAAAAGAGAAGAAAAAAATTGAGAGCATGTTGAGCTGAGTAACCGGGATGGAGCGCTTGGGTGTCATTTCATTTCGGGTCAAAAGGTCCAATGTATTCTTAAAGAAAAAAAAAAGAAAAAATTGACAAAATAAAAGGAAGGGAACTAAATTTGGAAACAATGATGAACAAATATGTGTCTTGATAAGTTTAGTAAATTATCTAACTCTCATGAAATAATTCAAGATGATTGTGTGTTTTAATTGGGTTACTTTTTCGATTTTACCTACAGTAAGCTAAAGGTTCTCTTTATTTTTCGCAAGCATTAAGCCTAATTGTTTGTAAAACTTTGGAGTATTATTTTTCATTGTGGAATTTTAATTATTTAGTGGATTATGAGTCATACTTGAGAGCAAGCATGCGCTAAGTAGGGGGAATATGATAATACTTAAATATAATATACTTTTGGATATTAAATATATATATTTTTAGAGTATGATCCTATTAAATTGAGCTATTTACTGTCTTTTTATTTTGTAGGGACTCAAGTGGTGATAGAAGATAAATTGGAGACAAAAAGCATGGTTTTGGAGGAGAATTTAAAGTTGTATGAAGATGAAATACTAAAAGAGAGAGTTTATAGGACAAAAAAAACTTGGTTTTATTTTATTTTATTTTTTTAAATATATTTTATATTAGGATTTAATATTTAAGATATTATTTATTATTTAAATTTGTATTTAATTTATATTTATCTTTTTGTATCTATCTTTAGAGTTTAAATTGGATCCAATTAGGGGAATTAAATGTTAGATATAATTCTATTTATCTTTTAAAATTTAGATTGGATTCAACTAGGAATATTATGTACTATAAATAGGGGATGGTGTGATTGAATTATTCTTTCCTCATTCATTGAAAAAATCCTCCATCTCCCAAAATCCTAGTTCAATAAAAAAATTCTATTTTTTTATTTTGTGTTCTTCCCAAAAAATCATGAGTAACTAAAAAATCCTTCTAACCAAAGGTTATCAAATATTCCTCCAAGGTTCATGAGACTTAAAATCCGCACTTAATTCTTTTCAACCCGAGTATTAATCAATTCTCTGTAATACGGGATTGACGCTTCCGTCCAAAATCCCTACAAAAGTAATCTTTTCATCTTGTGCAAAGATGGCCGCTTTGTGTGTTTTGAGAAGGTTGCACAGTCGGTTCGTTAACTTACTGTGTCAGAGGTTACCGAGCCAAAAAAGACAAAACGGCGTGGCATTCGTCGTTGGGAAAAGGTGAGCTAGTGTAAGACAGTCCCATTAGAGCGACGGTTGGCTAGAGTCAGGTTCCACTAAAAACTATATCCGGAGTTGGTGGTCGTAGATGTCCTCTTCCACTATAACTAGCTTATTCGGGCACGAGAAGAACCATCCAAAGTTTATGATTAAACCAAGGAAGAATCAAGATAACCGGAGATCGCGACGCTTTTCTTGGGCACGATTTTGCCCATGATCTCGACAAACAAGACTTTTTACGACTTTCCAGTCCCTGAGGATTAGATCCTACTTCCCTTTTACTATTATTTAATTTAATTTTCGGAATAGGTTATATTTGGTGTTCCTGATGACACATCACACCTCTCCTCCAAACATCATTTTATTGTGTACCTTAGCCCATCTTCTTCTACTGGTAACCTTGAAGATGAAATATTTTTTTATTGACTGAAACGAAATGTTAGAAAAATAAATTACATTCAACCTTTGATTATGTCACTTTGGATTTTTGAGAAAAGTGTCCTAAAATTTTAGGAAATGTGTTATTGATACTTGCTATTATCGATTCACAATTTAAATATGTCTGAGTCGGATTCATATTGAACTCGCATAATAAATTCACAAATTAAGCTTGCAAGTTGAAACGAATAAAATAAACAAATTAAATTAAAAATAATATTTGATATATTATCAATAAAATTTTTAGACTTCACAAAAAAATCAAAGAATTAATAAATAATCTCATAAAAATATATAAAAATTAAAAAACACATAATAATTTTATTTAAATTATTTGCGAAATAAAAATAATGTAATAAATACTTACTCTTAAATTAAATCCGAAAATTGATGGTGGTAGTTGAGAAAGCTAAGTTAAAAATGAGAAGAATGATTGAATTGGCGGCCCTTTCTTTTTATCCTTTTTAATGACAGTAGCAAGTCATTTCAATCAACCTCAAACAGTCCATATTATCAATTCCGCCCTTCATTTTGTACAAATATTCTCGACTTTCCTTGTTCCAATAAAATTTCCAAAGATTAAAAGAGGGGAAAAGGGTAAAAGAAGCCAACAAAAGCTCTGAACTTTGGTGAGATATGAGGGCCAACAATCTGTTTTGTCCAAGTTGAAGTGAAGGGGCCACTAACGAATGGCTAATGCTAAAAAGAGAGGACCACTCATACAAGTCATGTGGCAATGCCAATCCCACTCGAAATTATTATGCTTCCAATTTTATCAATCTTTTATTCATTTCTGGATTTGAAAATCTAGGGATAGTGAAGTAGTGATTAAGCAGGTTTTATTGTCAATCATAACTCATATTCTTTTTCTTAAAATCAAATGACATAATTTTTGGACCCCCTCACATTTTCATAAATTTAAATTAGAAATAATAATCTTCATGTTGTTTAAACCACAAAAATTATATTATCTGCTTCGATCAAAGTGATATTTGATTTAATAGTCATTTCTCTGTTCTTGATTTCCAATTTTTCATCACAATTGGATAAGCAACAAGTAGATTACCAAGAAAGAGAAGTGGTGTACGTGACACTCTTAAATACCAAGTTTTTTCTAACCAAAATCATTTCTAGACATGCACTTTTGCAGGATCAAACCAACTATGGATTTGCCACATAATAATTTTTTTCTTTCTTTTCTCAAAATTTTATTTTGAGCTTAAAAAAATATATAAATTCATCATAAATCATGTTTAAAATAAATTCAACTCATATATATACACATATATAAGCATGCAATTCAAAGTAAATAAATTAAACTTACATACTCAAACAAAACCGATAACTTGGTAAATATAAAGTTCTCATCATAGTTACAATTTAATATCTTATTATTAAATCCTTAAGTTTTTTTTATAAACTCAAGTTTTGGCTCAACTCATATTAAAGGTAAAATTAATATTAACCAAATCCCAAGTAAATTCACATTATTACTACATTAATAATTTCACTTTTTAATTATTGATTCATGCAACATAAAATTATTGATTCGTGCTTCATTCAAACAATTAATCATAGAAATAACATACTTACATGTCATTAATATATATATTTTTAAAAATTAAATCAACTTTAGCCTTTTGGAAATATTTAGATCTCATCCTTTTTTTTCTTTTTTAATATTTGTTATTGATGCATGGGAATCTCGAATACTAAGAATACTGATATTATTAAGATATGTGCAACAAGACGACAATAAAAACAAACACATGGTATGTTTATGGAAACATGACATAGTCAGCATCAAGATAATAATGGCAACAATGAACACAGGCATCAACAATGCGGACAACATATCATCCAGGATTCAATAAGCTCTTCCATTATAAAATGAGAACAAGAATCAATAATATAAAATACTTAGCAAGATATGTTTAGAGTGACATTGAGCCATATAAGTGGTACTAGTTAAGTAATTTACTTTGCCAAGTTGAAATATACACTACACTAGTGTTTTGGGCATAATACAGAAATCCATCATCTCAACCTACTTCTTTTTAACTTAATGAAATAGAATGACTTATAAACAAAAATCTCAAGATTTCTTACTTGGTTCTTTTGAAATATCTTAATTTCCAACATTTCCTACAAATGCAAATTGGGCTAGATGCATAC
The DNA here is from genome assembly GCA_005610355.1 of Gossypioides kirkii. NCBI lineage: Eukaryota > Viridiplantae > Streptophyta > Magnoliopsida > Malvales > Malvaceae > Gossypioides > Gossypioides kirkii. The sequence goes on along the minus strand of CP032254.1, from coordinate 13,920,403 downwards.
AGAAAAATGCCAAACTTGCTCGCGATGCAGCAATGGAAAGGATTCATGCTTTTAAAGATTGTATGGTATTGAAGGGAGCTTGAAACTAGTTGTGGTAGGAATCCCTTCGATGGGAGAAATATTGTTGGTTAGATAGAACCAATGAGTAAGTCTTTTTCAAACACTCACTTTGATAAATCCCTATTGATGTTGTAGGTTTTGTGGATTAATGCTATGAATTCCTAGGTGCATCGACGACGACAACAACAAGAAGGTGCAGTAAGACACTTGGCAGAAAGTTCCAACCTAAGACAACTAGAGTACAACATGGCTAACTTAAAACTAAGGAGGTTGGTCATAGCGATCAATACGTTTAAATGGACAACACAACAACAACCCTGGTTCAAGGTTAACTTTGATAGAGCCATAGATAATCAAGTGAAGAAGGGAGGGAGTTAGTGTGATCACCTGAGACTTTGAGGGTTATGTGTTAGGAGAAGCTACCCTGTCATTGACGCAATGCAGCGTTCCATGTCTAGCTAAAGCTTTGGCTGCAACTAAAGCACTGGAAACCATTATTGAGGAAGGAGATGCGTATTTAATCCTGAAAAAGCTAGGGGAAATACAAATTCATAGATGTGGAATATCTCTCTTTTAAAAGTTGAAAGTTTTTATTAAGAAGTTCGAGGATCAAATTGATAGAATATGTAAGTATTAAAGACTAAATGTGTTATTATATCATGTAAAAAAAGGCTTTCTGTTATCAATTTAACGGCGGTGACCAAAATAAGAACGAATTCAAACATCAATATCTAAATCGAAAAATTTTAAAATTGAATAACTAAAATAAAAACACGAGCATAGTTTGATGACCATTTATATGATTTATTGAATAACTAAAATAAGAACACGAGAATAGTTTGGTGACCATTTATATAGTTTACCCTAATACTTTATAAGATTGTGAAATCAAGGGGGCTCACCTTATTGATCTGATGTCGTGAATCACCATTCCACTTCTCCATTTTTCACCATTTAAATGCTACTACTTTTTCAACTATTTTATCACATTTTTTCTGCTTCTTAATGTTATCCATGTCTGCCACTGCCTATATATTTTTTATACGTTCAATTTCCTATAACTGTGTATTCAAACCTTGCCATCCTTATATGGCAGGCTAAAAGTTGGACCAAATTCAAAGGTTTTCCCTTTTCTTTTCTTAAATGGATTCACTTTGTTAGAATAAAAAAATTGGACCAAATTTCAAACTGATGAAATTAAAGTATATTAGATTATAATATACTCATAATTTGGATAAAAAATTTAAAAAAACAAATAAGTCTTGGAATTTTAAAAATTGTGTAAGTTCATGTCAAAAAAAAATTTGTGTAACTTTAAATTTTTTTTTTTTAAGAATCATATGTATATTTTTCTAGATGTTATACAACAATATAAAAAACATAAACACTCTTGTAATAATATTTTTTTATTTTATAAAAATAAATTTTTAATTATTTCATAACTAAATTGAAATCCAATTGATGAATCACTTTAATTCAATCAAACACTTAAATGATAATATAGATAATTAAATAGTTAAACATTTAATTTTTATCACTTATTTTAATAAAAGTAACATGATAAAACTGATTTTTATCTAATTAATTCAAAAAAATTCTGACTCTTTACACCAAACCATATAAAGTTGAGCAAAATTAATTAATTAAATCGAATCGGTGCCTTCAAACATGGTCTATAAGTCCATAACATCGAAACATTTAAATTTGTTGAACCCAACAAGTAGTTCCAGTAGAAAAGAGGATGTTGTTCATCCTAGGGGTCTCAGGTTCGAGCGCCTATGTGTGCAAGGTGTGTATGCGTTGTCAAAAGATTAAGAAAGTATGAACAGGTACTAACATGTAATCACACCAGTATATTCAAAAAAAAAAATTGCTCTGTATTGGCGTATCACAGATTTTGTTATGGGATAATGGCATATTTGCCGCCTGTATTTTACCAAAATTTTCAATGTGATACTTATAGTTTTCAAATGTTCAATGTGCTCCCTCTACCTTTCTCCCGTCTTACAATCCGGTACTTGAGTTTAATGGTAATAATGTCTGACATGTCAAGGCACGTGGACCACTCTTATCACACCACATGCCTCATTTATGCAGAAAAAACTGACAAGTCAACTCAAGGGACTTTGAAACAATTTTACCATTTTTTCTTTCCCAAGGCAAACAATAAAAGAAAAACGTTTTTAAATTAAAAAACCCATTTAGATATCTTGAACAGAAAACCATCCCACGATTTAATAACAACAACAAAAAAAAAAACTTAGATAGGGTTATATGATTGTGGGGTTGCAGATTATTCTTTGACACCTTGTTTGTCAGCGGGAAAAATTTTCAAGGAGGTCGAAATTAAATTGTTTATATCTTTATAATTTTTAGAGGATTAAATCAAATTTTTATCATTTTAGGAGATAAAGTGCAATTTTACTTTTACTAATTTAAAATTTTGAAAATTTTAAAGTGCTAAAATAATAAATTTTTCATTTGAAGAGGGTTGAGGCCCCTGCCAGCTCCCTCTGAATCCACCCCTGTTGTTTGTTGTTGTTTTGCCAGATAAGTTTATATGTAACTTACTGCGATATTTTATATTATGCTTAAATTGTACGATTATATTTATTAATTTATATACATGTTTAATTCTGGTGATTGTGGCATCTAAAGGACTAAAGTGTAAAGTATGAATTACATGACTAATATGAATAGGTACATGATAATGTTTGATTGTGGTATTGTTATCTGATTGAGTAGTATGCATATAATGATGTTACAGGGTTAAGATTGTATATGGATTGTTATTCGAAATATGAAAAGTTAGCATATGGTTTAAAGGTTTGAAATGATATAAAAATTATATTGGAGCCATGTGAATTTAGTAAACAATTGGGATACGAATGACATGCCATTAAGGTTTAAAAAGAAATCGAGTGCTGGTTAGGGATTTCTTTATCAATGGCTGAGATCCAACATGTGTTACGGATTCTCGACAGCTTGAGTGAACAACATTGAATAAAGTTTGCAAAAGTAAACCTAACCTACAACTTGTGTGAGCAACCCAAATATCACAGCTTGTGTGAGCAAATTCGAATATCATAGCTTGTATGAGCAAATTCGAATATTACAGATCATGTGAGCAAATTCGAATATTGCAGTTTGTGTGAGCAAATCGATCCTGTGTATCCGATGTTAGATTACTTTAGTTCTCCGGGTGAAAACAATAATGGAAATGGTACTAAATGAAATCGATATATATATATATATATATGTGTGTGTGTGTGTGTGTGTGTGTGTGTGTGTGTGTGTGTGTGTGAATGAATTTATATATGTATTACCAGTTGAACATGTTTAGGTTAGTATATATTATGTGATGGATTGTTATTTCACTATTTGAATGTGTTTTAAATTTATGGCTTGTAATCGAACTAGCCTATTTGATGTATTTATGAAAGTAAATGAATGTGCAAGATGCCAAAGAATTGTTATGTTCGTACAAATGTATTTCAATTTCTAAATTAGTGTAATGTCAAGGTAAGTTAAGTAAACTTCATATGGATTTACTAAGCATTTAAAATGCTTATCCGTTGTCTCCTTTTTCCTTGTAGATCTTTGGTTTTGCAGAACGAGTCAGTTGGATTACCATGAAGCTCACACTATCCTATCAACGATTCGGTAGACTTTTATTCGTTTAAATCTCGATTATGTGGCATGTACATTGGTGTTTTAAACATGAATTTATTTGGAAATGATAGTTTGATTTGAATCATGGTTAATGGTTGATCTTTGATAAAATTATTGCCTATTTGTATATGTGTTTGGTTGATAACATGTTTGGCATTTTGAATGACCATTTTGAATGTGAAATGGTTTGGCAAATGATGGTTTAGCATGAACAATAGCATAATAGTATAAGTGAAGTATGAATAGGCTAAATTGGTAGGTTTGGTGCCAAATTGTGACATATTTGATTGATTGAAATTAGAAATGGTTAAATGATTGTTTTGGATGGTATTTTTGTTAATTTTGTGCAAGAATAAATGTGCAACTATGCACCAAATAGATCAATGGCATTGGTAGCTTGAAATAAGTATCAAATGGTCTAAAATGTACTAAGAACAGAGTCCTTATTGAGACGAGCAACTATCCTCATCGCAACGTCGGTCAACAGATCATGACGTCCCGACGTCAAGTGGCCGTACGTCACAACGTGACCAACTATTTGGCGACGTTGCGACGTGGAGGATGTGACGTCACGATATTGGTCTTGGATTTTCAAAATTTTGCAATTTGATCCTATTTCATGTTCCGGTCAACAAAAGAGCTTTTGTAAGCTCGATCAAGGCTTGGATTTAGTTGTGAATCTTATTATGAATGTGTTTAAGTCGTAAATGTTTGTTTGTTTGATATATTTACTGTATTTTGACAGAAGTTGTTCTGATAACGAATATAGCATCTTATAGTTCGGACCCAGCGATCGGGTCGGCACAGGGTGTTATAGTACCTTATGTTAATGTTTCAGTAATTAAATATGTTCCTTTTTAAACAAAAAAAAAGTTAGCAATGATTGGATTGTTAAAATATCAATTATAAAATAAAAGTTATGAGAGGATGCAAGCAAAACTATATCCATTTTATTTACCTCCTAATTAATTGATTTAATTTATTAACGATTGAGTCTTAGCTTAATTGATATCAATATTATTGTCAATACGAGATGACATGAGTTCAAATTTATGTAAGTACATTTTCTCTCTCACTTAAGGATTGAAATCAATGACCAAGAAAGCAAATTCAATAATTTTAAAATATATCATATTAATTAAAAAATTGAATAGAAATGTTTTAAGAAACCGTTAATATTATACTAAAAAAATTATAAGTTATACGCACAAAAAATTCTACTAAAATGTTTAAATTATGTAAAAAAATTTAATATTATATGAATAATAGTTTTTGTTGATTAGAGGGTAGAATGTGCGGGGAGAGATAAATAGAAGGGAGAAAAGGACAGAGCATAAAATAAAAGGAGCGGTTGGTATTGATAGCAATGATGGCATTAGTTTTAGAGATTTGACCCAATTGGCATTTTGCCCCAATCCCCACTGCCTCCTTCAGTAACTCCCTGTACTCTATCATGGTGGAGGACCAAACTCCTTTACTCAAACCTTTCATTTCAACCAACCATCTTTCATAGAATCAATCACCCTCAGGTGACTGCAACTAACTTTTTCCTCTTCATTTTTTTATTTTTTATTATTTCGTGATTCTAGTCCAATCACATGGGTTGGGGGGGCTCCTGAACCCTGTCAGTATTTCATTTTGAACTCAACCCTGTCAAAAGATTTCCCCTTTTTAACCGAGAGCACATTTTTTTTGCCAATTTTATCTGTTCATAAAACCCCTAAACTGTTGCACATACTTTAAACAAATCTATATGGTGTAGGGTGTATGTTTGTGTTATAAGACAAGGAAGGAGAAAATGGTTGTGACAGATAATACGTTGGTAATGGTAATGGAATTTTCTCAATTCGCCACCTAATCCTTAAAAATGGGTTTTAACTTTTTTGAATATCTCTTGGCTTTCCTTTTACACAATAAATTTGGCTTACCAGTAGATTAACCACTCTGTCAAAACTGTTTTCTTTTACTTATTCTCAAATATTAATTGTTGGTATTGGGAACTTTCTTTTTCTTACTTTCAAACTTATCATTGATAATAAATTTTGAACAAAAGATGAATAGTCCTTTTGACTAATTGGACGGTTATAAATTCAAAGCAAAAGATCCCACCAATTGATTTATGTATTTTTTTTAAATGTAAAAGTATATATATGTAGGTAAAATTATGATGAAAATTTTTATATTATGATTCGAATTGTATTTTATTTCTTTTATTTTAAAAAAAAAGTAAGTTAGTTCATGCACATTAAATAAAAATGCAAGCCGATTTTTTTTGTTAAAAATTTTATCTATTTCTACTATTAAAAATTGACACGGTCGATGAAATAACTAGACAATTACACATGACATGTTGTGTGTACCTTATGCTGATGTACAGGGTTAGTTTTTAATAGTAAAAATGGATGAAAATTTTAACAGAATGATCAATTTGCTCTTTGATCTAACGCACAAGGGTTAATTTGCCCTTCTTTTTTTGTGTAAAAGAGGTAAAATGCAATCTAATTCCTAGTACAGGAGCCTTCATGGTACTTTTAATGTCCTTGAATTATGCAACCGATTTGCATTTTGGTCCCCTATAGAAAATATGGGTAAATTTGTCCCTCTATGTTAGATGAAGGAGCAAAATAGTCCCTCCATTAAAATTCTGCCTTTAAATACTTATTTTAGTGTTTTATATAAGGCATAATAATAAATTTAGCCCTTGATCATTATACCTTTATTCAATTTGTCCCTTTTTTTACATGATACTATTTCGTCTTATATTTCACGTCAAAACATAATTCTAAAATTTATGAAAAAACTTCTTGAAAAACCTCATAATTTTGAAAATTATAATATTATTTATGATTTTAATTTTAAAAAAAATATTTTTTTGTTGGTGTGGCATATATAAGTCAAAATAGTTCCTCGTTAGCAATTAAATGTTGAGGGTCAATTTACTCAAAAAAGAGTAGGGACTAAATTGAATTAAGGTGCAAAACTTGATAGCTAAATTTGTTATTATGGCTTATATAAAAACCAAAATAAGCACTTAACAACATAAATTTAATGGAAGGATCATTTTGCTCATTTATTTAACATATAAGTACTAATTTATCAATTTTCCAATAGAGGGACCAAAATACAATATGATGTATAGTACTGTTACTGTACTTTTACTCCAAAAAAAAAAAGTCATCTTTTAATATAGTTTAAATTAAGCTATTAGCCCATGTACTTTATGAAAGTTGTGGATTTAATCTTTGTATTTTAATTTGGTCATTTTTAATTTTTGTACTTTTCAAATTTTAAAATTCCAGCCCTTACCATATGATTATTGGTAAGTTCATTAAGTTTTGCTATTTCCAAAATTTTGATGCAGCAAATAAATTATCATGTGTGTAATGTCATATCAGATTGTTATTTTCACATATTATTCACTAAAAATCCAGTTAATAGATTAATGATCAAGACTAAAATTTCAAATTTCAAAAAAAAAAAAGTATAGGGACTTAGAATGATCTTGTTGGATAATAAGGACTAAATCTACAAATGTGCGTATAGTACAAGACTAGTAATTGAATGTAATCAAACTTATTTTACTGGTACTATCTGAGTCGATATTAAAATTTAAATATTTGAAAAAATATAGAAACTAAAATTGATCAATTTGAAAAGTACGCGAACTAAAATTGATCAAATCAAAATAAAAAGACTAAACCCACAACTTCCGCAAAGTGGAAGGACTAATAACAGAATTTAACCTTTAATAATTAGTTCAAATCTAAATATCTTATCGATGGATTAAACAATTCTTCTATAAAGAAAAAATTGATGGAGTTTCATCATTAATTGACCAAAAGCCAAAAGCAATGTGCCATTACCCTATAAATACTTTTTTAATTTTTTTATTTCTTCTGCAAAATATTTTAATGTACTCACTTTTTGGAGAGGAAATAAAAATACATATATGGTATTTGTAACCCTACTACACGTAATTATATATATATATATAATATTCCAACTTAAGGCTGAAGTATTGTGCATGCAATGGACATGATATTAGGTCAATTTCATGCACAAGAAAATAATATAAATAGAGAGAAGCTTCTCTTATATATAGAGAGAGAGTGAAGGCGCGTAGTAGAGATTTAAGAGAATCATGATCTATTTAAAATTTATAAAATTTTAAATTAGTAATCATAAAATTGTACTTTGACCTCTTAAAAATGATAAAAATTTGATTTAAATTTTTTAAAAAATATAATAATATAAATTATTAAAATGATAAAATTATATTTTTACTATCATAAAAGTACACATTTAATTTTGGCCCCAAAAATTTTTAGGCTCCGCGATTATATATATATATTAATTTTGTTTGAGTTCAGTCTCCATATGGGGTGGAATTTGAATATTCCAAACAAAGAGGAAAATACTTCACATTTATGCCTTGCTGTAGATGAAAAAGGTGGGTGGTGTGCTTCATGGTGAAGAATATATATGTGCAAAGTAGTTGGGCGGAAGAGAACAGAAGAGAAAAAGCCAACATCCAATTTAACACGTCTCCTAATGCCTTATACATTATTTATTTATTTATACCTGATGATGATAATAATGAGAAGACCGTCATTGACTTGATTGCGAACCAAAACATCTTCATTCCCATCTTTTATTACCCCACCAATTTCTCTGTTCTGTTATTTAATGTTGGAATGTTGGACCCTTTTCCTTAGTCTTCTTTCTTTTTCCTCCCTCACCAAATTGCCCTTCATTTTCTGCCTTTTCTTTCTTTGACTTGGTCGGTTTTGGTAGTCTATTACTTTTTGTTTTTTTAAGGATTGTTTGATCAATTAAAAAAATACGCATTATTAAATTTATATTTAAAAATTATTTGATATATTAATAAAATTAAGTAATGGAAGTAGTTATTTTCATTTGATAACTTAATTATTCTTTTCCAATTATTTAATTCTTGAATTCAATTTTGTTCATACTCATATATAATTTTATTTTGAATATTTTCATAGAAATTATATATATTAATTTGAATATTTCATTTTTAAAATATTATTTTTGAAATAAATCAATATTTCATAATAAATATCTATCTACTTGCTTATTTTAAAGCATATTTGAAAATTAAATGATAATTCTAAAATTGTTATTATTAAAAAAAATTTACTTGAATATTATTCGATGATTATTCTTTTTAAAAAGTTAAACGATAATTGAAGGTGTAAAAATGGGTAGATGAATTGGATATTCGGGTAGGAGTGGTGGATTAAAAAACAAAAATGTAGTGGATATAGCCTTCAAACGTGACCTTAGCAAAGCCAAATTGGTTTTCTCTTTTGCCCAAAGTTTATAAAATTCTTCTTGCCATCCACGCACGCAATGTTTTAAAAGTAAACATCACGATATACATTATATTAAAAAATTATAAATAAAAAACTATATATATATATATATATATAATTTATTGAAATTTGCGTAATTTAAATTATTTACATAATTATAATACAATAAAATATCCAAAAATAATATAATATAAAAAATACGAATGATGAGTATGGGAAATCTTGATGTGAGCTGCCTGTTTCCTTTTTACCTTTTATCTACGTTTCATTCCTTTCAAGTGTTTTTGCTTCCTACCCTTATATTTTTTGAGGAAAAATAAAAAAGGAGATAATCATTCTGGAGGGCCTGATCTGTATATTTTAAGTGAAAGTAAAACCATTTTTAAAAAATACGTAAATGGGTGTAGAATTAATCATTTGTATGTAATGAAAAAAATTCCGTTTTTTACTCGATTATTATATATTTTTTTATATTTATTAGTAAAATTAATTTTGACTATGTTTTTTCGTGGGCACCTTAAACCTAGGTGTCAAGTTCAATAATGTGATCAAGTTCGATAATTTTTTAAAACTGTTATTGATAATATTTAAACAGAACTTGGCAATTACAGATGTCGACTTCTTTGTTAAATTTTAAAAATATAGATTACTTAAAGAGAAAACAAAAATTTTAATTGACCTCACCATCATGGGGTCGAGTTTATGTTTAAAACACTAACAAAATCAAAATCCTAATTCTAAAACCCATAAATAGGACTCTCAAGTTCTTAATTTTTCACTCACACAAACAAAAAAAACTCAAAACATTCGTCTTCTACATTTTATAGGATCTCATGTACTTACGTATTTCCAATCATGCCATAATGGTTGTCCATTTATTGAGATCTAAACAAGGTCATATTGCTAAGAATATAGCAACATTGGAGTATTCTCTTGTAACTCAAGGCTGTAGTAATATGGGAACAAATCTGTCCGACAATAGAATAGTTCCTCGGTTAATGCTAACCAAATTAAGAAAGTTTCTTTCATGTTGGCATTCATATCTATTCTAATTTAACGATAAAAATTTAAGACTCATATGTTTCATCTCTGATACGATGAAGCGATAATAGTGTTGGAAGCTGTAACGTTGCTTATTAGTAATGGACAGTCATCTAGTAAAAGGAAGTTTTGAGCATAATCAATGGGAGACCCTTCATTGAGCTTTTGGAAAAGGTTTACCTTTTTTTTTCAATCTGAATTGAACTAAATTGAGGGGTGTAATTATATTCCTATTATTAATGTCAGATTTTTTTCCGGTGTAAAAAAATATATTTTTTTGTATCATTTCCCCAAAAGTTGCTAAACTGGGTGGATACGTAAAAGATATTTTTTCTTTTTCATCACTTTGACATGTATAAAAAAAATATTGTGACATTTCATTTTTTATAGCATTTTCAAACCGGTCATTTTTTATATATCGCAAAGGTCGATTCCATCGTTTAGAATCAAAAAAAAGTGTCACAAGAGGTTTTTCAATCCATAATAAATATTTATCTTCTTTTTTTTTAATATTTCTAACTTCGAACTTTCTTGATTCCCATCCAGATAAGAAGTTTCATAAACCGGTCTATTTTTATAGTATGTCTCTTTAAAACGAAAGTGGAGTTCGTCGTTTATTTTAGTTTTTTTCTTTCCAGTCACTCGTAGCTTTTCTGTTTCATCGATTTGGCTCGGATCCACCTCTTCCTCCGAAAAAAGGGAAGAAGAAGTATTTTCTTTGGTCCCCCGCTCCTGGTTAGCCCGTTACAAAATGGTTTTTGTTTTCTAAATTCAATTTGATTAGATACTAAGCATAAGATAAGTAAGTAGAGAATAGAAAGGAAGCATAAATATGGGGAAGAAAAAATTACACGAGTATTCTTCATTTTTCTAGCCTTCGACACAATAAAAGGAATTTTACACATCCTTTTCTTGTGTCGAAATAATAACAATTTCAAGACCTGTTCGTCAAAGATTTCTATTCTCAGTTTCAATTTTTTCAGAATCCTTTATTTTTTCGATTTACTTATAATAGCATAAGTAATAAGGATAATATAATAAGTATAAAATAAGTCGAAATAAGTATAATATACTAAATAATGGACAACAAAAAAAAAGAGAAAGAATCCTTACCGATATATATATTTTTTTGATAAAATAGAATCAAGGAGATAAACTTATAAAATAATTTCAAACTTTGATGAAATACTAAAATAAATAGAGTAAGGTTAGACTAATCTAAAAAATGTTTGATTGATATTTGGTCAACAGAAAAAAAAGAAAAGAAAAGAAATATTATATATATATGTATGTATGTATGTCATCCAATTGAGTGATTCTTTTTTTTTTCTAACCTTAAAAATATCTATGCAGATGCTATGAATCAATTAATTAAAATTGAGTTCATTTTTAAAAAAAAAAATCATCGCAAAAAGTGATCTATTTATTGTCATTTATACGACCAAAATATTATGATCATGATCATTAAGAATTCAACGGAACCCTTCCTCGCAAATCAGACAATGAAAGAGTAGGCGAGCCCCGTTGAGTTCTTACACTTTCATGCCTATAACTTAGTTCGTCCCATTATCCATTATTCCATATTTGATGAATGACACCCTACATCTCACTCAATCCCTGGATCCAAATGCATGATATCACATTACGATGCCGAAGCAACTCAAACCAATAAATCTTTTAAAAACATAAAAAATTACATTCAAGCAATTCATCATAATCAAACATTCTTGACACATCACTTAAATAGATTATGTGAATATACATTAATCATATACCAAAAAATTAACGGTTGTACGGTTTTTAAAGCGTACTAAGGATTGGAATCCAAACCCTTTTTGACAAAATTTAGCATTATGTCTCGAGGCATGTCTATGTCTCGAGACAAGCCTCTTTTTATTTTTGGGTATTATTGCTTTGATGTAAATATGTCTCTAGACCTTAGGGTTTATGTCTTGAGACAAAGCCCTTCAAGTCTTGAGATAGGTCTCGAAATGGACCTTCCTTTTATTTATTTATTTTGGTTTTAATATCTGGTTGTCTCGAGACCTGAAACATGACAAATTAATTTAGGTTCGATGTGCCCTTTTTTCGAGGCAAAGACCATTCTATCTCGAGACTTATTTATTAAGTCTTGAGACCTTAAGCAATAAGGTGCACCAAATGGTAATTTTTATTCTTGGGATCTCGAGACTTTATGATAAAATGACCTAAAATGCTCATTCCAATGCTTCCTACCTTAGTCAAAATATACTTAAACTTACCTAAACTTTATACCAGACTCAAGAACATCAATATTTCACATTTTAACATATTCAAATACCATTTAAACCAAGCATTCATTTCATCACAATCTAACAAGTTAAGTTTATAAAGATTACTCAATTTCATACATATTACCTAATAATTCAAGCATCCAAAATCCACCATTAAAAACATTATAGATCAAGTTACCCAAATTAACCCAAAAGAATCAAGATAAACATCAAATCACAATACTCAACTTAGGTACACACTATTAATTAAATATACAATTCAAAAGAAAGTCGAACTTAATCCGAGTTGAGCTGAGCTACTCAGATCCGTTACAACTTTGGCCTAGTAAAAACTTGTTGAGACTCGCATACGGAAACAAACATAACTATATGCTAAATATTCAGTAGTGCTAACATAATTTTGAATTCAATTATAAATGTAACTATATTTAAATAAAAAATTAATACATGAATAATTATATACTCAAGAATCATTTCATCACCAAAATCTCTATAAACATTTATTGATATATAATTAAACCTTCAGGGTATTCCATAATCATACATCACATAATTGTACTTATATCAATGTAACACTTGTTTATTCATATTGAAGTTTTGATGCACCCTCAAGGTATTAGCATCATCGTAATACCTCTTGCTCGACCCGATCATCAGGTCTGTGCTATGAAATGCTATAGTTGTTGCCGGAACAACTACGGACAATTAATAATCCCATTAAAAACATAATTCATGCAAACACAATCGTTACAGATCATAAATTCATTATACAATCTTTTTTGGATCTTATAAGAGGCTATGAAAGCTCTGAAGTTAATCTGGAATTGCATTAGGACCAAATTGCAACATTTTCAAAATTTCAAAATGACATCACGACGTGAGGAATTCCTCATCGCGATGTGATAGTATGTTTTGTCTCGTTGTGACAAAATTGCAATATCTTTCAAATTTGAGCCTCAATTTTGAAACAGGTCTCAATTTCATCCTTCCATAGCCCTCTATTATCTATAAATATAGGAATTTAACATCAATTTCAAAATTTATGCACTTTAGTCCCTATGTTAAAAAACTAACAATTAAGCTTACAAACTAGTCATTTTTCATTTCTAAGCTTAAAATCTAAAAATTAACACCAATTTCATCAAGTATTCAAAAATGAAAACTTTAATAGTTTTACAAATTGGTACACGGGCTAGCTAAATCAAACTCCCAGGACCTCAAAAACATAAAATTTACAAGAAACATACTTGAAATTACTTGCCAATTGAAGGACCAAAAATTGAAAGAAAGCTTCAAACTCTATTAGTTTTCTATAGTTTCGGTGAAGAGACAAAAGAAAAAGGAAGAAAAAATGGTTTTGTTTTATTTTTAATTTCCTTTTATACTTAGATTAATTGGAGCATAATTGGGCCATTAGATTTTTCATGTACATTGAACATTAGGCCATTAAATTATGGATGACTATCATCCTTTAGATTTGCGTTTGAGTTCAAAGCATAATTAGGTCACCATACATGGATGATTGTTGCCTAGAATATCTTGCATGGACCCAAATTGTCATTTCAACCTGTCAGGGTGCTATTACTCCAATGTAGACACAAATGATAGGCATCCATGTCTTGAAGAATGCATATTGCTTGTCATTTCAACCTGTCAGGGTGCTATTACTCCAATGTAGACACAAATGATAGGCATCCATGTCTTGAAGAATGCATATTGCTTGAAAGTTGTCTTGGGTATAATCGCAAGCATCGCGTTGTCTAGACATGACATCCATATAACACATTAAATATATACAAATACAAATATAAATACAAATACATTTTTTTAACAAGAATAATGAATTACATTGAATGTAAATACATTATCAACACAAATTTTCACTGACTCGTTGATCGATTTCTTGTCACATCCAAGTAAGTTCTTTTTTATAACATGTATGATCTAAGTAACCCTAAATTTGTTAAAAGATTCAATGAAATAGAGAATTATAAATATATATAATTGAATACGTTTTAAGATAATATTTTTACCTTCTATTAGGAGAGAACTCTTACGGTTGGGAATGATGGATGCTAACCGTGACACTCGTATCCATGCCAATGTTTCCAGAAGTAGACAATAATAATTTATTTTGTTAATCGATTCTCAAGTTGCCCTACATAGTGCCTTATGTAGATAATTGAATACATTTTAAGATAATATATACTATTATATTTTTATCTTCTTTTAGGAGGAAATTCTTACGATTGGGAATGGCTGGATACTAACCACGACACCTATATCCATGCCAATATTTGCTGCATAGTGCCTTATGTAGATATGGTAGAGTCCCCAAATCTTATATTTTTTTACCTGGCTACAAATTTAACTAAATGTTTATCACATTTATTGTCAATTCTTTGAATGTGTTTTTTTAAAAAAAATCAATTCTTTGAATGTGTTTTTAAAAAAAATCAATTCTTTGAATGTGTTTTAAAAAAAAATCAAAATTCCTTTTATGAAAAGATTTAAATTTAGTACGTTTTCTTTACTATATTGGATATATAAAATATTATCTAAAATTATAAAAAAATAAGAAACAATTTTAGGTGGAGGAGTTCATAAAGGGACAAGTGGCAAACCTCATTAATCGACACATTAACATTTTATATTTTAGTTACATTATAAGTTAAATTTAAAATTTAAAAAGTAAATGAACTAAAATTATAAGGTCCAATTCTAAGATTTTGAAGAAAGAATATTAACCTATTAAATAATTATGCTCGTACATCTATTATTTCTTAAAAAATAAAAGGGTATTTATGAAAGAGCAAAGGTATTAAAAAGAATAACGTCATGATTTCAAAGCGATAGGAGGCGTCAAAGTTTCTGTCAAACCAAACAACAATTGTCAGTTTTTTCTTTCCCTTTCTCTCAGCTGCCCTCATTGCTCAAATCCCTCAAAAATAGAAAAAACGCCCCCTTTTCTTTTCATAACCAAATGAAATTTACTCTAAAAAGTTAAAATTTTTATTGAAAAAAACTAGAAATTTTATTTTAATTTAATTTCTAATACTAACACCGAACGCACAAAGCAAAAGCACTGTTAGCGTTGGTGTTGGAGAAGAGTTGTTTCTCTCTCTCTCTTCTTTCTACTTTCTGCTACAACACGACGACACACTCCGTGCTGGCAAAGATTCCTTCATTCTCTTCCATCCTTTCTCCTACCCTAAAATTTTCCCCACAAACATTTACTCTTAACATGTTTTCCTTTTTCTTCATCTAAAGATCACTTTTTTCTTTTTTGAAATTTCGGGGTTATTATGGGATGTTCTAGTTCAAAGTTAGATGATCTTCCGGCAGTTGCTCTTTGTCGGGAAAGATGTGCTTTTTTAGACGAAGCGATTCGACAGCGTTTTGCTCTAGCCGAAGCTCATGTTGCTTACACTGCGTCTTTGAAGTCATTTGGTCAGTCTTTGAATAATTTCGTGGAGAATGATTTTGGAACTTCTTCAGGGGCGTTACCTCCTTCCCCTCCGTCGCCCAATAAACTTAAAAGCAAAGCCGTGGATCAAATTGACGTTGGCCCAAGTTCTCCCAAGAAAGCTCATCACCATTCCCATTCCAGTTCTGGTTCTCATCTTCACTTCCATTCCGATTCGGATGAAGATGACTCCGGCGGCTCTTTGCACCATTCAGACCATTCTTCGCCTTTGCACGACGATGGTGTGGGTCATATAGAGTATATGCACCTAAATTATCCCAATTATGGAGCTCTTGAATCTGGGTCTTTTCCCGGCGGCTTTATGCATATGAATTTTATGAGGAAGCAACCAACACCGTCGATTGTTTATGAGCAAAGGCCCATGAATCCGGAGACTGTTTATATGGGTGAATCTTCATCTTCTTCTTATTATCCTGACTCTTATATGAGTAACAATAATCCTAGTTCATACCCTTATCAAGGTTACCCCAATTACGGTGGTTTTAGTAAGTATTCTTCTTATTCGGCGCCTGGTTATGAGTCTTCACTGCAACCGGCGGCGGGGTCATCCTCGAAACCACCACCGCCTCCACCTTCACCTCCGAGAGCTTCAGCTTGGGATTTCTTGAACCCTTTCGGGAGCTATGAAAGCTATTATCCTCCGTATACGCCGGCTAGGAATTCAAGAGAAGTTAGAGAAGAGGAAGGGATCCCTGAGTTGGAAGATGAGGATTATCAACATGAAGTTGTTAAAGAAGTGCATGGAGACCAGAAATTTGTTGATAGCGGTGGTTATTCCAAATCCCCAGTTCAAGATGAGGATGGGAAAGTTGCTGCTAGTGAGGCAGAGGCTTCGCTTTATCAGACACGGCCGAGTGTTGGGATTGAAAATGATAGAGTGCAATATGAGGTTCATGTGGTGGATAAGAAAGTGGTGGATGATGAGAGGGCTGAGGAGCGTGGTACCGGGTCAAGGGGCGCTCCAAAGGATGTTTTTGAGGTGATTAGAGAGATACAGGTTCAGTTTGTGAGAGCTGCCGAGTCAGGGACTGAAATTGCCAAGCTGCTTGAGGTTGGAACATTTCCTCATCACCGCAAACATGGTATGGATTTTCTTTCTTTTCACGGGATTATTGTTTTATTCATTTGTCCTTTCACTTGGCGAGTAAGAATTTTGCGGATATTCAATATCTGTGATTTCACAAGTAATGATACTTCATTAGATTGGACCTTTTTTTTTTTGTTCAACTGTTAGGTTTTCTGCGAGTCATACTAACTGTGGGATTTGGTATGTTTGTGAAACAGTTTCCAAGATTTTGCATGTAGTTACTCCTTCGTTATCTGTAGTACCATCTCTGCCATCTACTTCTAAGACTGGCGAGTCTTCTTCGTCTGCTGACAACACTGATCCAGCTTTTCTAGAGATCAATGAAGAAATGGCCAGGAAAACGAAAAACCTTTCCGCTACTTTGCAGAAGTTGCATCTTTGGGAAAAGAAGCTCTACAATGAAGTAAAGGTATATTGTGCTTCTATCCAAGCCTTCTCTTTACAGTTTTAGATTCATGATTATCACGAGTTGCTGTATGGTCTAATTGATTCATGGCTATAACTAGTGGTTTCACATTTGGTTCGTTTTCAATTTAGTGTATTATGTTAGAATATGTTTCATTATCTATTATTTTTTACACTAATTTTATTTAAATCTCATTTAAGGGATTGTTTCTCTGAAAGTTGCTGCTCTGAGATATTTACCTTTAAAGGACTTGATGTTGTTGATTTTATGCATTTTCATGGATAGTATAATAGTGGCTTTTATTCAATTTATGTTGTTTCTGTACCATTTTAGGAATACCTTGTCATCATCATAACTTGCTTTCTAGTGGAACTACAATGTTTTAGTTATACCCTGGAATTAAGAGGTGTTGAGCATTTCTTTTAGTGGTTCTGTAACCATTCTGATCCTTCTAACTAGAAGTTTCTGATGCTTCAGGATGAGGAGAAGATGCGGGTAGCTTACGACAGGAAATCTCACAAGTTAAGGCGACTAGATCAAAGGGGTGCTGAAGCTAATAAAATTGAGTCAACCCGGAATACAATCAGGGGCCTGTCCACGAAGATAAGAATCGCAATTCAAGTTGTTGACAAGATATCTGTGACGATTAATAAGATCAGGGATGAGGAACTATGGCCACTGCTCAATGAACTGATTGAAGGGTCAGATTATTTCCATTTGAGTGTTCTTAGTATTTGATTTCTTTAATTAGCATCTTTGATGAGATTACTTAAAGCTGCCTTTATTGGTTGCATGATGACATTGCTTTTACAGTTTTACTAGTTTTACGGGTCTCTTGTCCTTGCTAGCAATGAGAGGTGAATGTCAATGCTGCATGCTGGCATGAGAGGTCTTTAAAGGGTATGAGGGATCAAATAATGAAAAAGAAAGGTGTTAGCTAACCTGCTCCTGGTCAGAAGATTCTTCTACAGTTTTTGTTAAGATAGATGCTGTTAGATCATGCATTCTTTTCTTTCTCTTGTGGATTCTTGAACCATTGGAATCAAATAGTTCATGGGTTTGGCCTAAAATGTCTAGTTACTATGACTGGAAAATTATTTGAGTTTCAGGTTTAGTGCTTGAGATTCTATATCAATTGAAATCTTATTAGAAGTTGAGAAAAGCATGTGCTATCGATGCTTTATTGAACCAAAGATGCAAAATAGATATCCTTTAAGTATACAGATTGCCTTTACTAATTGGGGCAGGGTTTCACGGAAAGGATTTTCTCTTTCTTTTGGTACCTTTTTCTTCCTTTGCCTTAATTAGAAGATAAATGGTTGAACTAGTAATTATATTTTTGTACATTTAGCACGAACATTTAGCAAATAATATGCTTCCCATGAGGTTCTATATTTTTTGTGGTTGAGAACATGGATTCGAGATAAATGTATTTTAATTTGGTGTTATGCAAATATTTCCATTAAATAAATGTAGTATGTATTAAATATTAATAATAATATTTAAAACCTATGTTTCTGATGTATGCATTTATTTAGTATACTGGAGTGTGAGTTTGACAGCGACTTTTCAGCTAAGTGTTTCATATTTGCCTTCCAACAGTATAAATAGATATTTGAGACTTTAGCTCACTTTATGTGACAAACCAAGCAAAAATAATTTTTATGAGATCATAGTCACAAATGTAAAATCTGGGTGTCAAATTACTTTCCGGTTGGGCCTCTTTCATGTTTTTTTCTTTGCAGTGCTAACTTCATATCTTTTTTATGGTTTTCATATCCTTGATTGTATTGAATTAACAAACCTTTTCGCTCCAGACAAATATGGACTTATCATTTACATTTTTTTTTCTTTTCTTTTTTGCGTGGTCTTATCTCATTTCCTTGGATTTTTTTCCAGGTTAGACAGAATGTGGAAATCAATGCTTGAATGTCATCGTAATCAGTGTCAGGTGGTTAGAGAAGCCAAAACTTTAGGTCTCATTGGATCTGGCAAAAAACTCAGTGATGATCGTCTTAAGGCCACATTGCAGTTCGAGCATGAACTTATTAGTTGGACTATAAGTTTCTCAAGTTGGATAGATGCCCAGAAGGGTTATGTAAGAGGTTTGAATAATTGGCTACTAAAATGTCTTTACTATGAACCCGAAGTAACTGATGATGGAGTAGCTCCCTTCTCACCTAGTAGAATAGGTGCACCACCCATATTCGTAATATGTAACCAGTGGTCACAAGCAATGGATAGAATATCAGAAAGGGAGGTGATCGACTCTATGCGGGTTTTAGTAACTGGTGTGCTCCAGCTATGGGAACAAGATAAGTCAGAAATGCATCGGAGGATGATGGCCAATAAGGATTTGGAAAGGAAGGCTAGGAATTTGGATAGAGAGGATCAGAAGTTGCAGAAAGATATCCAAGCATTGGATAAGAAAATTGTTTTGGTCTCTGGAAATGGTAGCAGTCTCCCGGTAGCTGGGAATGTTGTGTATCAGAGTGAGACTAGCAACAGTAGTTTGCAGGGGGGCTTGCAACGCATATTTGAGGCAATGGAAAAGTTCAGTTCCGAGTCCTCGAAAGCCTATGAGGAACTTTTGCAGCGTGTTAAAGAAAGGATTGCTGAAGAGCATGAGAGAGTATCATAGGACCACTAAAACAAAATGACTATGGCATCCCCTGGAATTTATGATCAGTTTAGGCAGTCTATTGCCCTCAGAAATGGAGCTCAGTGTTGGGTTGGACGGGTCCTGCAAACATACAACTTGGCTGGTTGCTCTACTGTCAAGGAAGACTTGATTATGGATGAGTTGGAAGAGACATAAGATGGGCTTATGGCATGGACTGTCAAGCTTGTCAAGAACCGAAGACAGATATTGCATTTCCAAAATCTCACTCAAGGTGCAACTCTATATATTCTGTCTAGTCGGCATGAAGCAACACCCGTATCATTAAGAATATCAGGCAAAGGAAAGCAGCTGGTGTCCGAAACCATTGGAGTAAGCAGATTCTCCATCAGTTTTGAAATGTAGTTTTTATGAATATTTGCAAGTCACAGGAATACCCAGAATCAAATGTTGTAGCATAATGCAATTTGGTTTTCCATTTTTGAATCAAACTACACCAGTTGACACCCTGCAAATTGAAAGCAATGAGAATAGTAAGATGGTGTTAAGAAAATGAAATTGTTGAAAGGCAGTTGGGAATGAAAGGTGAATAATGCAGTAGAAAGATCCGAGGAATCATGACATTGTCAGGTTGATGTGAAGCTACACTTGTGGTACAATGTTTTTCAAATAATTGTACCAAAACAAGTACAGTTTCAATGGTAAGAATTTTGACAGCTGAAATTATGTCTGACCAAACCGTGAACTGCCATGATTATTGCAAAAATAAAATCCAACAAGATTTTGCTTAACCTGAAATATGGGAAAAGAAAGAAAAAGAAAATAGAGGATATATTTATTTTTAAGATAAAATACACCAATAGTCATTCAATTTTGATATTGAGAAATAAATAGTCATCGGATTTACATTTCAGACGTCACGGAATAGTGACATGGCAGTTGATGGTGTCAAAGGAGTGTGGAAAACGTCCAGCTGATTGGTTACATTTAACAAAACAGTCACTAAAGTTATTGAAAAGTGACAAAACAATCCTCTTGGATTCTTTCATGGCTCCAAAATCGAGTCTCTAAACTTGAGTGGCAAAACTTGATTTTGCACTCTCTTTGATCAAACCACTGACGACGTTATATCCTCAAATTTCTCAAACCTTTCTTCAACAATGTTAACAGTGTCATCTTTAACCCTTTTCATTGACTCCCTACTACCGTCGCCACCACTCTTTTCAATCTCTTCGACTTACTTTTTTTTTCATTTAGGTAAAAATTCCTGGTTGAAATCATCTCTGCCACTTTTATTAGCAAATTCAATGAATCATGAAACACCGCCGTCGAAGCTTTAACTTTACCCTCAGTGCTGCTATTAAACCCTCTGTTTTTTTGAATATCTGTAACATCAGAAGAAACATCCGTTGCTGTAGCTTCACCTGTACCTGCTTTCTCTTCATCGAAACTTTTCTTAGCAAAACAATCGGATTTTTTTTCGTTCTCGTCATCGTTGTCGACAAAAGAACCTAATATCAAGTTTAAATTAATATTGAACCCTCTCTTCTTGAAAGGGTTTGGGTTCACATGGTGGTGGGATGCCTGAAATTAAATGAAGATTCTTTTCGAGACAAGCTTGAGCTTTGGAACATGATCTTCTATGACGTGTGTTGGTAAAACAAGAATCTCTTACTTGATTATTGTAGCACAAAGAAGTCATTTTTAGAGTCAAATAGAACAACACTCATGTTGGAACCCAATTTCGACCGGGCCCAACATTCAAGCAAAATTGGCCTCATTTTTAATTTTTAATTTATTTTTAAGTTTAAATTTAGTATAAATCTAAATTTATTTTGAATTTAAATTCATTCTAAATTTAAATTTGTTTTAAATTTAAATTTAATTAAAAATTAAAAGAGAGTCCAAATGTCCAATTACAAATTTTTGGGCCCAATTACAAACCCAAATTTATTTTTACAACTCTTGACCTAATTACAAAACTCATTTTACAAACTCAATACTCAGGCCTAATTACATTCACTCAAAATAACCCAAACCTCAAACTTAAAAATTTTAAAAACCTTAAACCTTGCTGCTACCACCTCCATCTCAGCCACTCATGTGCTGCCACGTCATCACCAAGTTGCACCGGCAAGTTGCCACTGTTATCACCGCCACAGCAAGTCACACTAGCAAAGAAGAAAAGAAACTTGCATTTAGTTGCAAAGAACAAAAGAGCATGATTGTACTTTTAGGCTATAAAGCCGAAATGAAAACACTTGTAATTTTTTACAGACTTTTTAGAAATCAAACACAGAACAATTTTGAAATCAATACACAAACAAACAGAGTACATTTGAAGTTAACAGAAAATACATGAAGCAATAGCTTTGAGTCAAAGCAGATTCGAACAGTCAAAACCAGATCTGTTCTCAAGGTATAAATTCACATAAGTTTTATTTATTGTTATTTATTATTATTATTCTGAAACGTTTTAAATATATTAATATATATTATATACTATATTAATTTTATCATTATTAACATTTAATAAATACATAATTATAATATTAAATAATAATATTAATAAAAAGAAAACAAGCCGAGAAGACATACCTACTCGTGAAGCCGCCGCTGCTGTCGCTGGAGTCAATGGAACCTCTCCGCTCTCATCCACGATGGTAAGAGGCGTTTTAGAAAATAGATTCAAGGCAAAATAAAAAAAAAGAAAAAGATTAGAACTTTGACTAAAAATCTAGATCTAAGTTTAGATCTAAATCCCTTTTAAATTATAACAGGAAATATATGAAACAGATCTAAAAAAACCAAAACTTGTTTCGTTTTTTTAAATCCAGATCTAAAATTTTTCGAGACTAAAAGATTTTTAAAAGGCAAATTTTGTTGTATTTTGGTTTGGATTTAGAGCTTTAAAGCCCGGTCTAAGACGTTTTAAAAGGAAAAATAAAAAAGGGAGAAGTTTTTACCTTGAACCACCGTGGACGGTGGCGCGTGGTAGCTGTTACGGCGAAGGCTTCGACGGACCGAAGATCGGAGTTCGGCCAACCATGGAGAGTTTAAGAGAGAGAACAGAGAAAATATTTTTTTGAAAACTTTTTTTTTAAAATGAAATGAGGAATGAAAATATTTAGGCAAAATTGGTTTATATACACACATCAAAACGACGTCGTTTTGGTGTCAAAACTTTGAGGCCAAAACGATGTAGTTTTAAACCTATCTGACTCGACCCGACTGGACTTGCTCCAAGCTCAGGGTCCGCGTGTTTTTAAAAATTAGATTATTTACGCGCACGGTCCTTTCGCTTTTTTAAAATTTACAATCAGGTCCTTTTTATACTTTTAATTAATTTTAAATTTGCCCATGAATTTCATTTCATTTTCAATTTAATCCTTTGACCTTTTTGAAGTGTAGGAAGCTGCCACGTGTTCATTTTCGGTTATTTATCCAATTGGTCCTTTCTATTTTTGATTTGTTTTAATTTCATCCTTAAATCGAGTTTTGTTTTATTTTAAATTAGCTCAATAATTTTAAAAGATTTACAAATTGGTCCTTTAACCCCAGAATGCTTGAAAAGTTACCACGTGTCCATATTTTCAGTTTTATTACCCAAAAGGTCCCTAAACTGTCCAAAAATCATATTCTGACCCTTAAACTTTCCAAAATTACATTTTGACCCTTAAATTTTCCAAAATTATATTTTGACCCCCAAACTTTTCAAAATCACATTTTTGCCCTCGAACTTCCAAAAATCACATTTTTACCCCCGAACTTCCAAAAATTAAAATTTTGCCCTCGAGCTTTAAAAAATCACATTTTTACCCCTAAAACTTTCCAAAATTATATTTTAACCCCAAACTCTCCAAAACTTCAATTTCGACTCATTTTTTTTCTTTTATTCGACTTTTATACATAAGTCTTTAACCTTTTTTTTAATTAATTTTGTATTTTCTCATTTATTTTGATTCATAATTCGTATTTTATTTTTCTCATATTTATTTTCATATATTTGTTCATTCTTTATGTTATTTAACTTTATCATTAATTGCATAGCTCGTATTTAATTTGCATGCTCATTTTTATCTCTATTTTTTAATTAAAGTCATTTTTTTATTTTTGTTCAAAATATTTAAAATCGAGGCAATATTCCTTTATTTCAGGTTTTGAAAATTTGTGCCTTAACTTACTAGGCGCGATTTTTCTTAAAACCGAGATAATCGAATA
The DNA here is from genome assembly GCA_005610355.1 of Gossypioides kirkii. Classification (NCBI taxonomy): domain Eukaryota; kingdom Viridiplantae; phylum Streptophyta; class Magnoliopsida; order Malvales; family Malvaceae; genus Gossypioides; species Gossypioides kirkii. The sequence continues at coordinate 13,896,197 of CP032254.1, read as the reverse complement.
CCCTTTTTCAAGGTTTAAAGTTTACAACAAAAGAAAGCTTGTTATCTCCGGATCTCGAAACATTATGTCCTAACTCACTGGACGTGACTTTCTTTCTCGATCACCTTGAAATAGCGAGACTTCCAAACAAAAATCGATTTCTTTCTTAAACATGACTTATGCATTTAAGTATCGTACTTTAAAACTTTAATCGAGTTTTCAAAATTTTACAAACAAGACCATAAAATAATCAATGTGGTACCAATTTTGGGCGTGTGAGGGTGCTAATCTTTCCTCTCACGTAATCGACTCTCGAACCTATTTTCTGGATTTTGAAGACCAAAATGATTTCCAAAATGGATTTTAAATGCTTTGTAGTGATGCAATCACACCGAATAAAAGATTGGTGGCGACTCCTATTTTTCTATTTTCAAATAAATATTGTTCGAGACTTGTTTGTTTTCCCAAAAATAAATGTTTCGACAGCTTGGCGACTCCACTGGGGACATTTCAAACAAAAGAGAGTCAAGCCAAAATTGATTATCTTCGGGCCTTTTTGTTAAAACTTTTAATACTCGATTTTGTTTAATATACGATCCTCAAACATTTTTTGTGATGCTATATTATGTCGATATTGTTAGTATAGATTTACATTCATTTGCATATAATACCATACCCTTTAAGTGGAAGTGGAAAACTATTCCTTCGTGAGGTTTTCAGCTCCGTGCAGGATAGTGGATCACTTTCAGGATTACATCCGTACGTATGTTTTTGTAAAGTTTTCACTTTCGTGCAAACATGTGAGAAATGTGTTCCCCTAAATCGAACTCATCCGTATGAGCCTGTAATGGGTGAGGATCGAGGAATCTGCTGGTTTGGGTACCCTTTACTTTAGAGACTAAACCATATGTAATGAGCCATAAGTACTTGCCTTAGAAGGAGTTATACCGAACCTTTTAGCAAATATCTAAGATAAATTCTTAGGTTCTTTGTTTTATACCTATATAATGATACTGATGTGTTTTGCTAACTTGTTCTATTTTATCTCTTTTGCATTACATTTCATTATCATATAAGGAAAGGTATAGATCCAAAAATTTCAATTACTGATAAGAGAATCGATCATGGAAAACAAGTACCTTGACAAGGTGGAAGACAATATGGTTGTGCATATGTGGGCAGAGGAGAATCAACGCCAAAAAAGGGATAGCTTAGGAGAAGGACATGAGTCAGACTTTTGGGATTATAACAGGATTAGTGCAGCCCAGAACAGTGTGCAAGAATTGAAAGAGATATGTGATAGTTGGGATAATGACATGAAGAAAACCTTTTACCATACTTGTTTGAGTTTAAGGTAGATAAATACATCTTTCGAGCCCTAGTGCAGTATTGGAACCCAGCCTACAATTGCTTTACTTTTGAGAATGTGTACATGACACCAACGATAGAAGAATACACCACTTTACTCCGTTATTCGAAGATCTCGGTAGATAGAGCCTATTCTAGAGCTCTTAGTGTCCCGACTTTTGTCAAGAGATTAATAAACATCATTGGCATGAGTGAGCAATGGGTTGCAGCTCGGGTTAAGGTGAAAGGTGACAACAAATGCATTACATGGAAAAGTTTGCGAGATTTGATCCTGACCCACCCAGATGCGAAGAAAAAGATTGACATCCTGGCTCTAGGTATATACGGGTTAGTCATTTTTTCCAAGGCTTTGGGGTATATAGAAGATGCGGTGATAGACTTGTTTGATCGATTGAGTAAAAAGGTTACACCGGTCCCGACAATATTGGCTGAAACTTTCAGATCTTTAAATGCGTGCAGAAAGGAGGGAGAAGGTCGATTTATCGGCTGCGCACCGAGACGAAGACATAGAATGGCGAACAGGATGGTTTGTTCCTCATGAAATTTTGTATCGATGCAGAGACTTCGACTGAGTCCCATTGGCCGAAATTTGGGGAGCAATAGGATACGTACTTTTATTGGTTTCAAGATAATACAGATCGAGACAGTTCATACCAGCAACTCAAGGGTTAGCTTAGTGTGAATTTGCATACAAAGGAGAAAATAATAAGAAAAGGATTCAAGAGATCTCAAATGCATGGAACCAGGTTCGAAGGATGAAAGTGTTCGACACCAATCCCATGACAACTGTAGAATATGATTGGTGGAGAAATAGAAGGATCAATGACAACATTTCTGTGCCAAACCCGGAGGTCGTTCGCCCAATTGAGGAGCACTTACAGGTTGTCTCGACTGAACTAGAAATTATTAAACAAGATTTTGAGAGGAAAAATGCTGAAATGGAAAAGATAGAAAAATTGGAAGAAGAAAAGGTGCTTTTAGGATTAGACGTTGATGTCCAGAAGTTAGAGGCAGAGAAATTGAGAAAAGGGAAGAATAAGGCCAAAGAAGATCTCGATAGCCAGAAGAAAGACTATAAGAAGCTTCGCTTGTCAATGGGGATTACCGGTTTAGGTAAGACGTCAGAACAATGGCAACGGGAAATCCGTGAAGAGAAGAATAGAATAAATCAGTAGAAGAACAAGTTTCAAGATGCCCAGATTCAAGAAAATGCCATAAAGAGCAGCCTGTTGAAAAGTCAAGCTGAGATGATCGAGTTAAAAGCTCGAATAAAAGAATTGGAAGAATCCTTGTATATACATCATAGTCGAAATTCAGTGGTAGAGCTAAAGGCAAGTCTAGTCGAGATTGAGAGATTAAATAAGATGGTGAAAGAATTGGAAGCCTCGTTGCAGAACAGTGAAATACGAACCGAGATTTTGGAAAGGACAATGAAAATAAATGATTGGCATCTTCAGTAAACTCAGAAGCAAGTTTGAGATAGGGATTATGTTATGGGCGAGGCTCTGAATCAAATACGGGGAGTAGTTGACCACGTGCAAGCACTAGCGTCGAAGCAGATGAGTTAAGTGTGCAATATGAGACAAAGACAGAACAGGGTCAAAAGCTAGCAGGACTTCTCAAGAAAGTCAAAGCTCTGAGCATTAAGACAAAATCGTTTATGTAATTTGCTTTATGTAAAAGAACTTGTTATCTAGTGAAGTTTTCTAATGGAAATTGAATTATAAGTCAATACCCATCTTTTGCATACATGCATTCATTCGCATTGCATTTTCACATATTTTAGCTTGATAATTCTAACTAATTAAAACTCTAACAGTTACGTCAGTAATCATTAAAAACTCACATCACTATAACACTCGTAAAAAAAACCAAAGCTATGAAGCAATGGCTAGAGCAAATTCAAAAGGAAATGCAAGAGCAAGAGCAAGTGCAAGTGCAGTTGCAAGACCATTTGGCAAAAGTACAGCAAAATATGAAGGGCCAGATTATATAATCACAAAAGAACATTATAAGTGAGCTAACACAGTTGATAAAAGCAGGGGCGGATAAAGGAAAAAGTCTTACTATAAGCCCAGGGGAGGAGAGTGAAGAGCCTAGATATCTCCCAGGCTATGTTTTTATGCATACTCAAGCACCGCCAGAAACGTATCCCCGTGGAGTACCTGTAACACTAAGAGCACAGCAACACCTAGGTAGCATGTCAGGGCCAGCAAATTTTCAGATGGGATCCGATTCCAACCCCGGAGATAATGTAGCCATTCCCGTCTTCCATACTTGGATACATAGAAGAGACGGAAAGAGCAAGGCCTGAGATCCCTAAATAGTTGGAGGACAAATACAAGTGGTTGGAAGAAAAAGTGAAAGCAATGGAAGGTGCTAATACCTTCTATGGCATTGACGCTAAGGAGCTGAGCCTTGTCTTAGATCTAGTCCTCCATTCGAAATTTAAAACACTTGATTTTGACAAATACAACAAGACTAGCTGCCCCAAGCCACACATTACCATCTTCTGCAGGAAGATGGCTGGGCATGTCCATAATGATCGGTTATTAATACACTATTTTCAAGATAGTTTAATAGGATCTACAGTCAAATGGTATAATCAGTTGAGTCGTGCCAAGATAAGCTCATGGAAGGATCTGGCACAAGCATTTATAAAGTAATACAATGATGTAACTGACATGACACCCGATAGACTAACCCTGCAGAGAATGGAGAAGAAGCCAAATGAGAGTTTTCGACAATACGCTCAAAGATGGAGAGACATAACAACCCAAGTACAGCCACCGTTGTTGGAAAAAGAAATAACTATGTTGTTTGTTAATACTTTGAAGGCTCATTTTATTAACCATATGTTAGGAAGTGTCACCAAAAGTTTCTCTAACATGGTTATGTCTAGGGAGATGGTCGAGAACGCAATCCGAGGCAAAAAATGAGACAGGAGAAAGTGTCAAAAATAACTCCCAGAAAAAAGAAAACGAGGTCAACAACGCAGACTCTTACAAGACAAGTTACTCAAAGCCAATGGTGATGACATCGCTCAGAACAACGAAAGGAAACTATCAAAGAAATCTAAGGTAGAGGTTTGGTGCGAGACCAAAAGTGGAATTCACTCCTATTCTCATGACATATAGGGAGCTTTATTCGAGATTATACGAGGAACATCTCGTGGCACAAATCCATGTAAATCCATTACTACCGCCATTCTTAAGTTGGTACGACGTGAATGCACGATATGAATAGCACGCAGGGATAGCCAGACATTTAATTGAGAATTACGTAACACTAAAAAGGCATGTACAACTGCTTGTTAATGCTAAGGCATTGAGATTCGAGGATCCGGCGAATCCCAATGTATCAGGGAATCCGCTACCCAAACATCCGGATCATGGGGTAAATGCTATAGTCGGAGGAAGATTAAGACTCGTGTTGAGGAAGTAAGATCACCTTTGAGATGGGTATGGCACGAAATGATTCGGGAAAAACAGTGAGAAAAGGATGCTACTGTGAGTTCCACAATAATGAAGGGCATGAGATTCAGGAATACGACGAGTTCAAAACTGTGGTATAGGGAGTGATGGATAATAAGGAGTTAGAATTTTTTGAGGAAAAAAAAGAAGTGGAAGAAGTATATGGCTCCGAAGAGGGTACAGTTAAGAAAGTTTTTGGGGTTAATAACCTAATGATAATTATTTCACGGCTAAGGAATGACGAAACTAAAGCAAGAGTTGCTCCCACAATAATAATTCAAAAACCCGTAACCTTCCCTTACAAGGATGACAAAAGGGTACCTTGGAATTACAATAGTAATGTAACAGTGTCAAGAGGGGAAAATTTCAAGGTTAAATTAGAGGGAGCTCAAGATGTGAGCATTGTCACGCGTAGTGGGAAAGACTATGGCCCTACAAGAATAGAAAATGAAACATTTGGAAAAGACTTGGAAGAACCAAAAAGAGGGAGTATTAGTGGACTAAAGTCACCAATTAATGAGCTAGTGATAGAAAAAGAGGCTAAGGAATTCTTGAATTTCCTTAAGCACAGCGAATACAACATGGTGGAGTAGTTATATAAGCAGCCGGCTCGTATATCTATTTTAACGCTGTTGCAAAGCTCAGAAGCATATCGTAACGCGTTGATGAAAGTATTAAATGAGACTTATGTAGCCAAGGACATTTCAGTGAACAAGCTAGACTGCTTGGTCAATAATGTCAACGCCGATAATTTTATCTTTTTTAATGATGACGAAATACCCCCAAGAGGTATGGGGTCAAAAAAAGCGCTACATATCACCACCCGTTGTAAAGGTTACACACTACCTAGTGTATTGATTGACAACGGTTCAGCTTTGAACGTTCTGTCATTGACAACATTAAAGAGGTTGCCAATTGATAGTTCTCATATAAGGACATGCCAAAGTGTAATGAGAGCCTTCGATGGAATAGAAAGGAAAGTTATGGGTCGGATTGAGATACCACTGTTAATCGGTCCAAACTCATACGAAGTGGAGTTCTTAGTAATGGATACCAAACCAAGCTACAACTACTTGCTTGAAAGACCGTGAATCCATTCGGTAGGAGCAGTGACGTCATCATTACACCAGAAGGTGAAATTGGTGACTAAAGGATGATTAGTCACAATCAATGCTGAGGAGGATTTAATTGCGCCAATAGCAAATGATGCACCATACAATGAAGTAGATGAAGATGCTTTGGAATGTTCTTTCCGATCCTTGGAGTTCGTCAGTGCGACTTTTATGGCCGAATGAAGCAAAATCCTTGTACCCAAAATATCAAAAACCACAAAGAGGGCTCTAAAAATGACATTTGGCAAAGGAGCCCTAATCGGAAAAGGACAAGGAAGGTTTATCTAGGGGAGAATCAATGTGCCAATATTGGAAGAGAAACGAGATCACTTTGGCCTAGGGTATATGTAACACCCCTACACTCGATTTATACGTATAAACCCAATATAGAAGCATTACATTACAGTACGGTACAGAAAGTCGAGTAACGAAAAATTTTCTTTCAAATAATGTGTAATTGAATCATATTACTCAAAATATCATAAAATAATCAAGTATCATCAAAATAACATTTATAACCCATTCATTAAAGACATATAAGTACCATTTGTACATGCCACTTCACACAAAATAAATACACTTTGTCTTGCAATCTTTCAATGTTGATGTGATTTGATGAGAGGCACTTAATCCAACTTTAGCTTCTCAGTGGTCTTATACCTACGCGTTGAAACAAACGCGTTAAGCCGGTGAAGGCTTAGTAAGTACTACAAGTGTCATTAATCATCCATATTTTAATCACTCATTTCAAACTCATTCATATAAATATTTATTCATGTAAAATACATAGCTTTTATGTATATAACATTTAACTTACAATCGTGTTATGAATTCACATGTTCTTCCTTATTTTACATTTTAGCCATTTCAATCTCTTAGCTTACTTAGTTTTATCATTCTTTGATTTCTTACATATATTATATTTACCTTTCATGCGATTATCATTTCACTTACTTCAATGTCATAATTTGCACATTCTTTCTTTTTCACATTACTTACCCTATTAACAAGACTCGGACCTTGGCGGATACACGGATCCAACCAAACACACCAGAATGGCACCCAGTGCCTCATCGGATAGTTCGAAGCAATAAAGTGACACCCAGTGTCTCATCGGCCTAGCCGAAGTAATGTGTTACCCAGTACCTCATCGAATCTATCCGAAGTAAAATAATGACACCTAGTGTCTCATCGACTCAAGGTCGAAGTATCCCTAAACTCTTCCAATCCTATGGCATGCCAACTATATCCGACCCAGCCCGACTAGTTAATAGGGATTTTCAATTTACAATTCATATCACTTTCACTTTCAATTTTGATCACAAATCATTCACAACTCATACATCATATATACATTTTTCATCACATATACATAATCATATAATTCTCACATTTATTTCCTCAATGGCTTTCACAATATCACCATTTTATATTTATAATTAAACATATAATATTTCACATATACATTGTTCATATTTCACATATACATTGTTCATCACATATATATCATCATATACCTCTTTATTCTTATTTTCACATTAATTTTCAAAACTGTCCACTTGCGTTACAGTCACTAAATTATTTATATCTTGAACTACAGAATTCGAAATTAATATTCGCTTAATGTTCTTGAAACTAGATTCAAATATATTTTTACCATAAAAATTTCAGAATTTTTACTTTAGCCATTTTGTACAGTAAATTCTTTCAATTTACCCCTTCTCTGCTGTCTAACAGTTTCGACCTTTCTTTACTAAAAATTATCTATGTTTTATTACAGAGATCAAATGATGTTATAGTCTGTTTATAATGAAAATAGACTCATATAGGAATTAACCATATAAATTTCAGTCTCTAATAATTTTTATACATTTTTCTATGATTTTTTCAAAGTCAGAACAGGGGAACTCGTATCTACTCTGACCTTGTTACACAAAATCAGTTATAACTCAGAATATACAGATCCATTTAATTCACTGTTTCTTCCATATAAAACTACACACAATAAGCTTTAATTAAATATATAATTCGACCCTTAAATCAATATATACAATTTTTAGTGAATTTTAGAAGTTGACCCTGTGATTCTGTCCACTCTGTTTTAATGAAAACATTTTCTTTCTCATGTTTTATTACACTAATCTCACTTATTCATCTTTATAACACCTAATTAAACAGCAATTTCCATGCTAACAACTCAAATATATTATGAAGAATAGACTATAAACTAAAATTCTTGTAGTACTTACAACAAAAAGGCTGAATTTCTTCTCTTTTACCCCTAGCTCTATTCTTTTCCTTTGTCTTCAATTTGATCCTTGTCTCTCTTCTCTTTCTCTTCAATTTCACATAAACACATATAAGCTATAAGCTCTAATTCAATAGTTTTCATCCTAAATAACAGTAAAATACAAGTATATCATGAGAATTTAACCATCTCTTACCTTAACCCTTGAATTTAAAATTTTCTCGATTTAGTCCCTATGCTCTCTAACACCTCAAAATGAATTCTATAAGAAGTTTGAGGTGTCTACTAACCCCCTTCTATACTTTTCTTTCAGAAATTTCAAAGAAAATAGGAGATTTTGGAAGTTGGAAAGCTTAAAAATGGTGGAAGGACCTATTTGGAATAAAAGCAAAAGTTGGAAATGGAAGATATGCATGTGAGGTTGGAAATGAATGAAAAAGATGATATTTTCATCTTTTATCTAATTTTATTTCTCTCAAATTCTCTAGATTTCTCCACTAAAATATCTCTCTTAATAAAAATGGTAAAATTGTACTTTTAGTCCTTGGGCCTTCCAACTTTACACTTTGACCCAAAACTTTGCCTCCAAAAATATCTTCCACCAAATTACTCTTTTGCCCCTCCTTAATCAATCTAATTCCCATGATGACTCAAAATTCAATTTGGATAATTCGCTATTTAGTCCCTCATATTTTCTCTCCTTTACTATTTAATCCTTAAATTTTTCTAACCTTCATCACTTCAACTAAACATTTCTAATTCTCAATTCTATTTTATCACTGTTCCAGATCCGATTCGAGCACGCGGATGTTACAGTATAAGCTAGACGCAAGGGGAAAGAAAAAGGAGATGGAAAAGAAGCAGGAGCAAAAGAGAGCTCGATTGGCTAAAGAGGAGATCCAATAGGAGCCAATGATTTTTCCCCATATATCAAAAACGTTCGTATCAGTAGGAATAATCAATTCAAGGCCGAAGATAGAAAAGAGAGAAGGAAGACTAATTGAAGCAATGGGGATAATGGAGGGTTTGAGCATTAATGCTATATTAGAGGAAGGAAATGAAGGAAGAAACCCATGGAAAATTCGTCCTTTCTCCTCTGGAAGTACTCTCGACAACTAGACTATAGAGGAACTCCTTGTAGTCCTTAGGGCTTCTTCAGAGTAATGCTCAGAACACACCTATTGCTTTAGGCTCGAAAGCAATATGGATCTTTTTGTAAAAGGGCCCATGATCATTATCTAGTTATTTTGAATGAAAATGCATCTTCTATCTTATATGACCAATCTTTCGCTAATTATTCTTTCATTTTTAATCTAACTTAACAAACCGTTTGTAGATACCCAATAAACAGAATTAATTATCCTTTAATATATACATTCTTGTCCAATTTGACAAACATACTCATACTCATACTATATAATCATTCTTTAGTAAATTTATTTTGTTCTTTGGACCTCCTTTACTCCTCTAACATGTTTTTGAATATCAATAGTATGAGTGACCCTGAGGCTAACTTAGAGCCTCGTTTCAAGCAAGATATGTGTTTAGAAGAACTTCAGGACTTCGAAGATGATCAAGATTGTAATTTGTCTCTTGATCTATTAAGAATAATGGAAGAAGAAGAAGAAAAATAAATTTTGCCTCATTCGGAATTGGTAGAGGTTATAAGCTTGGAGAACGAAGATGAAAAGAGAGAAGTAAAAATTGGGACAAGTATCTCCCTAGAAACCAAAAAAGATCTTATCAAGTTACTTCAAGAGTTCTAATATGTCTTCGCATGGTCTTATCAAGACATGCCTGGCCTGAGTACTGGCATTGTGGTGTATAAACTCCCCATAAAGGAAGAATGCAAACCTGTTCAGCAAAAGCTCCAAAGGATGAGACCGGATGTGTTATTAAAAATAAAAGAGAAGGTCAGTAAGTAATTTGACGCTGGGTTTCTCCAAGTAGTTAAATACTCAGAATGGGTAGCCAATATAGTTTTCGTTCCTAAAAAAGATTGGAAAGTGCGTAAGTGTGTGGATTATCGGGATTTAAATAAAGCTAGCCTAAAGGATAACTTTGCATTACCTCATATCGACACTTTAATAGATAATACAACAGGTCACTCCTTATTGTCATTCATAGATGGTTTCTCCGGGTATAACCAAATAAGGATGGATCCCGAAGATATGGAGAAAACCACGTTTAATAGAGAATACAATAGGTCACTCCTTATTCTCATTCATAGATGGTTTCTCCGGGTATAACCAAATAAGGATGGATCCCGAAGATATGGAGAAAACCATGTTTGTCGCACTATGGGGAGCATTCTGTTACAAGGTGATGCCTTTTGGACTCAAAAATGTAGGGGTAACTTATCAAAGTAACTTATCAAAGGGCCACAGTGACTTTGTTTCACGACATGATGCATAAAGAAATTGAAGGTTATGTCGACGATATGATTACGAAATCCCGAACAGAGGAAGAGCATGTAAGGATCTTGAGAAAGCTATTTGGGAGGCTAAGAAAGTATCAACTAAAGCTAAACCTAGCAAAGTGCACCTTCGAAGCCACCTCGAGAAAACTGTTAAGCTTTGCGGTCAGAAAAAAGGGGATTGGAATTGATCTAGATAAAGTCAAAGCTATATAAGAGCTACCACCACCTAGTACGCAAAAAGAAGTTCAAGGGGTTTTAGGGAGACTAAATTACATTGCTCGGTTCATCTCAGCTAATTGAGAAATGTGATCCTATCTTTCGTTTTCTTAGGAAGCATAACCTAGGTGTATGGGATGATGCATGTTAGGAAACTTTTAACAAGGTCAAAGATTACTTGTCTAATGCTCCCATCTTGGCACCTCCAATTCCTAATAAACCGTTGATCCTGTACTTAGCAGTTTTTAAAAAATCTATGGGATGCGTACTAGGCTAGCATGATGAGTCTGGAAAGAAAAAACGGGCGATATATTATCTCAGCAAGAAATTCACTGATTGTGAGACTCGATACTCGTCAATTGAAAAACTATGTTGTGCTCTAGTTTGGACCACGCGAAGATTAAGGCAATACATGTTGTACCACACCACTTGGTTAATCTTAAAACTAGATCCTCTGAAGTATATGATGGAGTCGGCCACACTGAATGGAAGATTGGCTAGGTGGCAGATCTTGCTTTCGGAGTTCGACATAGTCTATGTCAATCAAAAGGCAGTAAAAGGGAGTGCGATAGCAGACTTCCTAGCTAGCAAGGCTTTAGAGGACTATGAGCCAATAAACTTCAACTTCTCGAATGAAGATTTAATGTATGTTGCAACTACTAAAGAGGGAACCCCAAGGGAACATCCTTGGAGATTGAACTTTGATGGAGCTTCAAAAGCCACGGGTAATGGAGTTGGGGCAATCTTGGTATCACCGGAAGGGGACCACTATCCTTTCACCAGTAAACTTGATTTTGATTGCACGAATAACATGGCAGAATACGAAGCATATATCATGGGAATCCGTGAAGCCATGAAATGGAAAATCAAAGTTTTAAAGATATACGGAGACTTCGTACTAGTAGTCTATCAACTTAAAGAAGAATGAAAAACGAGGGATTCTAAGCTAATTGATTACCGAAAATTAGTTCTCGAGTTAACCAAGGAGTTTGATGATGTCACATTCCATTATCTTCCTCAAGAAGAGAATCAGATAGTTGATGCTCTTGCCACTTTGTCTTCGATGATCAAAGTGAATAGACTAGAAGATATGAAACTCATTCAGATGAGCATCTATAAAGCTCCGGCTCATTGTTATGATATTGAAGAAGAAGAAGAAGAAGAAGAAGAAAGGGATGACTGCCCATGGTATCAAGATATTCTTCAGTATGTAAGGGATCACAAGTACCACGAGCAAGCTTCTGAAAATGAAAAGAGGACATTGAGAAGACTGGCCAATGAATATGTCCTATATAGGGAAATCTTGTACAAAAGGAGAAAAGATCAGGTGTTGCTATGATGTGTCGACGCAGTTGAAGCTGGAAAGATCTTAGAAGAAGTTTATGAAGGCATTTGTAGGACACATGCCAATGGTTTCATAATGGCCAGGCAGATAATGAGATTTGGGTATTATTGGTCTACTATGGAAGGCGATTGCATCAATTATGCTAAGAGATGCCATAAGTGCCAGATCTATGGAGACAAGATTCATGTAACTCCATCACACTTTCATGTCATGACCTCTCATTAGCCATTTTCTATGTGAGGCATGGATGTCATTGGGTCAATTTCTCCAAAGGCTTCTAATGGTCATAGATTTATCTTCGTAGTTATCGACTATTTCACCAAATAGGTAGGAGCAGCTCCTTATGCCAATGTCATAAAGACTGCGATTAATAAGTTCTTGAAAAAAGAGATCATCTACCGATATGGAATGCTAGAGAGGATCATATCTGACAATGCCTTAAATTTGAACAATAGCACAATAGTGGAAGTTTACGAGCAATTCAAAATCAAGCATCACAATTCGTCTCCTTATCGTCCGAAGACGAATGAAGCTGTAGAGGTAGCTAACAAAAATATCAAGAAGATCATTGTGAAAATGACTAAGACCTATAAAGACTGGCACAAAAAACTACCATTTGCCCTCTTTGCTTACAGAACTTCAATCAAAATTTCTACCGGAGCAACACCATTCTCACTAGCTTATGGTATGGAAGCAATCTTACCTATTGAGGTTGAAATACCTTCTCTCCGAGTCTTGACTGAGCTATAGTTAGATGAGGCAGAATGGATCCAAGATCGATATGATCAGTTGAATTTAATCGAAAAAAAGAGGTTAAGAGCTCTTCGCCATGATCAGATGTACCAGAAAAGAATGATGTGAGCTTATGACAAAAAGGTCCATCTTAGAGAATTTCATGAGGGAGATCTAGTTTTGAAAAAGATACTTCCCATACATAAAGACTTCCGCGGGAAATGAATATCCAACTGGGAAGAACCTTACGTGGTAAAGAAATCTTTCTTAGGAGGAGCTCTCATTCTAACAGAAATGGATGGTAAAGGTCTGCACAACCCCGTCAATTCAGACTTGGTGAAAAAGTATTTTGCCTAAAATTGAGATGAAAACCTGTAAAGGGCATCTCCAAAAAAAAGGTTCAAGATGAAAACCAGTAAAGGGCGTCTTGAAACCAAAAGGAATTTTGAGTTGAAAACTCGCAAAGGTCGACTCAAATTCAAAGAACGGGTCGAAGTGATCGTTTCTCTCAAATGTAACAAGATGGAGGAAAATTACAACTTGAAGCATCAACAAAGTACTCCAGGTCTTCTAGACACATATTTGGGCTCATTCTCAGCAAGTCGGCTCAAAGAAGCTCATCCTGCAATATTCAAGGCATCTAATTATCTTTTGTTGTATACTTGGCAATTTTTTGACAAAAATTTGCCCCTTATTGATCTTTTAAATTGTGTCTTCAATAAATTTCGACCTTATTCTTTCATAAACTTGTTCAAGCATTTTGCATTTAAAATAATGGATAATGAACTAATAATATGAATCATACAAAGATCCAAGAGCATTACTCTAGAATTCCCTAAATGGTACAAGGGCCCGAAACAGGACCACCAATTGAAAAACTTGAAAACAAACAGTTTAGGCTTAGCCTAAAAGAAGACAGGACAGCGCACCCATGACAGAATTTGGACAAGCAACAGGCTATGTTAACCCAAAAACGAAAATTCATCATACGCATTCATGTAGTTAGAAGCATTTGATTTATTCTGATCATTACATCTTGATAATTCGGGCCTACATATGAGGTCTATAGAAGCATACTTTACAAGTCATATCCCCGCGAAATGGTGAGAGGAACCAAGGAAACATTAGAGCTGACACCCTACGAAGAGGAGTAGATTGAAGACGTAACAGTAAATCTTCTACCTCGAAGTTACAGTGGATCGAGATCAAACTACAACATCAAGTTTTCATCTCTTTGAAGCTGCAATAAGAGCAAGGTGAAATTTCAACATCAAATCCTATCTTCTTGAAATTGCAGTGGAGTTGAATTTAAACCACATCATTCCAGAAGGACAGATTGAAGATTCCGATCTCTTACCCTGAGCACGGGGCAGATCACCATCAGCCAATCTCTTTTCCCAAGCTTATGGTATATTGCAGCCATTCGATCTCTTACCCCGAGTCTAAGACAGATCACCATTAGCTAATCTCTTACCCCGAGCCTGAGGCAGATTACAGCCATTCGATCTTTTACCCCGAGCTTGGGGCAAATCACCATCAACCAATCTCTTACCTCGTGCTTGGGGCAGATTACAGCCATTCGATCTCTTACCCCGAGCTTGGGGTAGATCACCATCTACCAATCTCTTACCTTGATCCTAGGGCAAATTGTAGCCATTCGATCTCTTATCCCGAGCCCGAGGCAGATCACCATCAGTCAATCTCTTACCCCGAGCCTGAGACAGATTACAGCCAGCCTTCGAGCTTGAGGCAGATAGCAGCCATTCGATCTCTTACCTCGAGCTTGGGGTAGATCACCATCAGTTAATCTCTTACCCCGAGCCTAGGGCAGATTGCAGCCATTCAATCTCTTACCCCGAGCTTGGGGCAGATCATCATTAGCCAATCTCTTACCCCGAGCTTGGGGCAGATCACCATCAGCCAATCTCTTACCTCGATCCTGGGGCAGATTGTAGCCATTCGATCTCTTACCCTGAGCCTGAGGCAGATCACCATTAGTAAATCTCTTACCCCGAGCTTAGGGCAGATTGCAGCCATTCGATCTTTTACCCTGAGCTTGGGGCAGATCACTATCAACCAATCTCTTACCCCGAGCTTGAGGCAGATTGCTACCATTCGATCTTCTACCTCGAGCTTAGGGCAGATCATTATCAGTCAATCTCTTACCCCGATCATGGGGCAGATTGTAATCATTCGAAGCGATAAAGTGGTCATCTTCCTGGCGAGATGTAGAGAAGTGAACCAAATCCGTCTTCCTAGTGAAATACAAAGAAGTAGATCAGGATATGAAGTTACGACACCCAAACCCTTGAAGTTGCAAGCGGATGGAGTGAGGTTACACTAACAAATTTTGTCTTTTTGGAAATTGCCCTAAGGCAAGATGGAATCACAATCCCGAGGACATAGAGAAGCGGGTGCAGTGAAGCTGAACGACTGACGAAGCGAAGGGTGTGCCTGTTGAAGAAAGATCGTTGAAGAGGTGAGACATGGCAAAATTGGGTCTTCTTTTTAGTCTTTACTCCGTTCTTGTTGCATAAGTAACGAGCAAATAGGGGCAGCTATTGGAACCCAATTTCGACCGGGCCAATATTCAAGCAAAATTGGACCTATTTTTAATTTATTTTTAAGTTTAAATTTAGTATAAATTTAAATTTATTTTGAATTTAAATTTATTTTGAATTTAAATTCATTCTAAATTTAAATTTGTTTTAAATTTAAATTTAATTAAAAATTAAAAGAGAGTCTAAATGTCCAATTACAAATTTTTGGGCCCAATTACAAACCCAAATTTATTCTTACAACCCTTGACCCAATTACAAAACTCATTTTACAAACCCAATACCTAAGCCCAATTACATTCACTTAAAATAGCCCAAACTCTAAACCTTGCTGCCACCAACTTGTGCTGCTACCACCTCCATCTCAGCGTCTCACGTGTTGTCACGTCAGCACCAAGTTGTACCGGCAAGTTGCCACTGCCATCACCACCACTGCAAGTCGCACCTGCAAAGAAGAAAAGAAACTTGCATTTAGTTGCAAAGAACAAAAGAGCATGATTGTACTTTTAGGCTATAAAGCCGAAATGAAAACACTTGTAATTTTTTACAGATTTTTTAGAAATCAAACACAGACCAATTTCGAAATCAATACACAAACAAACAAAGTGCATTTGAAGTTAACATAGAATACATGAAGCAATAGCTTTGAGCCAAAGCAGATTCGAACATTTAAAACCAAATATGTTCTCAAGGTATAAATTCACATAAGTTTTATTTATTGTTATTTATTATTATTATTCTGAAACGTTTAAAATATATTAATATATATTATATACTATATTAATTTTACCATTATTAACATTTATTGCGAGAAGTTTCATAATAAATACATAATTATAATATTAAATAATATTATTAATAAAAAGAAAAGAAGCCGAGAAGACATACCTGCTCGTGAAGCCGTCGCTGTTGCCGTTGGAGTCAATGGAACCTATCCGTTCTCGTCCACGATGGTGAGAGGCGTTTTAGAAAACAGATTCGAGGCAAAACAAAAAAAAGATTAGAACTTTGACTAAAAAATCTAGATCTAAGTTTAGATCTAAATCCCTTTTAAATTATAACAGGAAATATATGAAAAAGATCTAAAAAACCCAAAACTTGTTTCGTTTTTTTAAATCTAGATCTAAAATTTTTCGAAACTAAAAGAATTTTAAAAGGCAAATTTTGTTTTGGTTTGGATTCGGAGCTTTAAAGCCTGGTCTAAGACGTTTTAAAAGGAAAAATAAAAAAGGGAGATGTTTTTACCTTGAACCACCATGGACAGTAGCGCATGGTGGCTGTGACGGCGGAGGCTTCGACGGACAGAAGATCGGAGTTCGATCGACCATGGAGAGTTGAAGAGAGAGAACAGAAAAAATATTTTTTTGAAAACTTTTTTTTTTAAAATGAAATGAGGAATGAAAATATTTAGGCAAAATTGGTTTATATACACACATCAAAACGACGTCGTTTTGGTGTCAAAACTTTGAGGCCAAAACGACGTAGTTTTAAACCTATCTGACAGGACCCGACCCGACCTAACTCGCTCCAAGCTTAGGATCTGCGTGTTTTTTAAAATTAGGTTATTTACACGCACGGTCCTTTCGCTTTTTTAAAATTCACAATCAGGTCCTTTTTATACTTTTAATTAATTTTAAATTTGCCCATGAATTTCATTTCATTTTCAATTTAATCCTTTGACTTTTTTGAAGTCTAGGAAGCTGCCACGTGTCTATTTTTGGGTTATTTTGCAATTGGTCCTTTCTATTTTTGATTTGTTTTAATTTCGTCTTTAAATAAAGTTTTGTTTTATTTTAAATTAGCCCAATAATTTTAAAAAAATTACAAATTGGTCTTTTGACCCCAAAATGCCTAAGAAGTTGCCACGTGTCTTATCTTTTTGGTTTTATTACCCAAAAGGTCCTTGAGCTATCCGAAAATCATATTTTGACCCTAAACTTTTCCAAAATTATATTTTTGCCCCTGAAATTTCAAAAATCATATTTTTACCCCCGAACTTCCAAAAATTACATTTTTCCCTCAAACTTCCAAAAATCACATTTTCCCCGAACTTCTCAAAAATTACATTTTTACCCCGAACTCTCCCAAAATGATATTTTTATCCCTAAAACTTTCCAAAATTACATTTTAACCCCAAACTCTCCGAAACTTCATTTTCGACCCCTTTTTTTCTTTTCTTCGACTTTTGTACATAAGTCTTTAATCTTTTTTTAATTAATTTTGTATTTTCTCATTTATTTTGATTCATAATTCGTATTTTATTTTTCTCATATTTATTTTTGTATATTTGTTCATTCTTTATGTTATTTAACTTTATCATTAATTGCATAGCTCGTATTTAATTTGCATGCTCATTTTTATGTCTATTTTTTAATTAAAGTCATTTTTTTTATTTTTCTCCAAAATATTTAAAATCGAGGCAATATTCCTTTATTTCGAGTTTTGAAAATTTGTGCCTTAACTTACCAGGCACGATTTTTCTTCAAACTGGGATAATCGAATACCCTTTTTCAAGGTTTAAAGTTTACAACAAAGGAAAGCTCGTTATCTCCGGATCTCAAAACATCATGTCCTAACTCACTGGACGTGACTTTCTTTCTCGATCACCTCGAAATAGCGAGACTTCCAAACAAAAATCGATTTCTTTCTTAAACATGACTTATGCATTTAAGGATCGTACTTTAAAACTTTATTCGAGTTTTCAAAATTTTTCAAACAAGACCCTAAAATAATCAATGTGATACCAATTTTGGGCGTGTGAGGGTGCTAATCCTTCCTCTCACATAACCGACTCCCGAACCCATTTTCTGGATTTCGAAGACCAAAATGTTTTCCAAAACGTATTTTAAATGCTTTGTGGTGATCCAATCACACCGAATAAAAGATTGGTGGCGACTCCTATTTTTCAATTTTCAAATAAATATTGTTCGAGGCTTGTTTGTTTTCCCAAAAATAAATGTTTCAACAACTCAAACTTCCTTTTCCTTTCACATTTCACAAGGCTTTTACCAAAGTTTTTTGAGTAAATTCAAAAGAGAAAATTGAATAGTAAGTAGAGGACTATTTTGTCACTTTTCGATAACTTTAGTGACTGTTTTGTCAAATTTTCAAAGTTGAGTGACTGTTTTGTTAAATGTAACTGGCCAGCTAGACGTTTTTCACATTCCTCCGATGCCGTCAACTGCCATGTCATTGTTCCGTGATGTTTGTGATGAAAAACGTGAAAAAGGACTGTTTTGTCACATTTTCAAAGTTAAGGGATTGAAATGTAAACCCGGTGACTGTTTGTTTCCCAATATCAAAGTTGAGTGACAGTTGGTGTAATTTACCTTTATTTTTATTTTTATAGTTAAAATTAATAAAAGAAACTACTTTTAATTAAATTATAAAAAGGAGGTAAATGATTTATTTTGAATTTTAATTTTTATTAACATAAAATTAAATTAAAAATTATAAAATTCAATATTCTACATAAAATTATAATACATAAAATTTTTTGTATTTAATACAAGAAGAAAATCTAATTTCTAAAAATAAGTTTTAACAGATAAAGTTCATGATTGTTAATTAATTTGGACGTTTTGAATAAGTTGAACGTTTTAAACACGTTTAGAATATATTTATCACTTCTGCAACGTGCTTTCAATGTTTTTCTTTGCAAATAGACCCTTCTCTACGGCTATAAAAGGGCTCACACACATCAAGCTTCATCATCCCTTATTCATATAATTTCTCCTCAATCCTCTTCATTTCTTCATTATAAAACATTTCTTGGTCTAAAAAATTTCGATCGTTAAAAATATTTGGTTTATTTCGAGGTATTCTTGAGTAGTCGATAATGCGATAGCCGAATACATTTCATATATCATGTCGAGATAGGATCATTGCCTTCGAAGCCTATCCTATGGAAGTCAGTTATGGGGTGATTTTGCTTTCTACGGTCAATGGTGAAAGTCTATGTGGAGGTTTCAATCGATGATCGTTATGCGGTTATAGATCGATGTATAACGGGGAGCCAATTAATAGTCGTTACACGGTCACGAGCTCAAACTTGTCGGATACCCAAAAATCTTGCCATACAAATACTATATAGAAGTCTGAGGGCATAATCATACAGAAAAACTTAAGAGCTTTTCGCTATAATCGACATAATTTTTTTCTCCGTTTCCAAGCAACCAATACCTTTAACCTTCCTTATTCGAAGGTCGGCACCATGATGGACGCAAAAGGATTTTTAGACGGGGAGCGACTGTTGCGGTGCAGTAAAAGTGATGCTCCTTTCGGGCTGATGACGGCTGTCGTTATTAAACAACCCATTAATAACTATAACCACTGTCGCCCCGACCCAAGTTTGACATAATATGAGAAAAAAAAAACTTATTTATTACATAAGTACTACAATTGTTTTTCATAAAATAAAGAATAGTTAAAACAATTTTAAACTTAAAATTAGAAATATGAGTAAAATCTCTAGTAAAAAACAAGACCTCTTCAAAATAAGTAAAAAGCATTCCTTTTTCTTTACTAAAAAATAAATCATGGGAGTAGCTAAATATTATCCATTGAATTAGTTTATTGCTAATTCATATACCAAATGTATGAAAGTTTTATAAAAGTTACAAAATTTCTTACATATAAAATTATAATATTCATTAACAAAATTCTTTCGCAATTTTGTTAGGAAGTTGCTTGTTATTGTTTAAATAAAATCAAAGTGATAGATAGAGATGAGCAAAACTCGATTTGATTCAAAAAAATCGAAAAAAATTTTGAATTTTGAATTTCGAATTTAACGAATTGAATTATTCGAGTCTAGTTGAATTTCACAATTCGAATAACTCGAATAACATATTGGTGTTACATACACTTTTGGTCCCTATCAATTTTGAAATAAGCAAATCGGCCTCTCTCAATAAAAATTACAAAAAAATTCAAAATAATTTTCAAAAATTTAAAATAACTTTCAAAATTCAAAATATTTATAAAAAAATTAAAATTTATATTTTAAAAAATTATAAAAATTTCTAAAGAAAATAAAAAAGTTAAAATTTTAAAAATTTTCAAAAACAATAATTTTTAGACTTAAATAATGATTCAAATTTATCATACTCAAGTATCTTTTATTATTATTATTTTGCTTTGAATTTTTTTCAAATTTATATGGTTTTAAATTATGTGCTATAACATGGAATTAACTATACTATAACAATATTTTTATTTGATATATTTATTTTTTAATTTAAACTTAATTATCTCGAAATTTTTTTACTCGATTCGATCGAACATCACGTTAAAGTGCTTTAAAAAGGGAATGATAGGACAAACTTTGGTATCAGTATTGACTTGTGAAGTGGCTACTTACCCAACAGCGAATAGATTGTTCTTTCATACTATATTATATTGTTCCCACAAGTCCCAGCTGAATGAAAAATGAAAGAAAGAAAGGTGTTTATTTAATGTTCTTGCTTAAAAAATTGTCATCTGGACACTGCCACATCATCATCATCATCATCATCTTCTTCATTTGATGGATCAATAAAATTGGTGGAGACCAGAGAATATATGCTTTCTCCATTATTTCAATGGTTAAATCTGTTGTTTTATTCTCAAAAAAGCTAATTTTAAGTATCTAAAAACAATTAAAATCTTATTATATTTAATAATTTGATAAAATAGTACATTATGTATAAAAAAAATTAAAATAGTAATTAAATAATCAATGTTTTTTTGGACTGAATATTAGTTTAGCTCGTGTACATATATATAATGTTTCTTGTAGGAGTTGTTGGTTCTATGAACTCTTCCAGTCTTTGGGTATTTTCGTAAGAAAATTACATTGAATTTAACAATTTACAGTGCGAAACACAATATGAAGAAAAAAACAATAAAAAAAACAGTGTGAACTGGAATTAATATAATATACTTGAAATTAGCAACGTTTTATGATTCAATTATGATTTAACTTGAGAAGCAACTGAGTAATTTCCCAAGGGCTGCATTAAAAAAAGAAAAAGAAAGGGACTGCAAACTATAAATATCACTGTCTTAAAGTTGGAAATGATGAACACCTTTATTACTGCAAGAAATTAAAACAATGTAAATCTTGTAATAGGGAAAGTTAGCAGTGCAGCAGCCCTCTCAACACAAGCAAACGAGCAGCCATTAAAACGAGTAATAACGAAGACAAAAGCCCAAATAGATTCTACTCTTAAGTTCTAAACCCATTTTTGTTCTATTTTTATTGTTGTTCATTTTTTTTTGTGAGAAGTAAAAGAGAGCTTCCAGGAAGCTGAATTATGGGTTGTTGTCAATCATCTTTTCAAACAGAGACTCACCCAGAAAAAGACCAGACCCAAGAACATCAGGAGCCACAGAACCATAGCCAATCAAGTCCCGGTGCTGTACCCGACCCGGCTGTTGCTAATGGAGTCCCTTCTTTCTCAGAGTTCTCCTTGGCTGACCTGAAAGCAGCCACCAATAATTTCAGTTCAGATAACATAGTTTCTGAAAGTGGGGAAAAGGCTCCTAACCTTGTTTATAAAGGTCGTTTGAAGAACAGGAAATGGATTGCTGTTAAGAAGTTTACTAAGATGGCTTGGCCTGACCCCAAACAATTTGCGGTATTATTTCTTCATTGCTTTTGATTTAATGTTTTTTTCTCAGTTTATTTTTTTGGTTAGATATTTGAAGTGGGTTTTATGGATTTGGTTAGGAGGAAGCTTGGGGAGTAGGGAAGTTGAGACACAAGAGGCTGGCAAATTTGATAGGATATTGCTGTGATGGAGATGAAAGGCTGCTTGTTGCTGAGTACATGATAAATGATACTCTTTCTAAGCATTTGTTTCACTGTCAGTTCTTATTCTCCATAAATTTTTGTTTTAGTTTCTTGCTAATGTAGTGAGTTCCTGTAATCCATACAGAACTTATAAGCTATGCTAGAGGTAGATTTTTCTTAGTAAGTTTGATATAAAGGGTAACATTCTTCGATCTTTTTCTTTTTCTAGTTACATGCTTGTAAGTTGAATATATATCTGGACCTTCTGATTATTTCAGGCTAAGCTTGGGTCTTTGTTCACATTATACAGGGGAAAATCAAACCATCAAGTGGGCAATGCGATTAAGAGTAGCTTTCTGCATTGCTGAGGCTTTAGGTTATTGTAGTAACGAGGGTCATCCATTATACCATGATCTAAATGCTTACCGGGTTATTTTTGATGAGGTATTGGTCTCTTAAATTTAAGAATGCTTATTATGTATAGGCTTTTTTCCTCCACTTTCTTTATGATTAACTATCAGTGGGCCAGTAATTGATTTCTTTCTAATGGATTTTGTAGGATGGTGATCCACGTCTTTCTTGTTTTGGCCTGATGAAAAATAGCAGGGATGGAAAAAGTTATAGTACTAATCTTGCCTACACACCTCCAGAGTATCTTAGAAATGGTAATTCCTTTGCTATTTTATTTATTTGTTGTTTGTCTTAGCGTCCAAATATAAAGGACATACCTGCTATTCATCTCTGGATTTACTTTGGTCTTTACTTATGTTATTCTACATAACTGGTTTCTATCCAATCCATCAGTTTGCTTCAAATGCTTGCATGCTTTCCCAGTAAAAGATCTCTCTTCCTTTTTCGTTTCATTCTACTGTTCTTCAATGAAGTTGAGTAAACTATATTAAAGATGTTACCAACTTTTGCGAACTTCTGTTGTTTCAGCAGTTACTGTTGGAACTCCTAGAGATTTTTGTTTCTTAGCACTTTTACCAGTAGAAACTTGGTTGGTACTTTTCATAGATCTATAATATGGAACTTGAGGCCAGGCTTTTTATGAAAACAGATTCTGTCGTTAATTATTTATTGCTATACATTTGGTGCTTACATGGATGAGTTGTTCTGATCTTTACATGTAAATCATCTCTGATTAGCTGTTCATCTGCCATTGTATAGTCTGAGCCATTTTCTAATGTTACATGACGTATGAGAGCTGTTTTCTCTTTTCAAACTGCACGATTATTTTCAATGAATTTTCTCGAACTGATGCTTCTTGTTATTGCCACAATTTGGTAATTGTAGGGAGAGTCACCCCTGAAAGCGTTATTTACAGCTTTGGCACTGTTCTTCTTGATTTGATAAGTGGGAAGCACATCCCTCCTAGTCATGTAAGTAGATATAAATGGCTTATATTATGGTAGAAAGGATTCATATATAGTCTTCTGTAGGTTTTTTTTTCTTTTTCAAAATTCTGCAACTTGCAATTCTAGTCAATGAGCGCTTGCTATTGAAATTGCAAGTTAATGATTTAACAGCTATAGTGCAATTCCCATTTTTCTGATTAATTTAAGTACTTTATTTTTCCATTTTAAGAGCTGCTTGTCTCATGTTTTTACCTGTTCTACTACAATACAAACTTCGGTTTTATTATTGATGGCCATGTGTGTTTGCAGGCACTTGATATGATTCGAGGTAAAAACATCATTCTACTCATGGATTCACATTTAGAGGGGAAATTTTCTACAGAGGAGGCGACTGTGGTTGTTGGCCTTGCCTCTCAATGTTTACAATATGAACCCTGGGAGCGGCCCAGTACGAGGGACCTTGTCGCTACACTTTCTCCATTGCAAACCAAACCTGATGTATGGAGCTTTCCTGCTTTTACCTATTCAATTTTGTAAATACTTAAATTTTTTAATTAGGGGAGATCCAAATACTTAGGGCCTGGAGGTCACATTTGTTCCCTTTAGTTTAGAGTTGAAAACTTTTCACATAGATGGTTTCTGCAGTAATAAAGTTTGTTCAATGGTCTAGATATGATGAAAAGAAAACTATCAGTATTGTATGCGAGTCATCTGAGATACTTAAAGGTCTCTGTATCAATGCTTCTTTATGTACTTCCCTTTAGATGCTGATTATTTGTCTCTTGGTTTTCCAGGTTCCATCTTATGTCATGCTCGGAATCTCAAAGCATGAGGAAGCTCCACCAACACCACAGCGTGCACTTTCACCAATGGGTGAGGCCTGTTCACGACATGACCTCACAGCAATTCATCAGATATTGGTAATGAATCACTACAAGGATGATGAAGGGTCAAATGAGGTGAATGACTCGTTTGAATGAATCCTCCATGACCATTCCTTTCCCTTTAGTCTTTTTCTAAGAAGTTTATTTATATTGGATTTGCTCAGTTATCTTTCCAAGAGTGGACCCAGCAGATGAGAGATATGCTTGAGGCTAGGAAGCGAGGGGACTATGCATTCCGTGATAAAGATTTCAAAACTGCCATTGACTGCTATTCCCAGGTTAAAACTTTAACTTTCGTTCTTTGATTGAGAATTTGTCAATGATGCTCTCTTGCTAAGTTATTGTTTTGACAAATACTGTGACAATTGAAAATATATTAATTGAATTTTCTGCTTGTTCGAAGGGGTTCGTACTTTAACTTTCTCCTAATTTAAATTTGTATTCATCAAAGATCAGTTATCATAGAAGCAAGCAGCTATTCTGATCAAAATGAACTTTATATAATTGTGGGTTTATGCTTTAAGTTGACCCTATTGAGCATTTGAATTCATGCTGTAATTAGGCTTATGCTAAACCATGAACAGTATTCAACCATCTTGATCTGGTATGGAAACCTGAAGGTTGTTTTTTCTTTCTATGCAGTTCATAGATGTTGGAACCATGGTATCCTCCACGGTTTTTGCTCGGCGCAGTCTGTGCTATCTATTTTGTGACCAAACAGATGCTGCCCTTGCAGATGCAATGCAAGCACAAATTGTGAATCCTGATTGGCCAACAGCCTTCTACATGCAGTCAGTTGCCCTTGCCAAACTAGACATGCAAAAGGATGCCGCGGACATGCTGAATGAAGCTGCTGGACTTGAAGAAAAGAAGCAACGAGGTGCGAAGGGATCATGAGACCACAAATCTTGTATTGATCTTAAAACCCTGTACCCATTCTTTCTGAGGCTGCCCAAAGTCCATGTAAAAATGTGAACTTGGAGGCTCCACCATTCAGCTACGTGTAACACAAATCTTTGTTAGTCAATGACAGGGTTCCTGAAGCACTTCTCAGCATCTCTTATAGAAGCAGTGAAAGGCAGTCCAAGACAGTTTTGCTTTTAAGCATGCAGTATGTATGTATGATGGGAATCATGCTCAATAACTGCTCTGTAGGTACAAACAAGTGTTGCTATTGTGTACTCTTGTCTGATTGTCTCCTTCATTTGAAGGAACCAATTTTCATGTTTAAAAAAAAATGGGGGAAATCCTCTTGTTGTCATTTGTTCGTCTCGGATCCACCAAGTAATGGCAACATATCAGATTAACTCATCCACCTTTGATATCTGCAATTGTTTTGACATAAATTTTCCCCACTATTATTCCGACTCCTAATGTTCTAAACTGTGGAGGCAATAACAAGATAGGAAGCAAATCTTAAATGCCATTCCATTTGTGTTTATGTTTTGTCTACAGTAACAAGCATTTTTTCCCATTAATATGATCAGAGCTTGAGGTGGAAGGTGCATGGACTTATCAAATTTTAGATTGAAGCCTTTTGTCTTTTTGGTCTAAAAAGAAAAACATGGTTTCTACAGCTTTAACCAAAAACCCAATTTTCATGCTCGTTCAAACAGTTTGCCTTGTAGATCCCATCCACTTGTTTCTCAAATAGACGAGCATCTGTGTAGGCTAAAATCCAATGAAACAGCCTCTTCATCATCTTATTCAATCAGCCAAAAGCTTTATGACCTTAGAGATCTTCATGATTTGGTTGATGGTTTGCTTCAATTGCCTCACTCAAAAAATTCCTTAGCCAAATAATGCAATGATAAACAGGTTGATGAGTTGTTGAATGGGTCTCGCAGGCTCTTGGATGTGTGTGGTGTAGCCAAGTCTGCTTTATTGCAGGCCAAGGAAGATACCCAGAAACTTCAATCAATTTTGAGAAGAAAGGTGATGAAGCTGAAATTATTACTGAAGCTAAGGGATACTTAGCCTCAAGGAAGAAAGCAAAGAAGTGTATGAACAAGTCTTTGAGGGATTTGAAGATGAAAACTGACTTGGAAAATGATGTTGAAGGTAGTTGAGAGAGATAGAGGGGGTTACCCTCACCGTGTTTGAATCATTCTTGTATTAGATCAATGGCGCAATGATGCAACCAAAATCTTTTAAATGGTCATTGTTTTCCAAGCAGATGCACTCCAAGCCCGCAACTAGCGAGGGAGAAGCAGCAGAAACCAATGAATTCAAGAAAGTGAATGCTGTTTTGAGCACTCTCATTGCTAGAAAATGTAGCAACATGAACACTGAGAATGCACAAATTGAGTTAGAGTATGTTGAAATATTTTCACATTAATGAATATGAAAATGTTGATGGTGGTTGTGGGTCAGGAGATGAACACGTCATGTTGGGATGCAAAACCAGCTAAAGGACTCTGTTGAAGTGTGGCAACCATGCAGCAGCATAGCCAGCTGCAACAACATGCATCGAGCCATACCAGACATGGTTCTAGCAACAGACAGATTACAGCAGGTAGATTTGGTCCAGTTTGTTTAGTTGTATTTTTAGTCTTGTTTCATTAGTTTGTAACAAGTCAACTCTTGTCAAGTCTATTTTATTGTTTTTAAGGTTAAGTCAGCTATGATAGCTGTAATTAGCAGATGTTTAGGAATGATGATTGTGATGTTATTGCTTGTCCACTAGAACAAGTAATGTTCATTTTTCCCATGTAACTTTTGCTACTTATGTTATGTTGCTTTATATAAGACTTTTATCAATGAAAATAGTTGATTATCTTCTCAACAATTTCTTGAGAGCTTTGGTTTTGTTTTTATACTTTCATCTATTGAATATCTTTGTTTTTGTTCATTAAAAGCTGATAAAAAACTCAACAAATGGTATCAAGGCCTAATTTTTTGAGGGCCTCTTTTATTGTTATTATATATTTTTTGCTAAGCATTTGAAAGGAAAAACACAGAAGCCACTTATTGATCTCTTGTTGCTGAAATCATGAGTTTTTCACCTTCACCACCACCTACTTTCACTGGTGAAAACTACAATGTTTGGTCAGTGAAGATGAGGACCTACTTGCAAGCACATGACCTTTGGAATGTAGTCCAAGTTGACACTGCGCCACCTCCATTGAGAGCCAATCCGACCCCTGCTCAAATTAGGCAACACAATGAGGACTGTGCCAAGAAGTATAAGGCTATGTCATGCCTGCAAAATGGAGTCTCTGATACAATTTTTACAAGGATAATGGCATGCAACTCTCCTAAGCAAGCTTGGGACAAGCTGAAGGAGGAGTTTCAAGAGTTAGAGAAGACCAGGTAGCAACAATTGATTAATCTGAGAAGAGACTTTGAGAACCTGAAGATGAAGGAGTCTGAGTCCATCAAGGTGTATGCTGATAGGATAATGTCCACAGTCAACAACATAAGGCTGATGGGAGATGAGTTTAGTAACAGGAGAGTTGTTGAGAAAGTAATCACAACACTTCTTGAGAAGTATGAGTCCAAAATCTCCTCTTTGGAAGATTCAAGGGACTTAGCAACCATTTCCTTGACAGAACTGATTAATGCTCTCTATGCTCAAGAGCAAAGGAGGGCCAATAGGATTGAAGAGCACTCAAACTCAGCTTTTCAAGTCAGAACAAGGGACAGTTCAAGCACAAGTTCAGGTTTCAAGGGCAAGAAGCCCTGGTCAGAAAAGAAGGAAAACCAAAGAGGGATGCAGGCAGAAAGAAGTTCCCACCATGCATCCATTGCAAAAGAACTTCTCATTTGGAGAAGTATTGTTGGTACAAGCCAGATGTTCAGTGCAGGACATGCAAACAGTTTGGTCACATTGAAAAAGTTTGCAAGAATAGAGGAAAGGCACCTGTGCAGCAACAAAATCAAGCTTAGGGTGTTGAGGATGTACAAGCTCAAGAGGAGCATGTCTTCACAGCCTCTTGCTTTGCAAGTTCAGACAAAGTAATGAAGAACTGGTTGATTGACAGTAGATGTACACACCACATGGCCTCAGATCAAAGGCTATTCAAGGAGCAAGATGCAAGTTGCAAGTCCAAAGTCAGAATTGGCAATGGAGAGTTCATTGAAGCCAAGGGCAAAGGGAAGGCAGTGATTCACACATTGTCAGGTAACAAAGTGATTTCAAATGTTCTTTTTGTGCCAGACTTAGATCAAAATTTGTTAAGTGTTGGTAAACTGTTAGAAAAGGGTTATTCCCTTGTGTTTGAGAAGAAAACATATGTGATTAAAGACCAAAATGGTCTAGAGTTAGTCACTGTCTCAATGGTTGACAGATCATTTGTCTTGGATGTGAACAAGCTGGATGCTTGTGCTTATACCTGCTCAGTTGATGTTTCTAGTATGTAGCATAAAAGGCTAGGACATGTAAACTACAAGTCACTTAGCTTGCTGCATAAAATGAGTTTAGTTGAAGATATAATCAATTTTGAAATTAAGAAGGAGGTTTGTGAAGTCTGCTAGCTTGGGAAGCAGACCAGGTTGCCCTTTCCAGTGAACCAAGCTTGGAGAGCACAAGGCAAACTACAATTGGTTCACGCAGACATTTGTGGACCTATGAAGACAGTTTTTGGAAGTGGAATGAGACTAATGCAAGCCTAGATAAGCAAGATAAACCTGATGAGATATAGCAAGTTGAGAGTGAGTCTGAAAATGAAGACATTGATGATGTGCCTATCAGAGGCACAAGGTCTATCACTAATGTTTACCAGAGATGTGATATGACCATTGTGTAACCCTCCACATTTGAAGAAGCTGAAAATGAAATTGCTGGTTAGAAGCAATGAAGGCAGAGATAGAATGATTCAGAAAAATGACACTTGGGAGCTGGTGGACAGACCAGAGCAAAGAAAAGTAATAGGAGTGAAATGGGTGTTCAGAACCAAACATAATGCTGATGGTTCCTTGAACAAACACAAGGCCAGGTTAGTTGTGAAAGGGTACAACCAACAGTATGGGATAAACTTCACTGAAACCTTTGCAACAGTTACAAGGTTGGACACCATAAGGCTCCTATTTTCCTTGGCTGCTTAGAATCAATGGAAGGTGCACCAGTTAGATGTCAAGTCTGCCTTCTTAAATGGCTATCTCAAGGAGGAGATTTTCATTGAGCAATCTGAAGGATTTAAGGTTGCTAGTCAGGAGCACAGGGTGTATAGGCTCAAGAAGGCCTTGTATGGTCTTAAACAGGCTCCAAGAGCCTGGTATGACAGGATTGACTCATACCTGTCAAAGTTGGGGTTTGATAAAAGCATAAGTGAGCTAATACTTTATGTGAAAAAGGCTGAGAAGGAGACCTTACTAATTGTGTCTTTGTATGTGGATGACTTGCTGATCACAGGGAGCATAAATGAGCTAATTAATGAATTCAAGATGCAAATGCAGGATGTTTTTGAAATGACAGACTTAGGCTTGATGACTTACTTCCTTGGTATGGAAGTAAATCAGAATGAAGGAGGGATCTTCACAAGTTAAAAGGCTTTTGCTAAAAAGGTTTTGAGCAAAATTTACATGGCTAACTGCAAGCCTGCAAGCACTCCTGTGGCACAAGGTGAGAAGCTGTCAAGCAAAAATGAGTATGAGAGGGTTGATGAGAGGAGATATAGAAGCCTTGTAGGTTGCTTGCTGTATTTGACAGCAACAAGACCAGATTTGATGTTTGTTGTAGGTCTCCTATCCAGATTCATGCATTGCAGCAATGTGATTCATCTTAAGCTGCAAAAAGAGTGCTTAGGTATGTGAAAGGGAGTCTTGATCTTGGGGTGAAATTTGAAAGAGTTGAAGATTGGAAACTACTTGGCTTTTCATACAGTGACTGGGCAGGGTGTGTTGATGACATGAAGAGCACTTCACGCTACTTCTTCACCTTAGGCTCAGGTGTTTTTTGTTGGAGCTCAAAGAAGCAACAAACAGTGGCACAATCAACCGCAGAAGCTGAATACATTGCAGCTGCAACTGTTGTGAATCAAGTCATATGGCTTAGGAAGCTGCTGAGTGATCTGAATGCTGTTCAGTTAGAAGAAACAAAGATAAGGGTTGATAACCAATCAGCAGTTGCTACTGCCAAGAACCCTATGTTCCATGGCAAGACTAAGCACTTCAAGATCAAGTGCCATTTTGTTAGAGAAGCTGAACTTTCTAAGGAAATTGAATTGAAGCATTGTAGCTCAGAAGTTCAGTTAGCTGACATTTTGACCAAACTTCTTACTTATGCAAGGTTTGAGTTTTTGAGAAGAAGCATAGGAGTTTGCAGCATGGTAGCCAAGGAGGAGTGTTGAAGTGTGGCAACCATACAGTAGCATAGCCAGCTGCAACAGCATGCATCGAGCATCATCAAGAAGCATCGAGCCATACTAGACATGGTTCTGGCAGTAAACAGATTGCATCAGGCAGATTTGGTCCAGTTTGTTTTTTAGTTTGTTTAGTTGTATTTTTAGTCTTGTTCCATTAGTTTGTAACAAGTCAACTCTTGTCAAGTCTATTTTGTTGTTTTTAAGGTTAAGTTAACTATGATAGCTGTAATTAGCAGATGTTTAGGAATGATGATTGTGATGTTACTGCTTATCCACTAGAACAAGTAATGTCCATTTTTTCTCATGTAACTTTTGCTACTTATGTTATGTTGCTTTATATCAGACTTTTCTCAATGAAAATAGTTGATTATCTTCTCAACAATTTCTTGAGAGTTTTGGTTCTGTTTTTATACTTTCATCTGTTGAATTTCTTTATTTTTGTTCATTAAGAGCTGATAAAAAACTCAACATACTCGTATTGCCTACAAAAACAGTAATAATAATAAAGAAATAATTTCATTCGCATTCATGTGTTGCAGCATAAAAATAAATAAATTGTTAGAAGCAAGCGGATCTTGTCTCCTTGCAGACAGCAATAACAAGAAGAAGACGAGACAAGTTAAAAGCAAATGATGCATTACTACAAGGCATTGAATGTAGTACCACCGTGCGCATTATTATATAATGGATATTATGGCATTGAAAACTAGTAGTGTTTGTTGCTACCGAAGGGTGATGAGTTGTTGTGATTGTGGAGAGGTGACACAGCAGAAGCATTTTAGAAATAGTTGTGGGGATCGAGATCGAGTTAGTTCATGTTGCTTGCTTCCAATTGATATATAAATGATTGAGATTCCTAATGTCTGCCCTCAACCTGTAATATATATGCTGAGCAGATGGCAAGGGGACTACAGCAAATACCTAAGCCGAGCTAAAAACACAAATCGCTTTTGCATAACAAGAAAATGGCAGACTCTTACCATGCTCGATCAAATAGCTAGCCCTCAAGGCAACACCCCATCGCTTCACAAATCTATGAGAACTTGAACCGATTGAGGGCATCTCAACAAGCTCTAGCCCAAGAGAAGCAAAGGGAAATGGTTGAAGAGCTTTTGGATGGATCTCTCATGCTCTTGGATGTATGTACCACTGCTAAGGATGCCTTGTCGCAGACAAAGGAATGCACACAAGAGCTTCAATCAATTTTGCGCAGAAGACGTGGAGCCGAAGGGCTTGCTAATGAGTTTAGGAAATACTTAACATCTAGGAAAGCCATGAAAAGGGCAATCTGCAAGGCCTTAAAGAACTTGAAGCATAAACAGAATAAACTCAGTACTCCTGGCGAGAATGGAGCTGTGATTAGCATCTTAAGAGATGCAGAATCAGTTACCATCAGCGTGCTAGAATCCGTATTGTCCTTTATTTCAGGGCCAGAGGCAGAATCAAAACCGAGCCGTTGGTCGCTGGTTTCGAAGCTAATGCACCAGAAGAAAGTAATGCGCGAGGAAGAACAGAATGCAAACAAAATTTTGAGTGCTGAAGCTGCAGTGCATTCCTGCATCAAATCCGAAAACATAAAGCATGTCGAGAACATGCAAAAGGAGCTTCAAAGCTCAGAGTTGAGCATCCAAGATCTTGAAGAAGGCCTTGAAACCATCTCCAGGCGTATGATCAAAACTAGAGTTACTGTTCTTAATATCATCAGCTGTTAAATATTGGCATCGCAGTTGTACATATACTGTAACTTTATAATACAAAAGAAATACAAAGATTATACAATCTTCTTTCTCAAAATTCTACCTCTTGTGAAATCATTTAGTTAAAATAGTTGCAGAATTTTTTTACTTCAAGCATATTCAACAACGAACAAGAAAAAACTTGAAAAATACTTTTTATCTAGCACATGCTAAAATCCAAAACTTACACCCCAATCCGAGTAACTTAGACTTAAGTTTAATAATAGAGCCTCATCATCACAATTCGTATCTTGGAATATCTCGTGAAACATTTCTATGAATACGTGAGCTGCCAGTATTCCTCTTGTCCCACAGAAGACAATGGAAGACTTGCTAAAAATTAAAAGCAGTTTATCACATGAAAGATGGCAATGAAAAGATGCTAATTTGATATTATGTTAATCATAAAATTTTCTTATGTTAGGGGAAAAGGAAGCAAGGATCAGAAAGTGGATCTTGTTTAACTTCAATCCCTTCTTTACTTGGTTATCAAATTGCATGGTAAGTGCTAACACACACGTGGAAATAATGAATTGCTTGTCTGTTTTTCCTTAATATATTTGAAAAATGTCACCCACTCCCGTGCATTGGCAACTAGGATGGTTTCAACGTGTGCAAAGAAATGGCAAGGATATATATACATATTAAAGTGCTTGGATAGTGACCTGGGGAGATGGTAGAGAGGGGACACTGCATAAACATTGCTGACACCCTTTGTTCGAGATCTTAATCATGTTAACATTAGCATATACAAGAAGAATTTGAGATTCCCCTTGTCTCTATGGATCGATATGCATTTACATATATATAACTTGGGAGCAGATGTCTAGTATTTCAGTGAAAATTGCAAGAAACATTGATTCAACAAATAGGCCTGGTCAAAAGAAAAACAATGGCAGCCATTCGATCCAACAGTTTCCCCCGCTCATCTAGACAAGACCCACTAGCAACAGAAGTTAATGAGCATTTGAATAGATTGAGGGCTTATAAAGAGGCATCTACTTCATCATCATCAATTAGCCATAAACTAAATGGCTTTCAAGATTTGTATGATTGTGTTGTTAAGTTTCTTCAGCTGCCTCTGTCCCACCGCGCTTTAGCCCATGAATGTGCTGATTAGTTGTTGGATGGTTCTCTTAGACTCCTCGACCTTTGCAGCACTGCTAAAGATATTATGCTGCAAACAAAAGAAAGCGCAAATGAACTTCAATCGGCTCTGCGTCGAAGGAAAATCGGTGAATCCGAGATTGGAAGTGCGGAAATACATAAGCTCCAGGAAAGTTGCCAAAAAGACTATCCACAAGGCATTGGGAAACTTGAAGGTCATGCAAAGGAAAAACACAGTCTCAGCTTCAGAAACTGTTAGCATGCTGAAGGAGATTGAAGCAGTGACTTGTTCTATGTTTGAGGATTTGTTATCTCTCATCTCCGGACCAAAGCCTGGAAGTTGGTTATCAGTTTCGAAACTATTGCATCAAAGAAGAATAGCGTGTGAAGATGCTGGAAGAAACGTGAATGAATTCGAAAAGGTTGATGTTGCTTTGAAATCCTTGGGAATAATGCAAAACCAGCTAAAAGACTTGCAGCTGTTTATTCAAGATCTTGAAGATGGACTTGAATGCCTCTTCAGGTGTATGATCAAAGCAAGAGTCTCAATATTAACACTTACCTCATATTCACTTATTAAATATAAATATCGAAATAAACATTAAATGATGAATAATTCAAATTATAGTAATACAAATCCGGATTTCGCGATTACTCCTCGATAACTTTCTCCTTTCCTTTTTGTGCTGATGCTTCGGGTTCTTTATTAGCTACGAAAATAATAATAATTTACGCTATTAATTACAGCACTAATTTATAATAATAATTAGAAATTTATACCCTAAATCCAATTTAATCCTAATTAACTCATTTTTTTAACTCAATTCATACTTTATTTTTATTCAATTTCCTTTCATATTCTACTTAACTATCTAATGTTCATAATAAAACCCTAATTTAAAATTTCTTTCAATTTAATCCCTCTATCACAAAACTTATAGCTTCTTTTACAATTTAATCTCTTTATCAATTCTAACTTGAAATTCATTCAATTAAATCCCTAATTCACTATTTTGTTCAACATAAACTATATTCAAAACCCTTAAACTTCAAAGACCTCAACTTAATTTCATCAAAACTTTGTTCAAAGCTTCTAAAACATCTAATTTAAGAGAAAAGTGTTTAATTGACTTACCAATTAAAGCTTAAAGCTTCAAAATTCTAGTTTCTCTTTTTTTTTTTCCTTCCCTTTTCTCCCTTCCTTTTTCGTTTAAGCTTATGTTCTTCTATTCCTTCTTTTGTTTCTTTTTCTTTTCTTTATTCTTTTATGTCTTATATATATATATTAGTTAGTAATAATATTAATAAATTATAAATATCTATTTGCTTAAATAATAAGTAAATTAATATTTATTTTACAAATGTACAAA
This sequence comes from Gossypioides kirkii, assembly GCA_005610355.1. NCBI lineage: Eukaryota > Viridiplantae > Streptophyta > Magnoliopsida > Malvales > Malvaceae > Gossypioides > Gossypioides kirkii. The sequence goes on along the minus strand of CP032254.1, from coordinate 13,861,212 downwards.
TATAATTTTTACACATGTATATTTTATTACTATATATTTGACTTTAATTTATATATATATTTTATTAATCTAATAAGATAATATCAATTAAATAATAATTTATACTATTATATTCTAATATTAATTAATAATAACTTAAATCATTAAAAATCTTTAGATTTTTATCATTGTTTTGCCGCCTCAAATTATGAAATAGGCATAATTACCATTTTAGTCTCTCTTTCTTTCTTTTAATCTATAATTTGGCTTTCACCCCTTATTCAATTTAGTCTTTTTTACTAATTACTCTAAACTAAGCTAAATTCACCTAATCAAAGCCTAATTAAACACACTACTAGACTCATAATTACTCTTAATAAATATTTACGAACTCGGTTTACTAAGACGGAGGCTCTATAACTCACTTTTCCAGTGCCCGTGAATTTAGGTCATTACATTTTTAGGGTAGCGGTGTGTCATGGGATGTAAGCTTATATAAGGCATTCAATTGGTTTTAGAAATTATCGATCAGTTTAGTTCATCTTCCCTTGTTTTTATTGTTTTCCTTTATTATCTGCTACGTGTTCTTCATTTTGATATTTGAGCCAGGTTTTTGTATCGTTTTTTGTGTCTCCTCTTACCAAAATGAGCGATATTCATGTCGTCGGTGGGGGTTAAGAAACTCAATAATCAGAACTACAACACTTGGTATACATGTATAACGTCGTATTTGCAAAGCCAAAACCTAGGGGAGGTGGTGAACGATAGCGAAACCACGCAACCGATGGTAAAGCCTGTAACAACTCGTTTTTTAGTGGTGTTAAAAATGATGGTTTTAGAACTCTATTTCAGATATTCGAGTCATTAAATATTATTATTTAATATTTATGATGTTAGTATAAAATTTAATTAAAGTTTGATCCCTTAATTTTGTCAATTGAATTATTAATTAAAGTACAAAGACTAAATTATAAAACTAGTAAAAGTTTATCACTCTGAATTTTTAATTAATTGAAGGATCAATTGATCTATTGGACCCTTTTTAATATAGGGAAAGGTGGTGGTGGACAACTATCATCTACCTAATTGGCTAATTAAGGTTAACATTAGTTAATTGTTAATTAATTAAGTTAATTATAATTAATTAAAGTTTAATCTCAGTATAAAAGATAAATTAAAGAAAAAAAATGTTCATTTTTCTTGTTAATCTTCTCCCCGCCGTAGCTAAGAAGAAAAAAAGGGTTTCAAAAGCTTTCAAACTTTGGTTCCTAAATTGGTAAATAATTTCAAGTCTGTTTCTTGTAATTTTCATGTTTTTGAGGTCTTAAAAATTTGATTTAGTTAACTTGTGTATCAATTTGTAAAATTGTTAAAATTTTCAAAATTTTTTATTTTTTATTTCTTGAAGTTTTCGGTGCTAAATAATTTGATTTTAAGTTTAGAAGTGAAAAATAACAAGTTTGTAAAGTTTAATTGCTAGTTTTTAAAAAATAAAGATTAAAATGTAAGAGTTTCGAAATTGGTATAATATTTCTGTAATTTTTTTTATAATATAGGGTAATAGAAGAATGAAATTGAGATCGGTTTCGAAATCGATGCTCAAGTTTGAAAGCTTTGGCAATTTCAATTTTAGGGATTAAATTGAATAAAATTTAAAATTTTAGGGAATATTTTAAAAGTTAAATTGAAGTGACTTATGTTTATAATAGGATGAAATAAGGTATTTGAAATTGATAAATTGAAATGGATTATCGTATCGATCGGGAATTGAATCAATTAGAGGATAATCGAGGAAAAAGTAAAATAATGGATTAGTCCTCAACATCTTATTTGTTGTTGTTTTTGCCAAGAAAATTTATATGGGAACTACTTTATTAATTCATGATTTGTTTTTATTTTATTTTATTGCTTTCTAGTTTGAATTATTATGAATATAATGTCTTTTGGTATCAAATGGACTAAATCGTAAAATATGAAATATATGACAAATACGAATAGGTACATGGTATCGAATGGATGTGAAATGTATTATGAAATATAAAACATGGACGTTTGTTTAAATGATATAATTAAAGTATGTTAGACTGTAGTTGCTCGGGGAACGGTTGTGGCATCCTGTAATTTGGGCTCGATGATCGAGTCGAGTAAGGGGTGTTACATTTAGTGGTATAAAAAATATGGTTTAGTCGATCCTAGAACTGAAGTGTAGCGTGTACGAGTTTAGAAATACATGCGACAATAACCTGTAATAGTGTGATGCCTTCTGATTCGTTTTGACTCTGTTTTCCTTACAGATAAATAGTGTCGGCCGAATCAAATTGTGTCGTATCTGATGAAGAAGATAGTAACGTTCCCTCTTCAGATCAGGGAGCAGCAAATAGTGTGCCCATTCCGCAAGGGCCTGGAAGTTGCCTCTTCATATCAGGGAGCAGCAAATAGTGTGCCCGTTCCGCAAGGGCCTGGAAGTGAGGTGCAAGATGCCTTTTTCCAAATTAAGAAATTTTTTATTTAAAACGGGAAATAAGGAATAAAGGTGGAGACGTTTGAAATTCCCAGTAATGTGACTTATAATATATATATATAGTAGAATTCATTGAAAAATGTAAAGGGCTCTGTTGAAAATGGCCAACCATGCTGCTGTTATGTTTTTATTAAAAGTGCATACAGCTTGTATGCATGCTGCAGCAATTGTGCATGTTGCAGGAACATATTTTTTGTTTAGTTTCATTTTAATTAAATTAGTTGAAAATGAATAAGCTTGGTGACAGCTTGATATGTGTAGGTAGCTGAATGACTAGTTTAGGTAGCTTGTTTGTGTGTAAAAGCAATGTTTTACAAGTTATTAGGCTACTTAGTGGTTGTAGGCTGTACTTGGTGATGTATTTGGCTATAAATGTATTGTTTTTCTTATTGAAAAATTGAGCAAAATGAGCTAAAAGTCATAAGCTCCCTTGCTGCACGTTTGTGAGCAAGTAAAAATATTTCTTGCATCTTGCTTACTTGTTCTGCATTTTTTGTTCTCTGCTTTTGCTGCTGTCAAAACCCCAACAGGCTCGGAAACAGAACATGTTTTTCTCTTGTTGAGATGATGATGATGATAGCAAGGCCATGGTTAACTTGGTAAGGGAGATTGAAACCGTGACTTGTTCCATGTTTTAGTATTTATTGTCCCTTATCCCAGGGCCAAAAGAACAATGAAAGAAGACCAGCTGGTTGTTAGTTTCCAGAATCGAATGGCAAACAGGAAGAGACATTAATGAATATGAAAATGTTGACGCTGGTTGTGGGTCAGGAGATGAACACATCATGTTGAGATGCAAAACCAGCTAAAGAACTCGTATTGCCTAAAAAAACAGTAATAATAAAGAAATAATTTCATCCACAAACATGTGTTGCTGCATAAAAATAAATAAATTGTTAGAAGTAAACGGATCTTGCCTCCTTGCAGACACCAATAACAAGAAGAAGACGAGACAAGTTAAAAGCAAATGATTCATTAATACAAGGCATTGAATGTAGTACCACCATGCGCATTGTTGTTATATGGATATTATGGCATTGAAAACTAGTAGTGTTTGTTGCTACCGAAGGGTGATGAGTTGTTGTGATTGTGGAGAGGAGACACAGCAGAAATATTTTGGCTATAGTTGCGGGGATCGAGATCGAGTTAGTTCATGTTGCTTGCTTCCAATTGATATTTAAAATGATTGAGATTCCTCTTGTCTGCCCTCAACCTAGTAATATATATGCTGAGCAATGGTAAGGGGACTACAGCAAATAGCTAAGCAACGCTGAAAACACAAATCGCTTTTGCATAACAAGAAAATGGCAGCCTCTTACCATGCTCGATCAAACAGCTTGCCCTCAAGGCAACACCCAATCGCTTCACAAATCGACGAGAACTTGAACCGATTGAGGGCATCTCAATCAGCCTCTACATCATCATCGATAGGCCACAATCTAAATGGTCTTCAGGATTTGCATGAATGTGTTGATGTATTGCTTCAATTTCCCCTCACTCAACAAGCTCTAGCCCAAGAGAAGCAAAGGGAAATGGTTGAAGAGCTTTTGGATGGATCTCTCATGCTCTTGGATGTATGTACTACTGCTAAGGATGCCTTGTCGCAGACAAAGGAATGCACACAAGAGCTTCAATCGATTTTGCGCAGAAGACGTGGAGCCGAAGGGCTTGCTAATGAGTTTAGGAAATACTTAACATCTAGGAAAGCCATGAAAAGGGCAATCTGCAAGGCCTTAAAGAACTTGAAGCATAAACAGAATAAACTCAGTACTCCTGGCGAGAATGGAGCTGTGATTAGCATCTTAAGAGATGTAGAAGCAGTTACCATCAGCGTGCTAGAATCCGTATTGTCCTTTATTTCAGGGCCAGAGGCAGAATCAAAATCGAGCCGTTGGTCGCTGGTTTCGAAGCTAATGCACCAGAAGAAAGTAATGTGCGAGGAAGAACAGAAAGCAAACGAAATTTTGAGTGCTCAAGCTGCAGTGCGTTCCTGCATCAAATCCGAAAACATGAAGCATGTAGAGAACGTGCAAAAGGAGCTTCAAAGCTCAGAGTTGAGCATCCAAGATCTTGAAGAAGGCCTTGAAACCCTCTCCAGGCGTATGATCAAAACTAGAGTTACTGTTCTTAATATCATCAGCTGTTAAATATTGGCATTGCAGTTGTACATATACTTTAACTTTACAATACAAAAGAAATACAAAGATTATACAATCTTCTTTCTCAAAATTCTACCTCTTGTGAAATCATTTTGTTAAAATAGTTGCAGAAATTTTTTACTTCAAGCATATTCAACAACGAACAAGAAAAAACTTGAAAAATACTTTTATCCAGCACATGCTAATATCCGAAACTTACACCCGAATCCGAGTAACTTTGACCTAAGTTGAATTATAGAGCCTCATCACCACAATTGGTATCTTGGAATTTCTCGTGAAACATTTCTATGAATATGTGAGCTGCCAGGATTCCTCTTGTCCCACAGAAGACAATGGAAGACTTGCTAAAAATTAAAAACAGTTTATCACATGGAAGATGGCAATGAAAAGATGCTACTTTGATATTATGTTAATCATAAAATTTTCTTATGTTAGGGGAAAAGGAAGCAAGGATCAGAAAGTGGATCTTGTTCAACTTCAATCCCTTCTTTACTTGGTTATCAAATTGCACGGTATGTGCTAACGCACACGTGGAAATAATGAATTGCTTGTCTGTTTTTCCTTAATATATTTGAAAAATGTCACCAACTCCCGTGCATTGGCCACTAGGATGGTTTCAACGTGTGCAAAGAAATGGCAAGGATATATATACATATTAAAGTGCTTGGATAGTGAGCTGGAGAGATGGTAGAGGGGGGACACTGCATGAACATTGCTGACACCCTTTGTTCGAGATCTTAATCATGTCAACATTAGCATATAGAAGAAGCATTTGAGATTCCCTTTGTCTCCATCGATTGATATGCATGTACATATATATAACTTGGGAGCAGATGCCTAGCATTTCAGTGAAAATTGCAAGAAACATTGATTCAACAAATAGGCCTCTTTGCTCAGAAGAAAAACAATGGCAGCCACTCGATCCAACAGTTTCCCCCGCTCATCTAGACAACACCCACTTGCAACAGAAGTTAATGAGCATTTGAATAGATTGAGGGCTTCTAAAGAGGCATCTACTTCATCATCATCAATAAGCCATAAACTAAATGGCTTTCAAGATTTGTATGATTGTGTTGTTAAGTTTCTTCAGCTGCCTCTGTCCCACCACGCTTTAGCCCATGAATGTGCTGATGAGTTGTTGGATGGTTCTCTTAGACTCCTCGACCTTTGCAGCACTGCTAAAGATATTGTGCTGCAAACAAAAGAAAGCGCAAATGAACTTCAATCGGCTTTGCGTCGAAGGAAAATCGGTGAATCCGAGATTGCAAGTGAAGTGAGGAAATACATAAGCTCCAGGAAAGTTGCCAAAAAGACTATCCACAAGGCATTGGGAAACTTGAAGGTCATGCAAAGGAAAAGCGCAGTCTCAGCTTCAGAAACTGTTAGCATGCTGAAGGAGATTGAAGCAGTGACTTGTTCTATGTTTGAGGATTTGTTATCTCTCATCTCCGGACCAAAGCCTGGAAGTTGGTTATCAGTTTCGAAATTACTGCATCAAAGAAGAATAACGTGCGAAGATGCTGGAAGAAACGTGAATGAATTCGAAAAGGTTGATGTTGCTTTGAAATCCTTGGGAATAACCAAATCTGAGATGCAAAACCAGCTAAAAGACTTGGAGCTGTTTATTCAAGATGTTGAAGATGGACTTGAATGCCTCTTCAGGTGTATGATCAAAGCAAGAGTCTCGCTTCTTAACATCCTTACCCTGTAAAAAAACCAAATCCAATTTTGGATTACATCATGTATAGAAATCAAATATACATACATACATATAAATGAAATACTCTTTTCCATTTCCATACGACAAAAGCTTCCTGTTTTGCTCATACTATTACCATCATTGCCTCTTATTTTTCCTCCTTCAGTCAGTAGCATTTGTTTTAACCTTCTCTTCTTCCAGAGAAAAGAAAAAAGTCACATGAAACAGTAACTAGATAGTAATGAAACAAAGTTAACCTTGGGTTTTTGTATTTTACTTTCTTGATGCAATTAATTTATCAAGTTTGAGGCTGTTAGGATTCCTTCTGTCTCTAAATTAAACATCAATCAATTCATTCACACGGATGCATGAACTAATAGTGGTAACAGCATGCTTATATTCAAATCGACCACACGTTTCAATTGATGAAAAATGGTGAGGCCAGCTTGTTTCCAAATATCAAGGATATTGCTGTGATGTAGATGAAAGGCTGCTTGCTACCAACTTTCGCGAACTTCTGTTGTTTCAGCAGTTACTGTTGGAACTCCTAGAGATTTTTGTTTCTTAGTCACTTTCACCGGTAGAAACTTGGTTGGTACTTTTCATAGAGCTATAACATGGAACTTGAGGCCATGCTTTTTATGAAATCGGATTCTGTCGTTAATTATTTATTACTATATATTTGGTGATTACATGGATAAGTTGTTCTGATCTTTACATGTAAGTCATCTGCTCATCTGCCATAGTATAATCTGAGCCATTTTCTAATGTTACATGATGTATGAGAGCTGTTTTCTCTTTTGAAACTGCACAATTATTTTCATTGAATTTTCTCGAACTGATGCTTCTTGTTGATCGATGGCTTAGCATGCAGCAAACATGAAGAGCTCTCCAGCAGCATGTCAAGGAAGAAACAGATGTATTTTGAGACATTTTGATGAACAAGTGTTATGTTTAATATTTTTATTTTGATGATGTAATTCAGTCAAATATAGAGGCTGACTTAGTGCTTGATGATAGCTAGATTTAGGAGCATTTTTTAATGCAATTTCCCATACTTCGTAATATTGAAAATCTGCTTATGTCATGCAGATTTGGACCATACCCTATGGTTCCTATTAATCAATTTTTGTCTATCATAGTTGAAAAATCAAAGAAATATTATCAGTTCAAGTTTCACACTCATTTTTGCAGCTTCTTTTTTGTAAATTCTTACAAAACTATTGACTCTTCAGCAAGAAATCGAAGCTTTTGCTTCAAGTTATTGTCTGCTGCATATCAGCAGCTTCTGTTTACTCTAACACTCCTTGTTATTGCCACAATTTGGTAATTGTAGGGAGAGTCACCCCTGAAAGCGTTATTTACAGCTTTGGCACTGTTCTTCTTGATTTGATAAGTGGGAAGCACATCCCTCCTAGTCATGTAAGTAGATATAAATGGCTTATATTATGGTAGACAGGATTCATATATAGTCTTCTGTAGGTTTTCTTTCTTTTTCAAAATTCTGCAACTTGCAATTCTAGTCAATGAGCGCTTGCTATTGAAATTGCAAGTTAATGATTTAACAGCTATAGTGCAATTCCCAATTTTTCTGATTAATTTAAGTACTTTATTTTTCCATTTTAAGAGCTGCTTGTCTCATGTTTTTACTTGTTCTACTTCAATACAAACTTCGGTTTTATTATTGATGGCCATGCGTGTTTGCAGGCACCCGATATGATTCGAGGTAAAAACATCATTCTACTCATGGATTCACATTTAGAGGGGAAATTTGCAAGTGAAGGAAAATCGGTGAATCCGAGATTGCAAGTGAAGTGAGGAAATACATAAGCTCCAGGAAAGTTGCCAAAAAGACTATCCACAAGGCATTGGGAAACTTGAAGGTCATGCAAAGGAAAAGCACAGTCTCAGCTTCAGAAACTGTTAGCATGCTGAAGGAGATTGAAGCAGTGACTTGTTCTATGTTTGAGGATTTGTTATCTCTCATCTCCGGACCAAAGCCTGGAAGTTGGTTATCAGTTTCGAAACTATTGCATTAAAGAAGAATAGCGTGTGAAGATGCTGGAAGAAACGTGAATGAATTCAAAAAGGTTGATGTTGCTTTGAAATCCTTGGTAGTAACCAAATCTGAGATGCAAAACCAGCTAAAAGACTTGGAGCTGTTTATTCAAGATGTTGAAGATGGACTTGAATGCCTCTTCAGGTGTATGATCAAAGCAGGAGTCTCGCTTCTTAACATCCTTACCCTGTAAAAAAACCAAACCCAATTTTGCATTACATCATTTATAGAAATCAAATATACATATAAATGAAATACTCTTTTCCATTTCCATACGACAAAAGCTCCCTGTTTTGCTTATACTATTGCCATCATTGCCTGTTATTTTTCCTCCTTCAGTCAGTAGCATTTGTTTTAACCTTCTCTTCTTTCACAGAAAACAAATAAGTTTATTAGATGACTGAGATTTTTCTTAGATATTCTAAGAATGTATGTCAATCTTTTTGATGTCTTAGCTTGACATAGCAGTTGTAAACAGTCAAGCGTGATACACTTAATGTGTCAGTTTGTATTTGGTTAGATGATACAATCTTTTGATGTTTGACTTGCTGAACCATTGCAATAGCAGTAGTTTTTTTGTATGTTATGCACAAAAGTCTTAATGAAAAACAGTCTTCTTTTTCCAGCTCTTCTTTTTGTTTTTGTTCCATAACTTAACATGGTATCAAGAGCTTAAAAAATTTGATCTTGAGGGACTGTGTGAGCTGAAAAACCAGAAAAAAAAAAAACCTTCTTCTTTTGCACTAAAAACTTTTTAGAACCAGATATGGCTTCCAGCAGCTTTGCAACCCCAAATCCTCCTATATTCACAGGAGAAAACTACCCTATTTGGGCAGTGAAGATGAAGGCATACTTGAGGGCTTTTGACCTGTGGGATGCTGTAGAAACAAGTAGAGATGTGCCTCCCTTGAGAGCAAATCCAACTATTGCTCAAATCAAGCAACACAGTGAGGAGGTAGCTAAGAAATACAAGGCTCTCTCTTGTATTCACTCTGCTGTAACAGATGTGATTTTCACAAGGATAATGACCTGTGAAACTGCAAAGGATGCATGGGACAAGCTCAAGGAAGAGTTCCAAGGAAGTGACAGAACAAGGCAGATTCAAGTGCTGAATTTGTGGAGAGAGTTCGAGGTTCTAAAGATGAAAGAGTCAGAGACTGTTAAGGAGTATTCTGATAGGCTTATGAAGGTTGTAAACCAAATCAGATTGCATGGGAAGGAGTTGCCGGACAAGAGGATTGTTGAAAAGGTGCTAGTCAGTGTTCTAGAGAGATTTGAGTCAAAAATTTCCTCTCTAGAAGACTCAAAAGACATCTCAAAACTTACCTTGACAGAAGTTGTAAATGCTTTTCAAGCTTTGGAGCATAGAAGGGCTATTAGGCTTGAGGAGTCAACTGAAGGAGCTTTTCAAGCTAAGCTCAAAGACAAACATGGCAGCAACAACTTTGGAAAAAAGCAATCTGGTGAAAGAAAAACCAAAGAGAAGAAAGAAGGAGATGACCACAAGTGGGAAAGCAAAAAAGGAAGGTATCCACCTTGTTCTTATTGCAAGGAAAAAAATCATATTGAAAAGTTTTGCTGGTTTAGACTAGGGGTAAAATGTAGAGCTTGTAATCAACTTGGACATGTGGAGAAGGTTTGCAAAAACAAAGCAAATCAAAAAGGCCAAGCACAGGTTGCTGAAAAGCTCGAGCAAGAAGCAGAAATTCTCTTTGTTGCTACTTGCTATGCTACAAATAGTGGAACAGAAACATGGCTGGTGGATAGTGGATGCACCAATCATATGACTCATGATGCAAGTCTCTTTAAGGAGTTGGACAAGTCCTATGTCTCCAAGGTGAAGATTGGAAATGGAGAGCTTGTGGATGTCAAAGGAAAGGGAATGATTGAAGTCGAAACTTCTTCAGGTACAAAGTTTATTTCTGATGTTCTATTTGTACCTGATATAAGCCAAAGTTTGTTGAGTGTGGGACAAATGTTAGAAAAGAACTATGTTTTGCACTTTCAAGATATGTCATGTTTCATTTTTGATCCTACTGGTTCTGAATTGATGACAGTCAAAATGAAGAACAAAAGTTTTCCTATAGAATGGAAACAATCAGATTTGAATGCTTATGCTAGTGCAGTGGATGATTCTATCTTATGGCATAAAAGACTTGGGCATTATAATAATTCAGCCTTGAAATATATGCATGCAAATAAACTTGTTAAAAATCCACCTGTTATCTATGACAAAGCTGATGTATGCGTTGCATGTCAATTTGGAAAGCAAGCAAAGTTTCCCTTCCCACATAAAAGCTGCTCAAGAGCTACAGAGAAGCTACAACTAGTGCACACCGATCTGTGTGGACCTATGAGTATTCCATCTCTTAATGGAAGTAGATACTTTCTCTTATTTGTGGATGACTACACTAGAATGTGCTGGGCATATTTTCTCAAACAAAAATTAGAAGTATTTGAGGCATTCCAAAGGTTCAAGAGCATGGTTGAAGTTGAATCGGACTGTTTAATGAAGAAATTGAGATCTGATAATGGGACTGAGTACAACTCAAGGGAATTTGCTAGTTTTTGTCAACAAGTTGGAATTCAGCAACAATTTACTGTTCCTTACACTCCTCAACAAAATGGAGTGAGTGAAAGGAAAAATAGAACAATTATGGAGATGGCTAGATGTTTGCTGTTTGAAAAGGATCTTCCAAAAGTATTTTGGGCTGAGGCTGTGAACACCTCAGTATACTTGCTGAATTTGTTACCTACAAGAGCCTTGGTTGGAAAAACTCCTCATGAAGCCTGGCATGGTGTGAAACCTTCAATTGAACATCTCAGGGTTTTTGGATGTGTTTGTTTTTCTCTTGTACCAGAAGTAAAAAGAGGCAAGCTTGATAAAAGGGCTGAAGTTGCAGTATTTTTGGGTTATAGTAGCAACTCCAAAGGCTACAGGTTGTACAATGTGACTACCAAGAAAGTGTTTGTCAGCAGAAATGTCAAGTTTGAAGAGCATGCAAAGTGGAATTGGGAGAAAAATGAAATTGTAACAAATTTCAGAATTTGAAAGTGATACTGAATTTGCAGTTAGGGGCACTAGATCATTAGATGAGGTTTATGCTAGGTGCAACGTGGCTACATTAGAACCTACAAGCTATAAAGAAGCTGCTAAGCATGATGAATGGAGAGCAGCAATGATTGATGAGATCAAAATGATTGAGAAAAACTCAACTTGGCAGCTTGTTGACCGGCCAAAAAATTGCAAGGTGATTGGTGTTAAGTGGATTTATAGAACCAAATTAAATCCAGATGGTTCTGTGAACAAACATAAGGCTAGATTGGTGGTGAAAGGATATTCTCAGCAACAAGGAATTGATTTTTCAGACACTTTTGCTCCTGTGGCAAGGCATGACACTATAAGACTTTTACTAGCCTTAGCAGCAATGAAAGGCTGGAAAGTTTATCACATTGATGTAAAGTCAGCATTCCTAAATGGTTTGCTTGAGGAGGAGATATTTGTGGAACAACCAGAAGGTTTTCAAGGTTTTGAAAATGAAGGCAAAGTGTATAAGCTTCACAAAGCTCTTTATGGGCTGAAACAGGCTCCTAGAGCCTGGTATAGCAGAATTGACTCTTATCTGCTGCAAGAAGGGTTTATAAGAAGCGAAAGTGAAGCTACATTATATGTTAAAAAGCTTGAGGATGAGAAGCAACTCATTGTTTCATTGTATGTTGATGATTTGCTTGTTACAGGAGATAATGAAGTGTCTATGGAGCAGTTCAAACAAAGAATGAAAAATATGTTTGAAATGTCTGATTTGGGTGATATGAAATACTTTCTTGGGATGGAAATTCACCAATTTGATGCTGGCATTTTTATTTCTCAAAGAAAGTATGCTCTGGAAGTTTTGAAGAAGTTCAAAATGGAAAATTGCAAACCAGTAGCTACTCCACTGGTTTTGAATGAAAAGTTGTCTAAGTCAGATAATTCCGAAAAGGTTGATGCTTCCATTTACAGAAGTATGATAGGCAGCTTGTTATATTTGTCTGCTACTAGGCCAGATATAATGTATGCTGCAAGCTTATTATCTAGATTCATGCAAGCTCCTAGTCAGACTCATTATGGTACAACTAAAAGGGTTATGAGATACATTAAAGGTACATTCAACTATGGCATATGGTATTTGAAGAATGATAGTTGCAAGCTTGAAGGATATGCTGATAGTGATTGGGCTGGAAGTGTGGATGACTGCAAAAGCACTTCAGGTTATGTTTTTTCTTTTGGAAGTGGTGCATTTACATGGAATTCAAAGAAGCAAGATGTGGTGGCTCAATCCTCAGCTGAAGCTGAGTATGTCTTTGCTGCAGCAGCAGCTAATCAAGCCATTTGGCTTAGAAAGATCTTGGCTGACTTGGAACAAAATACTAATGAAGCTACTGCAATTTGGGTGGATAATAAATCTGCTATAGCTATCACAAAAAATCCAGTCCAGCATGGAAGAACTAAGCATATTAATGTGAAATTTCATGCAATCAGAGAAGCTGAAAGACTTGGTGAAATCAGTGTTAGATATTGCAAATCTGAAGATCAAGTTGCAGATGTTCTGACTAAGGCTGTCTCAAGGTCTAGATTTGAGTTTCTAAGAACAAAGCTTGGAATCTCCAAGAAAAATCTCAAGGAGGAGTATTAGATGACTGAGATTTTTCTTAGATATTCTAAGAGTGTATGTCAATCTTTTTGATGTCTCAGCTTGACAGAGTAGTTGTAAACAGTCAAGCATGATACACCTAATGTGTCAGTTTGTATTTGGTTAGGTGATACAATCTTTTGATGTTTGACTTGCTGAACCACTGCAATAGCAATAGTTTTTTTTGTATATTATGCACAAAAGTCTTAATAAAAAACAGTCTTCTTTTTTCAGCTCTTCTTTTTGTTTTTGTTCCATAACTTAACAAAGTTACATGAAACAGACAGTAACTAGATAGTAATGAAACAAAGTTAAGCTTGTTTTAAAATAATAATAATGATATAAAGAACAAAAGAATAATATATAAGAATAAGGAGAGAATTTGTATTGTTTTCTATATATTTCATCCCTTTTACAAGTAGCATACTCCACTATATATAGAGAGAGATTGGACTCTTTATATTTCTAATACATAAATAGTAAAAATAGTTACAAGAACATGAAAAATAAGTTAAGGAAGATGGAAGATTAAAAGTCAAGAAAGATGAAAGGTTGAACATTCATAATATTCATAACACTCCCTCTTAGATGTTCATTGTATAAATGATATGTCTCATTAAAAACTTTACTAGGAAAAACTCTGTGGGACAAAAACCTAGTGAATGAAAAAAGAGTATATAATCTTTTGATACATATTATATCACAACCAAATATATATATATGTAGTGTGAATTTACTCTCCCTCATGTAAACATCACTTAAGATCTTTGAGTGCCTTAGTAATAAGATCTGTCAAATTCTCATTTGATCGAATCTATTGAATATTGATATCTTCATTCTTTTGTAGATCATGAGTGAAGAAAAATTTTGATGATATATGTTTTATTCTATCACCCTTAATATATCATTCCTTAAGTTGTGCAATACAAGTTGTATTATCTTCATATAAAACTGTTGGAATTTCTTTTTCAGAGAATAAACCGTAATTTTTTCGTATATGATGAATTACAGACCTTAGCCATACACATTCACGACTAGCCTCATGGATTGCCAAAATCTCAGCATGATTAGAAGAAGTAGCAGCAATTGTTTGTTTCATAAAGCGCCAAGAAATTGCAGTACCACCATATGTGAAAACATAACCAGTTTGTGATCGAGCATTGTGAGGATCAGATAAGTACCCTGCATCTGCAAAACTAACTAATTCCGTTTTGGGTAGGTTAGGAAAAAATAAACTCATATCTCTTGTACCTTGAAGATAACGAAAAAAATGTTTACTCTAGGAGTAAGCAAAATTCGAAAAAAATTTCGAATTTCGAATTATTTGAATCGAGTTATTCAAATTAGTCGAGTTAAACGAATCGAGTTAAATTTTTTTTCAAATTTCGAGTTTAATTTTCGAATTCGAATGATTCGAATAAACTGAATAAAACTATATTATTTTTAATTTTAAATTTATATTACCCAAACCAAATACTCAGACCCAATTTACTATACTCATTTTCCCCAAAACCCAAACCTTTTATCTTACCCAATTTTTTCTCCTAATATTTAAAACCTATCAATAAACTAAACTCAAATATTTTTAAACCCAAATATAATTTTATTTCTAAATAACACTCATAAACAACTCTTTTTCGTGTCTAAATTTATTGTTCCTTTATTATTATTATTATTATTATTATTATTATTATTATTATTATTATTAGGTGTACTTATTTAGTTTTTATTTAAAAAACAATTGAAGATATTAACTTTGTAAACCCAAAATTCATTTTTTCTTCTTAAAAAAAACGTAAATTAAACTCCATTATTTTTTTTCTTTGCTGTGGCTGCTCTCGCACTAAATTGCTATGGCTACTCTTACACTGAACCAGCAAATAACAACTCCTTTGCTTTTCATGCCCAAAGGTAAGATCTTTTTAAATGAGTATTCTTTATCAATCTAAGGTATGTTTGGTCGCGTACTTCATTCAAAATTTCAAACTAAGATTTTCTTTTTCTTTCCTTTTATTCTGTAATTTATTATTCATAAAACATATTTATTTATATTCATTACAAATTTTTCTGAAGAAATTTTCACATTCTTCAAAAACATGTATTAAAATATTAGAGTTGTATTTTGGACTTTCGCTTATGTTTTTTTATAATCTTGTTGTGTTATTGTTGTTACTTGAGCTTATATTGTTTACTTGAACTTTTGCTTTTTTTTATTCTAATATTGTTGTATTGTCATTGTTTACTTGGATTTTTTCATTTATTTATTTCAATTTTTCATTGTATAGACATGTTTAAAAACTTTAAATAAAAATATTTTTAAAAAAATTATATAAAATTAAACAATACCAAATTAATTTTTTTAATTTAACTCAAACAAATATATTCGATTCGATTCGAATTCTATCTCACTCGACTCGATTCGTAAAAATTTCAAATCGAGTTAGGATGATGAAATAGGATTTGAAAACTCGATTAACTCGAAAATTTTTCATTTGATTCGATTGAATGCTCACCCCTACTTAACTCAATTCCAATGTTTTCGGGTTGGATAAGAGCTAAATTTTGCTAATAAGTTGACAGCATATGATATATCAGGTCGTGTATGACTAGCAAGATACATCAATGCACCAATAGCACTCAAATATGGTACTTCAGGACCAAGAAAATCTTCATCATTTTTTTGAGGACAAAAAGGATCTTTATTTACATCAAGTGACCTAACAACCATTGGGGTGCTCAACGGATGTGCGTTATGCATGTAAAATCTTCTTAGCACTTTTTCTATATATGTTGTTTGATGCACAATGATTCCATTCTTTAGGTGCTCAATTTGTAACCCTAGACAAAATATTGTCTTTCCAAGGTCTTTCATTTCAAATTCTTTCTTTAAGCACTCCATTGTCACTAAAATCTCCTCAGGAGTCCCAATAATATTTAGATCATCAACATACACAGCAATTATAACAAATCCTGATCTAAATTTCTTTATAAAAATGCATAGAGAAATAGGGTAATTCTTATAGCCTTCCCTTAATAAGTATTCACTAAGGCGATTATACCACATGCACCCAGATTGTTTCAATCCATAAAGGGATCTGTTTAATTTGATTGAGTAATGTTCTCGAGAACCTGAATTAACCGCTTCTGGCAGATTAAAACTTTCTGGAAGTTTCATGTAAATATTATTATCAAGTGGGCCATATAAATAGGTTGTAACTACATCCATTAGGCGTAAATCAAGCACTTCTCTTATTTCCAAACTAATTAAAAGCCGTAAAGTAGTTGCATCCACCACAAGAGAATATGTCTTTTCATAATCAATACCAGATCTTTGTGAAAATCCTTGTGCAACTAGACGTGATTTATATCTCACAATTTCTCCCTTTTCATTTCTCTTTCTCACGAAAACCCATTTATATCCCACAGGTTTTATACCTTCAGGTGTACGAACTACATGTCCGAACACATCTCTCTTTGCAAGAGATTTTAATTCCGTCTCAATTGCCTCTTTCTATTTTGGCCAATCGTCTCTTTGTCTACATTCATCAATTGACATTGGTTCATGATTTATATTGTCATTCAAAATATCTAGTGCTACATTGCATGCAAATATGTCATCGACGTTGATTTGATTTCGGTTCCACTTAATTCTTGACATGATATAATTTGTTGATATCTCATCATTATCAGGTACTTGAGATTTTTCTTGGACTGTAGTTATGTCCAAAATCTCTTTTGGAGATCCTTTTAAAGTCATTTCTTCCTCGATCTGACCATCTATTTTTGCTCTTTTTCTTTTTCGAGGATTTTTATCTTTGGAACCGATTGGTCTACCACGCTTTAAACGTGCTTTAGACTCACTAGCAACTAGAGTTTGTCCTTCAGGGACATCAATTTTGATTGGAGCATTTACAGCTGGTATATGTGATTTTGTCACTCTTTTTGGATCAGTAAATGCATCTGGCAATTGATTTGCTAAACTTTGTAAATGAATTATCCTTTGAACCTGTAATTCACATTATTGCGTACGAGGATCAAGATGTGACAATGATAATTCATTCCAATCTATCTCTTTTTCCAGCTGTTTATTTTCTCCCCTTAACATTGGGAAAACTGACTCATTAAAATGACAGTCAGTAAATCTAGCCGTAAATAAATTCCCCGTTGATGGCTCAAGATATTTAATTATTGATGGAGATTCACATCCAACATATATTCCTAACCTCCTTTGAGGACCCATCTTAGAGCGTTGTGATAGAGCAATCGGAACATATACAGCACATCCAAAAATTCTTAGATGGGAAATATTTGGTTCCTGACCAAAAACCATTTGTAACGGGGAGAACTTATGATAACATGTTGGCCTGACTCGAATTAGTAATGCGGCATGTAGTATGGCATGTCCCCAAGCAGAAATTGGAAGTTTGGACTTCATAAGTAATAGCCTTGCAATCAATTGAAGACGTTTGATTAATGATTCAGTAAGACCGTTTTGTGTATGAACATGTGCTACAGGATGTTCAACACTTATTCCAATAGACATACAAAAATCAGTAAAAGCTTAGGAAGTAAATTCACCAGCATTGTCAAGACGAATTATCTTGATAGGGAAATCTGGAAAATGTGCTCGTAATTTGATCAATTGAGCAAGTAACCTCGCAAATGCCATGTTTCGAGTTGATAACAAGGATACATGTGACCATCTAGTTGAAGCATCGAGTAAAACCATAAAATATCTAAATGATCCACATGGAGGGTGTATTGGTCCACATATATCACCTTGTATCCGTTCTAGAAAAGAGGTAGATTCATAATTTATCTTGACTGGTGATGGCCGCATGATTAATTTGCCTTAAGAGCAAGCATCACAAGAAAAATTATTAGCTTGAAAAATCTACTGGCTCTTCAATGAATGTCCACATGAATTGTCAATAATTTTTCGCATCATAATTGAACCGAGATGACCTAACCGGTCATGCCAAATGACAAAATCATCAATAAACTTCTGATTTATTATAGCATGTGTTTCAATTGTACTAATTCTTGTGTAGTACAACCCAGAGGAGAATGCAGACAATTTCTCCAAAATGATTTTATTTCCTTGAATTATACTCGTAATTTGGAGATATTCATTACTCCTTTCACTTATTGTCTCAATATGATATCCATTATAGTGAATATCTTTAAAACTCAACAAATTTCTTTGAGACTTAGGTGAGTATAACGCATCATTAATTTGAAACTTTGTTCCTCTAGGCAACGATATATTTGCTCTTCCGAAGCCTTATATGATTTTGGTACTACCAGATATAGTACTCACACTAGCTTTTTGCATTGTCAAATGAGAAAAATATTTCTTATTCTTAAGTATAGTATGAGTAGTTGCACTGTCTGCTAAGCATAAATCTTCACCATTTATCGCTAATTGAATTTGAGAGATATTCATATTCTTCAAAGAAGAACAAATAAATGTCATATAAATTTTCAAAATATTTAAAATATTTATAAATAGTTTAAAACAAAATATAATAACCATGTTGCTTAAAAATTATTCTTTAAAACTATAATAATAAAATTAAAAGATCAATATAAATTATTCCCTTCAGGGGTGGTGAAGAAATCAGCAGCTTCCAAATGTGTTGTACCAACGAAGCCATAATCATCTTTGTCATCTTCACAAACAAAATTTGTTTCTATTTCCTTCCCTTTATCCTTCAATGATTGTTGATATAGTTCTACAAGATGCTTTGGTGTACGACAGGTACGAGACCAATGATTTTTTACCTCCACAACGATAACACAAACTTTCCACTTTCCCAATTGTATTTTTTTCATTCTTTTCATCCTTATGATCCCACTTCTAGTGGGTATTTCTGAAAATAACCACCTCGTTCAAGTCCACATCCTGGATTGCGACCATGATCATGGCCATGACCATGTCCTCGACCACGACTACTAGTGAGGCGTTTAACCTTTCTATTATATGATGTCACATTCACTTTAGGGAATGGAGTAAAATCGGTTGGACGTGACTTATGATTTTTCATTAATAATTCATTATTTTGCTCAGCCACAAGAAGACAAAATATTAATTCAGAATATTTCTTAAAACCTTTTTCTCGATATTGTGTCTACAAGACAACATTATTTGCATGAAATGTGGAGTATGTTTTTTCTAACATATCTTCATCAGCTATGTTCTTTCCACATAATTTCAATTGAGAAGTGATTCGAAACATAGCTGAGTTATATTCACTCGTAGATTTAAAATCTTGCAATCTCAAATGCAGCCAGTCATAACGAGCTTTAGGAAGTATTACGGTTTTTTGGTGGTCATATCTTTCTTTTAGACTATTCCAAAGGACAAGTGGATCTTTAACAATCAAATATTCAGTTTTTAGTCCCTCGTGGAGGTGATGGCGAAGAAATATCATAGCTTTAGCCTTATCTTGACTAGATGCTTCATTTCCTTCAGTAATAGTTTCACCAAGACCTTTTGCATCTAAATGTATTTCAGCATCTAAAATCCAGGATAAATAATTCTTTCCAATAATATCAAGAGCCACAAATTCAAGTTTTACAAGGTTCGGCATTGATGATATAACTACAATATAAATTTAATATAAATATAAGTAGTCCTTTAACAAACTTTCAAGTAAACATAAATAATCCCTTAACAAAATTTGCAAGCATAATATAACAGAAAAATAAACAAATAATTATAACAATTTAATCATAAAATAAATTACAAATAATTTAGCTATGTTAGAAGTTTTAGCAGATTACAGGATTAGTGAAACCCTTGTAAAATCATAAGAACATAATGATGAGCATCATGATAAAATGAACAAATTATAAACATAAGAACAATAATGATGAACATCATGATAAAATATATCACATACCTTGATCCAAACTAACGAAAAATACAAGACTGATTAATGTAAGTGCTCTTGCTGATAACGTGTTATAAAATAATAATAATGATATAAAGAAGACAAGAATAGTAGATGAGAATAAGGAAAGAATTTGTATTGTATTCTATATATTTCATCCCTGTTACAAGTAGTATACTCCACTATATATATAGGGAGATTGGATTCTTTATATTCTAATACATAAATAGTAAAAAATAGTTACAAGAATAAGGAAAGTTAAGGAAGATGAAAGGTTAAAGGTCAAGGAAGGTTAAGGAAAATGAAATGTTAAAAGTCAAGAGAGATGAAAGGTTGAACATCCATAATATTCATAACAAAGCTTGGGTTTTTGTATTTTACTTTCTTGATGCAATTGATTTATCAAGTTTGAGGCTGTTAGGATTCCTTTTGTGTCTAAATTAAACAGCATTCACACGGATGCATGCATTAATATTCAAATCTACCACACGTTTCAATTGATGAAAAATGGTGAGGCCAGCTTGTTGCCAAATATCAACCCCTTTTTCTATTTGTTGGCAACATGTGTAGAAATTATTAAGCTTGCTGCAGATATTGCCTCCCTCCGCCACAACAAGAAAATCATATAATAAACTCCACCCCTTTTTCTATTTGTTGGCAACATGCAGATTTTGCATGCAAACCCGTTATTTGTTGTTGTTTTTTCTAAGTAAGTTTATATGGGACTTATTTTATTAATTCATGATTTGTTTTTATTTTATTGTTTTACTTTCTAGTTTGAATTGTTATGAATATAATGTCTTTTGATATCAAATGGACTAAATCATAAAATATAAAATATATGACAAATATGAGTAGGTAAATGGTATCGAATGGATGTGAAATGTTATATGATTGGATTATATGTATATGATGATGCTAAGGATTGGAATGATACGGAAACTGTAACAGTGCCGCACAAAGGAGCTCGCGATTAAAGCACACTTTGATGATATATTTTATTCACTTGGGGTCATTTGGCCTAACAAGATTGATCCATTACTTGGAAAGATTAAAGGTCAATCTACTTAACTTGGTGAATATGAAAACACTTCAGTAATTTTATTTTATCAAGGTGAATATATTGTAATCTTTGAAGATTTTGTAATCTTAGGGAATCTTGTAAATCCCTTGAGAATCTCAACTTTGTAAATTGCATTTAAACCATTGATGTATTTTAAACTAGATCGTTGGATCATGGACAGACCCAGCCTTGAGAGTCATTTGGAAGTGCGGTCATTCAAAGCCCAAGGTTAAAATTTAAAATTTTTTAAAAATTTTAAGGGGCTTAAAAAATATTTTTTTCAGCTTTTAAGGGGTCCAAAAATATTTTTACCAACTTTTAAGGGTTTAAAAAAATTTCTCTAACTTTTTAGGAAACCAAAACTCCATTTTATTATTTTGCCTAGGACCCAAAAAAATGTCAAGAACGGACCTGATCATGGAGAGACTCAATTATAAATAGAGCTGTTCCACTTCATTTGTAATCACTTCAATTCATTATTGAGTAATATAATACATTTTGAAAGCATCTACTCAAACACTTGGTGTGCTTAGCTTCCTTGTGGCTTATTTGTTCGATTCGTACTCTTTTATCTTTTGTGTTTGCTTCTACTTTATTTCGGTGTCTTAGGGTTAGTTTAGCATTGCTTTTGAAAAGAGATTTTAAAAAGTGCGATAGAAAAATACTTTTGAGAAATGTTTTTGTTTAATATTTGAATGTTTAGTATTGCTGTCAAAAAGTGCTTTTGAGAAATAAAATGTTTATTTTAGACATGACATTATAAAATAATAAATATACATTTTAAATAATGTTAAAATTAATTAATATTATGATATTTTAGCAAAAATATAAAAAATAATTTATTATAACATATTATTAATATTTTAATATACAAAAAATTAATTTTAAATATTTCTCAATAATTAATAATTATTTATAAAATTTAATTGGAATATATAAATTATATTTTAAATATTTAAATATAATCATTAAATATTTGTAATTAGATACTAACACGGTTGTATTATTTTAAAAAATATTTTTTTTATTTTTAATTATTGATTTTAACACAGTTATATTATTTTATTTTAAAATGTAATTTGAATATATAATCCATATTAGATATTAACATAACATAAAAAACATAAACCTAACAAATTAAAATATTACATGCATTTGGATTAAATTTTACAACATAAATCAGTATAACAGATACATATAGTTGAAAGAGAAATTTGATTTACTTGCGAGGATTATATCTGTTTTAATCACACCAAACTTTCTCACTACGTTGATTGCTAAATTGAATTTTTTCACATAATTCTATATTCTAAACCAAAACAATTTCTCTCAACACACCATTTGCAGAAAATGAATGAAAATTACATCAATATCTCCCCACTTCAGTCTTCCATTCATCTATGATAAACAATTTCAATGAGTCACAATCTGCAACAGCTACCAAATTGACTTTCCACTGCTCTCCAAGAAATCCAAATGTTTTAGCGTAAATATACCGAAGCCCCAATAAATCCACCATAGCATGGAAGCATGGAATAAACATTTAATATCACGAACAAACTACTGCCTATGCTCCTTGAAAAGCATATACAGGAGCAATTATCAATGAAAGAGCATATAACAATATCATATTAGAAGATATATATACTAGTTTATCACTTACAGCAAGTCCACATTCAGATATACAGAATGGAATTTATAACAATGACATTGAAGGCTATCACATACTATTTGTTAAGCATCTTCAAGACCCTCAGATACAAAAACAACTTGATCGAGGTTGAACGGCTAATTGTAAAGCATATCACGTTGCCCTTCATACCTATCAAAATCGATTAAAATCAGATATAATGAAGTAGAATCACAACTCACTTTGTAAGTTTTCAAGCGCAAGAAATCAATATGTTTTGTAAGTTTTCAAACTCAAGAAATTAGTATGTATTTTAAGTTTTCAAATTGAAGAATTAGTATGTAGAAATGACACTGGATATAATAAATCAAATATCTCGGTAAAAACTGTGCAAAGGGTAAACGTTACCAAGTTTATTTAAGTGAATTAAAAACAAAAGTCTAATCGTCTAAGCACAACTTTGTTGTAATTGAGATATTTTCATCTGCAACAGATTTTCTCATGCTCTAGACACTAATCTGTATTTCCGAAAACTAAACTTTCAAAACGAGGAAAAAATTGTTTAATTTACTAAAAAAATAACTAATGGCTAATCATATGCTAAAAAAATGGTTTAATTCTACTTTCTTGCAATATAACAGTTTTCAAATCCTTGAAGTTAGACCATCAAGTGCCAATAAATTGGAATAGATAAAGAGATAAGAGACCCTTAATTCCTTAGGTTTATCAATTTGTGTTTGAATTTTATCATATTAGAAATCAGCTTTATTCGACATTGGATTTGCAAAACAGTTTACTAAAATCGAAAAAGGACGGAAGCAAGATTTTATGACTAACATGTACAAACATGAGGCAGTAACATGAACAACAAAAACAACTCTGGGGCAACAAAAAATTGAAATCATTTACAAACCCAACCAAAAAAAATCCAAAATAGCATAGGAACAAAAAAAATTAGAATGGCAAACCAAGAACTCTGCCTTTTAAACTGAAATTATTGACATTGGGATACAATATAAAAAAATTTTGATAAATAGTTGTAATTAATCATTTTCTTGTACAATTACCCACCATCACTGCATATACAAATCAGAACCTGGCTGATCAAGAATAAAGCTTTTGTTGTGTGTCATTCTTGGTGGTTTGTCATGATTCAATTAGCAAATCATCGAAAGACAAAAATGGAAAGCTATATGCATTACGCATAATCCTTTATCCTCAACTTTCACCACTACCAATTACTCCAAAAATATATTCAACCAATAAAAAATCTCAAATTCCAACACAATCATTCCATATATATATATATAATTCCAGAATTAATCTAAAATACTAAAATTTCAATTAAAACCAAAAGCAACCCATAAATTTGGAGAGTAAAAATAAGAAGAAATTTGAGATATGGGTATTGAAATAGAGATTATAAAAGACAAAATCCCTTAAAAAATCAAAGAGTCAAGAGCAAAAATCTTGCAATTGATGAAAGTGAACTGGGAAAAAAGGGGAAGTAAAAATATTAAGAACAAAATTGAAGAGAAATACAGAGGGAAGCACTTGATTCGTGAGAGTTAAATTCAGCAACAAAATAAATCTCACATTTAAAAGAAAGAAGATAGAATGAGAAAGAAGATTACATGAAGAATAAAAAAATAATTTTACAGTCAAAAGGACTTTTGACTTCAAAAAAGCTCAAAATTTTAGCTTTTTGAACAGTAGAAAAACACGAAAAAAAGTGGAAAAAAACATTGCACTGTAGGTTGTTTAGCATTGCTTTAACCCCAAAAATATTTTTTTAGTGAGAAGTGCTTTTTGAAAGCATTGCTAAACACACCTTTAGAGAATTTTTATTGTGAATTTTCATCTTTTTAAACTTGGGTTGACTTAGATGGATTTGAAGCTAAATTTCTACTTATAGTCGTGCAGTTTGTGAGATTTAGCCCTATGACATATGTATCAAGTATTGACACATATCATATCTAATATTTAACTTTGTCAAATTAATTAATCATAAGAACACAGTTAAATATAATCACAATTTTCTTTGGATTTTGATCGCTTCAACCATAAGATGTGATCATATAGGATCTTGCAACATCAGAAGTAATATTAAAACAATCACAATGTTACAAACAATGAGTGTCATCTAGAAATACATCTTTACCGTTAATTAACAATATTATCTATTGTCCTATATTTTCCCTTAATTATTCGACATGAAAAATCTCCCATAAGTAGTTGAAAAATGTGAAATAAGCTACGCCTTTAATCTTCTACTTCTTGGTGAACAATTGATTAGGGTTGAGAAATAAAAATCACAAATCTATTCAAATTGAGGTGTTTGGACGGTTTACAGAATGTAAATTAAAAATTACAATTACTCAAAATTGAATCAAATTCTATTGTTTATTTGCTTTAAATTAATTTTAATTTTTATGATAAAAATAAATATTTATATTTGAAATGGTGCAAATAATGTAAAACTTCTTGAAAAAAAATATTATTTTTCAAAAATATTTATGAAAAAAACTTTAAAATATTGTTAAATAATATTCAAAAACTGAAACTTATTTTGTCAAAATAAATTTAAAATTTCAAAACAAAAAATTAATATGAAAAATTAAATATCGAAACAAAACAAATCAAATTATAATGAATGATTCAAAAAATAAATAAAATAAAACAATTGAATCCAACCGATATCACCCTAAAATAGATTAACGACCCTTTATAAAAGGCAAGACCATCAAGCAACTGATACCCTTTCATTTCCCATTGAACCACATGGACCCATCAATTATCATTCTTCACAGTTCATCTTTGGGTTTTTTTTTTTTTCCGAATCCAAAGACAATCTTACAAGGCTGGCCCAACCAATTCGATGTAGAATATGAGTGCAATTTTTTTTCCATTTAAAGCTTGAACACAATAAAAGAAATGGTCATCCAAAACTTAAATGTGAGCCAAGGGGCCCCAACCAAGTACTGAGATATAGCAGTAGCTGATTAAAGCTTAGTTACAACATCAGAGTCTAAAGTAAGCTTGGCTTGGCATAGTAAATTAGGGTATTAGAAATTCAGGATGTTTGCATATGGTGTCAGATTCTGAAACCAAGGGCTATTTAGCTGAGTCCAGAATTGATCCTGGGTCCAGTCATTTATAATTTTGGGCAATTGAAGCTCTGCCAATTTTTCATTGCCTACAGGAAAATGCAGAGATGGTGGAGAAACTTTGTTCTCCTTTGCTATTCCATCTTTTTTCCCTTCCACCATTGCTTCTTTTTCTTCTTCAATTTCTTTCTTGAAGAATTCTCTGGTTCCAGAAATTAATGGCACCAAATCTTCTTTTGGGCTGCAAAAGGAGATGGTCTCTAAGGATGACAATGGAGATGAAGGTGTTGTGTTCGTTGCCTTCAACTCTTCCTCCAATGCTGCTCTTTGCTCCAGTACTTTCAAGGAGGTAGCTTTCCTATATATCTTGCACAAAACTATGTCCTGCATTCAATCATAGAAGAATAAGACCCAAGACCCCCCCATTTAAGCAATCCTGTTTCAATGCAAATTAACTTTTAAAAAAAAAAAAGCTACCTTCGGCAAGGAGCAACCATCTGGGAGACGATACTCGTTCATGACCCAATCAGTCTTGTTTCCTCGTGGGGCTCTCCCTTTATAGAAAACAAGAGTCTTTTTCAGGCCAATTATCCGCTTTGGAACTGATAAGCTCACAATTTTCCGGTCAGAGCCAGTGGCTTTCCAGTACCCATTTTCAGTCGTCCGGTTTGGTCTCCCTCCATTGCCATGTTTCCTATCTCTAGGCACAAAGAAATACCATTCCCTCTCCCCAATCTTCGACAATCCTGTAAAAGAAAACCATCCGAATTAGACATATATTAAACAATCAAATATTCCTATGTGGTTAAACAAACAAATGAACACTTATGTACCTGGCAAGTCCCAGGGATCATGGTGATAAATGTTGAGAAATCCAATTACATCATAACGCAACTTGTTGCCGTAAATCATGTTTTTGAGGTAAAAACCAAGGAGCTCTTCCTCTGTTGGATGGAATCGAAAGCCCGGAAGTTCCATCTCTAGGGTGGTCTCATCAGAATTGGATTGCCAGCTCATTGTGGTACAAGTACTTTTACAGGGTTTCAGTTTGGCTTAATATTGAAAATGAAATTATAAAAAAAAGAGGTGATTCTGCATGCAAAAGACACCGGCTTTGGTGGATATTTGTAAGGATGTTAGATGAAATTGCTGATTTATAAATGTTTGGGGCAAGACCAAGTCATCACCAAAGAAAATCATGAAAGAACTTAAAAGTATCGGTTGAAAATGGAAACTGAGGTCTTTCATAAATGGTGGAACCCACGCGCTTATACTCAATAAAGTCGCAATTGATTAATCTTCGGGAGATTGTGCGAGGTAGACGATGACTGATTTCTCAGGTCTTGCTTGACCTCCTTTTTCTTTTGTGTGTGTGTGTGTGTGTGTGGACTTTTGCTTGGAAATTCCAAGCCATATAATAGTAAGGTTTTTGCAAGGAAATTTCTACCACATACTTTGATCTTTGAAATGAACTGAGATAGGTAGATTCAAGTTCAGCTATTGTTAGGGTTAAAGCAAGAAATTTCTGAATTATAAAATTTTTAAGAGATGAAATGTATATATTGATTTATAATTTTATCATTTTTGTAGGGACTAAACATAATTTTTTTTCATATTTTGGGGGTCAAAGTGCATTTTACAATAGATTAATTTATTATTTCTAAAGGGATTAAATTAAATATTTTCATTTTAAGAGGAACAAAATATAATTTTATTATAAATTATTTTGTAATTTTATTATTTCTAAAAAGATTGGATTAAATATTTTAATTTTTAAGGGCCAAAGCGAGTTGACTTCGCCTCTAATTGTTCTTTTAGTCTTTCCAGTCTTTTATACAATTAAACCTGAGTTGAATTAGTCATTCAATCTTGTATAATTGCTACTTGTTTCTTTCCAAATATTAAGAATATACAAGCATTTTATGTAGGAGAATGTTTATAAATTAATTTGTCACTATTCAATTATTACAATTTTAAAAATTAAAATACAATAATAGAGATTGAAGAAAAAATTAAGTCAAGATACAAGTCCATAAAAATGAAAATACTAAAAAATTCAAGATAATTGGATGATAAAAAAAATACAAATTTGAATAGTTAATTAATCATTTTGTAATTTTTCTTGATTAGGTGATAAAAAAGAACGAAAAACATAATTAATGACTACTAATATAATTTATTCAAGTTTTAAAATAACAATCTAGTTAATTCTTTTCAAACCTAGAATCTAATTTCCATGGCTTAAAATGGAATAAATCCACCTTTAAACTAAAATCTAATTAAATCTATTAAAACCTAAAATTCTAAATTCTAAATAAAGGAAAAATCTGAAATTCTAAAATTGGGATCTAATTTAACCTAAAAACCAAAAATCTAAAATCTAAAAAATAAGTAAATCTAAAGAATATTTAAAATTTAAATCAAACAAAAATTAAATCTAAGGATATTAAAATCTAAAATAAAAAATAAATCAAATATGAAGAAACCTAATATCTAAATAAAAATTTCACAAAAATTATTTCATGAAAACTGTCCATCACTTCATATATGATTCTATCCAATCATTTTATGTCTTATCAACAGTTTTTTCCAACCCAATCTAAAAGGATTAAAATAATTTTCACGTCAAATTTAATTTTGTGCAAATTCTTTTTATTTTGACATGATTTCTTTTCATCGTTTTTCATTATTAGAAAGAAAAAAATTTAGAGTTTTGGTGATTTTCTTGATTTTTTTTTTCTTTTCTTCATCATCTCCTCATTGTTAAAAATGGGTAAAGATTTTTTTTTGAAAAAATTGTAACGTTGAAGGTGTCAACAAAAATAAAATTAATGGCACAAAACCAAAAACCTTCAAACGTTGAGGGTTTTTTTTTTGCAATTATACTTTTTTTCCCCTTTTATTCCTCTTTGCTTCATCCGACCCTCTAAAACAAAAAATTACTATTTAAGTCCCTTAAAAAATTTAAAATTTTAAATTAATAAAAATAAAATTATATTTTATCCCCTTAAAATAATAAAATTTGATTTAATTTTTTAAAAATTATAAATATATAAACTATTAAAAAATTAATTTTAACTTTAATTTCTCCCTAAAAAGTTTTTTTTTGGCTTCGCTTGTAATTGATCGACTTTGTCGCCAAAATACCGAATGGTCCCTGGCTTTCCGTGGTGGAGCATCGTCTATGGTAGCCGGAAATTGCAAAATATTTTAAAAAATTCTTCTCACTTTTTCCAACGAAAACCTTCTTATTATCTTTCTTTTTGAAAATAAAATTGAACAATAAACATAACTTCGTTTTCTTTTTCTTTTAAAGAAAAACTTTTCGAAAACATATTTCTTCCTTCTCTTTTTTCTTTTTCTCTATTCTCCTCACGAATAAGGCTAAAGCCCGATGATTTTACTTCATCAGAGACTCCCACTATACCTTATTCGACCATGCATGCCAGACTAATAAAGGGAAAAGAAAGGGAAAAAAATGACCACCTTTCCAAAATTTGTTTTTCTTTTTTTATTCTAATTTATGTGTTGCCGTCTCAAGCCCTACACACTCGTGATGTGTGATTTAGGAGGGAATAAATTTCGATTCAATTTGAAAAAATAAAAAAAATTAAATTTTAAGTTAATCGAATTGGATTATCCAAGTTATTCGAGTTAATTTAAATTGAGTTGTTCGAGTTATTCGAATTAATTCGAATAAATAATTCGAATTTCGAGATCAAATCGAATTGAATTTTATGATTTGAATAACTTAAATAATTCGAATAATAGATTGGTGTAAATATTTCTTTGGTTCTTGTTAATTTTGAAAATGAGCAAATCGATCTATCTCTCAACAAAACTTACAAAAATTCTCAAAATAATTTTTAAAATTTAAAACATTTATAAAAATTCTAAAGTTTATATTTCTAAAAATATAATTTTAAAAAAAAAAATCTAAAGAACATATAAAGAAAATTAAAATTTTAAAAAAAATTAAAATAATAATTTTGGAACCAAAATAAATTAACTAGTGGTTCAAATTCATCATACTAAAGTATTTTTTAATTATTTTGTTTTGAAAATTTTTCAAATATATATGGTTTCAAATTTATGTGCTCTACCATTAAATTAGTTATACTGTAATAAGATTTTAATTTGACATGTTTAATTTTTTATAATTTAACTCGAGCGATTTTACTCGATTCGATTCAATTTAAATTTTATTTCACTTGATTCAATTCGAAAAAATTTTAAATTAAGTTAGGATGATAAAATAAGACTCATTAACTCAAAATTTTTCACTCGATTCGATTGAACGTTCACCCTTAATATAGTGCATAGCATCTTTTTAAAAAAGAAATCAATCATTCTAGTTCTTCAACTTGAACTTATTCAAAACCAATTTTAAGCAATCTCCGTTGCATCTCATCTACTCCATTGGCACCTCATTTCCTCACAATCTTCGAATTCTCTGCAGTCTAAGTTGTCTTTTCAGATTTTCAACATAAACTATCTCTTGAATATCCAAACCGTCCTTTCAGGTTTTTGCCTTGAATCCACCGTCCACTTTTTCTTTTGCTTCCTTTTTTTTTTTTCTTTTTTTTAAGTAAAAACAACTCCACGACATCTAGACTCAAATCAACTGATTTAAAAAATCAATTTGGATTTGATAAAACAAAAAGAAATAGGCCTTAACATTGGGCCTCTCAGAAAAGCCAATACTTTTAAGGAAAATGATTTTATTGAGAATAGAATATTTTGATTATTTTAATTTTCAAGAATAGAATATTTTGATTATTTAAGAAAAAAAAACATATGCCCTCATGCCAAATGTCCAAAATTTAAATTAAATTGGAATTAATTTAAAATAAATTAAAACCAAAGAAAATAAAATTATTAGTTGAATTTAAAATCTTTAAAATAAATTAAAGGAATTTAATTCAATCCTTATTCAATTTTCAAAATTAAATTAGAATTAATTTAATTTTAAAATCAAAATTCCCGTATCCCCTCAATGAGTTCAAAGTCCAATTAAATGATAGACCTCGGACAAAATTAATTATGTTATAATCAAAGTCGATAATGACAGTAGAAATAATCGTAAAGTAATAAAGAAAAATAAGAATATATATTTTACGTGAAAAATTTTTATTGAAAAATATCACAAACAGAGGAGGAGGAATTCATTATGTTGAAAAACACACAATACAAGAAGAGTTCGACTATATCTATTTAAGGGTTAAACAACCGTATTATAGTCAATGTCTAATAAAAGAAGCATAGTTCTATACGGATTCAGCTTATACGGCATAGTTTATACCGTGAGGGCTCCACACTTCGGCCCTCAATTCTTCGCCCCCATAGAACTCTCTATTTTACCTCTCTATTTTATTTTTTAACAAATGAGGAGATTCAGATTACATAAATCTAACAAGATAAATATAATACTATTACATTTTCAGCTTGTGGAATTAGCAAATCTAAAGAACAATGTTAAAATGTTTTGAACGTGAAACATGTTTTCAATTCATTTCTCAATCACCAATTTAAGTATTTATTCTCTTCCAATGCTAAGTAAATCATTGCAAAAAGTTTGCATGACTTTTGTGGCTCATTCTCGTGTGTTCTAGCGGCCTTTAATACAATAACCAAAAATTATACATGAATTTTAATTTAATGTATGAATTTTAATTTAGTACAACTATATAAATGAAACTTCGATTATGCTTCAATTGTATATATAAAACTTTAATTTTGATTCAATTATACATATTTAAAAAATAAATACATCAATTTATTTTTATATTAAATTAATATAATTATTTGTGTATGCAATGTATAGATATAAAATGACATTACATCAATGCTTGTGTTAATATGGTTCATGAGAATTTGATCAAATCAAACTTTTGTGTATAAAATTGTAAAAAATTAAAATTATTGTATAAAATTACACATTAAACAAAACTTCATGTATAATTTTGATATTTATCTATTGATTTTTCCATATATGAAAAATTAATTGAAATGGTAGTTCTAAATATTAACCTAATTTAAGATGGGGAGATAAATCTCATACTCTACAATGTAATAAATAAACTTTTTATTTTGTGCAATTGTGTAAATGATGTTTTTATTTGATTAAATTCACAAACCATTAACACCGTTATCTACGACTACACGTAGTATCATTTTACGTTTCCATATTTTATGTAATAATTATATTTATATAAGGCTTAATATGTATTTTGCTCACTAAACTTGTCCATTTGTGCTTAGTTGGTACTTAATTTTTTTTGGACCTAATCGATAGATGAACTTGTATTCTATCACTTAATTTGGCACCTCTACGTCAATATTATTAGTTTGTGTTGACGTAGCATTGATAATTAATTCGGTGGTGTCATAAGGCAACCTCTCAAAATGCTAGCGTCAAACATAAATAAAAAATAAAATTGATATTTTTAAAAAAAATTAAAAATATATAAGAGTACTAAAAAAACACATATGGAATGAATCTGGACAATTAGTTATCCATATTTAGATGTATTTGGAAAATCAATTGTCTTGGTTCATTTTAGATGTGAAAAATATATATACGTATTTTTAATTTTTCATTTATATTTGACACGTGACATCCTTAGATGTTGTCATGTGCCACTACCGAATTTGTTATCAATATCACACCAGCATAAACTAATAGTGTTAGTACAATGACACCAAACTGTATGATGAAATACAAGTTTAGATGCCAACTAAGTCCAAAAAAACCAACTAGATACAAATGAAATATATATTAACCCTCTATACAACATGAAAATAAATTGATATATCCATCTTGTTAAACGTGTACAATTAAATTAAAATCAAAATTTAAGGCATGAGTTTAAATCCCATCAATTGTAAACTTTTTCTTTAATGATTTGCTTGTTAAGACACTCGACGAAACGACAAAATCAAGAGACAAAACCTTATGATAAACATATTAAAAGGTTTATTAATTTTGAAGAGACTTGAAAAATTCCTCAATGACATTGCTTATGTAGGATGAAAATAGTGGGTTAGTGTAAGCAAATGTATTACCATTTCCTACACATATATAGTAATTGTGATTCACGCAAAGTGTAATGCTCCTTTTCTTTGTTCTTTTTCTAAGAATAACCCTTGGAGTTACTCAATCCTTTTTCTATCAAGATGTCTTTTCCTACGAGTTGCTTGCTTTTATAAGAATGAGTTGATAATTTCAATAAAGAATTCACCAAATTGTTGTAGCCTAATCTGCTTCATATTTCACCTCCTGCCAGATATCATCAGCAGTACCAAGAATGCTACTGACAAGTGAGCATTTTTTCCTTCAATTCAATTCTCAAATCATAGTATATTCTTATTTTCAATTAATAACTTAATTGTTTAAAATCATATTTTTAATGGAAATATATACTTTTAATTTGGTATTATAAAGATGATGATCATATATATATATATATAATTCTTTTACTTAATTAATGAGATGAATGGATGTATTTTTTTTTGAACATACGGGTGTGATTACATGATAATATTTATTCATATTTTTTAATTCTTTGACAACTCACAAACACAATTTGCACATAACTTGAACATCATCCTCTTTTTTATTGGAGTCACTTATTGAGTTCGAAAATAGGTTATATTTAAATCACTTAACTTTTCAAGAAATTTTATTTAAATTACTAAACTTTAAAATATTAGTAATTTAATTACAAATTTTCATTTGTCAAGTTTTATCTATTAATATTGGATCTCCATTATTAATTGTTAATTATCTACTTGACTTTATAACAATTTAATTATCACTATTTTTACAATATAATTTGTTATTTATGTTGTTTATATTAAAATATGTTGAGATAATATTTAATTTTAGTAGACTTATGTGTTAATTACTCTATTGAGATATCATAAATTCAAGTTTAAATTTAAAAAATTATAAAAAAAATTATATTCTTAAAAGGGTAAAACTTTTTGATAACTTATATTGGTAGCTTATATGAAGTTTAAATTTATATATACTATATTTTTATCCATAAATTATTAAACGTTTTTTTATTCGTTTAATATAATATTTGGTACTTGAATTTGACACTTTTTTTTTAATTTAGTACCTAAATTTTTTTGACTCAATTTGGTATTTGAACTTGACATTTTTTTCTAATTCGGTACTTAAATTTTTTTGACCCAAAATGGTACTTGAACTTGACATTTTTCCTAATTTGGTACCTAAGGTTTTTTTGGATTCAATTTGATACCTAAATTTATTAAATATTTTAAAAATTATGCAAAAAAATAACAGTGTTGAAATTTTTTTGTTATGCTACAAAAATATTATCAGTTGTAGAGAAAAATCATGTTAAAATAGGTATTAAGCATGCTTAACAAATTAATATTAAAAAAATTAGATACTAAATTAGGAAAAAGAGTCAAGTTCAGGTACCAAATTGGACCAAAAAAAGATTTAAGTACCAACTTAAAAAAAGTGTCAAGTTGAGGTATTAAATTAGGAAAAAAATGTCAAGTTTGAGTATCAAATTGACAAAAAACTTTAAGTACTAAATTAGAAAAAAGTGTCAAGTTCAGATATACCAAATATTATAGTAAACCTTTTATATTTTATTAATAAAAATCAATATAAAAATTTAGAATTTTATGATTCAATTGTATGTCAACTCGTTATATTTTAATTAAGTAATAGAATTTCCTTCTATAAGTTTAGTTCATTTAAATTTAAATAAATTAATTAAATATATATTTAACAAGTTTAGATTAATGTTGATTGAGTTAGCTCGGTTGATAATGGTATGGTTGTCAATGTAAAGTGGATGCAGATTCAAACGCGTTAAAATGTCTTTATTTTTGTATTTAAGGATTAGGAAAGATTACAGATAGTTTTTACATATTTAAATAGAAAACTTAAAAAAAATTTGATAAAATGTGAATTTTACGCTAAAAAATTGTCTTTAATTTTGAGATTCACGTGTTCACATATACACATATAGATATATAATTTTTATGCTTAATTCTCATAGTTTTATAATCGTCACTAAAAGTTTATTTTTTTGAGTTAGTTGGACCAAACATATTTAAATTATGATTCTCTTTTTAAATTGGTCCCTAAACTTCAAATCATTCTAATTACATGTTTAAGCTATTACGATTATATCAATTAGGTCTTTTTATTATTAAAATCGTTAATTTTACTATTAAATGATACATTAGATCTTATGCGATATAATTTAAACTTAAAAAATTTTAAAAAATAAATGTCGTAAAAATCTTTATTTGAGATTTTCAAAACTTTTGCAGAAGCTTTATCGTTCGCCCTTATTTTATTTTTAGCTTTTTAGTTTTAAAAGTTTATTTTTGTTTAAACCTTTCATTTTAAATTTAGGTGGCAGCCTCCCACCATTGTTCCATCAAATTGATTGCAAATAAATAATTTTATTGTGAAACAGGAGTTTGTTCCTTGCAGGAGGATGTACAACTTTTAATTGACACGATTAAATTTTAATTTATTTATACATAAACTAGAGAAATATAAAACTAAGAGTGCTTCTTTGTGTTTGACTTGGGTCTTTGAATGAATAAATAAATAATATTGCAGTTGCACTCTCATGGATATGCGTAGAGATTGGGGAATCGCTCCTGAAGAAAGATATTGGTGGAGGTATCAGAAGCTTTTGGGATGAATGGAGCCTCCGGTTGATGATTATTTGCAGCACACTGCTCCAGCTTCTTATTATCTGGTCTGGCCATTATCGAAGGAGATATATAGGGAAATATTCACCTTATCTCGCAATCTTCGTGTGGTTCAATTACCTGCTAGCCAACTGGATGGCCACTATTGTTCTTAGTTCCCTTCTAAAGACCCATGCGGGACGCCAACCCCGGAACGAGCTCGTTGCATTCTGGTCGCCTTTCGTTTTGTGGCATCTTGGTGGCCCCTACAACATTACAGCCTATTCTTTAGAAGACAATGAGCAGTGGTTGAGACACTTTTTTGGCTTTGTGCTCCAAACTGGAGAGGTAATTTACATTTTCAGCGTTTACGGTAGTGGTGCTCGTTATCCAGCCCTCATTTTTATAGCTTGCCCCATTCTCATTGCTGGCATCATCAAGTATGGAGAGAAGATATGGGCTCTCAGATGTGCAAATCAAAAGGAGCTGGTAAGATCTTTGTACTCACCTCCTACGGAAGCTGCAGTTAAAGTTAAAGGTGCACCACAAATGATCAGGACGGGGATGTATGGAGATAAATCCATAGACGCCAAAACTAAAGCTACGGGCAAAGTAGGAACTCTCTACAGGGCTTACTCCGCATTCTCCATTTTCAAGGCTCTCTTTTTAGACCTCCCTTTCGAGCTTTCTGCGAAAATTAGTAAGGTCAAAGTCTACTTGGCTGAACCAGAAGAAGAGGCCTTCAAAATGATTGACATCGAGCTAGATTTCCTCTATGATTTATTATTCACCAAGCTCCCCATACAATATGGGGAACAAATTTTAGCTAGCTTAGCTCTTCGTATCTTCTGCCTTGGCTCTGCTGTATCTTCACTGCTTGCCTTCTTCTTTACTTCAAGGCCTTGTATTCCCAGGGTTGACGTTGTCATAACCTATTGCTTGCTCGGCCAAGTTATTCTTTTGGACCTATGTTCATTTGCATTTCGATATTGGTCGAATTGGATGGTAAAGAAGTTACCTGGCGATAATCGAATGATCTCCCTACTCACTGCTTTTCCTACATTAAATCGGCTCCAACCGGAAAGGGGAATCCAAGTAATGGCACAGCATGATCTAATAAGTTATTATGTTCAGCAGTCACGCAAAAGCAGGTTCATTCGTCGGTTTATACAAGTTTTTGACACCACCCACCTCATCCAGAAGTTTGGATACACCACTTGGAGGCCAGTCGACCTTGGTTTGAAGAAATTCATATACTCTGGTGTAAAAGCAACAGTGCAGTCTAATTTGGAAGTCAAAAGTGTCTCGAGTTTATTGGGGGAGATCATTCGAGTTCGTCGAGGTGATGCTGAAACTGAGGATTTTTGGACTATAGATGCAATCGATCTCACTAGCCAAATCTTTGTTTTGCACATTGCTACCGATCTTGTTTACTATGATGATAAAAACAAGTTCCGAATCCAAAGTCTCGGTTCATCTTGCGAAATTGGTAAAGCTTTATCTGATTACATGATGTATCTTGTACTTGTGCGTCCATTAATGTTGCCTAAAGGGTACAATGACATCGTAAACGAACTGACCTCAGAGCAAGCCAACAATTTCTTTCCCCCTGCAATGAGATCCAAACGCATAACGGAGGCAAGGACGCAATTCATCACGACTTTACTTTCAGACCAAGCATGTCAATCGTTGGAAATCTACGGCTTGACAACTTGTAGCAGTATTGAGAAAATACTGCACCAGGGGCTCTTCTTCATGAAGAAACTGCAAGATTTGGTATTACATGAGAGGTGGGATCATGATGAGAAATGGGAAGTGATCAATCAAGTGTGGATGGAGATGCTGATTCAGGCTGCTAGCCAATGTCTATGGAAGGAACATGCTCAACAGTTAAGGCACGGTGGCGAGCTACTTACTCATGTTGCCCTTCTTATGGCGCATTTTGGCTCAAGTACCCAAATCCAAAAAAAAATAAATGCTGAAGATGATGAATTCTCGCTATCATACCCGTAAGAATTCAGAAGATGCAAGAAACCTTCAAGGGGACTACTAGCCACCGTTGATTAAGAAAACATTACTCCATTACAAGCCTTTGGAAAATAACTTGGTTGCTGTACATTTGTGAAAATCCAATCCTTAATATCTGTTGGTTTTTTATCAGCTCCCAAGGTGGTGCTCACACACTTGTAATGAAAGAAAAAAAACAGAACAAAATAAACTTAAAAATTAAGAAGAAAAGTCACACATTTTCATTGCTTGATCTGCTGATAAAATACAAAACAAGACATAAATAGAAAACATCTAAAACTAGAATGGCTTGTACAAGCTTCTAAGCTGTTAAGTCAACTAAGTCACATCTTTAGCCTATCAAATTCAGCTGTCATAGTTGATCTTTTCTTAAAAACAACAAAATTACAACTTAACTAAACAAGTCAACATGTTACAAACTAAATTAACATAATTACATTAAAAGCTAAATACTCCAAAAATTGCTGACTCTGCCAACTACTTGTTGATGCTGCCTAATGCTGCTCGATGTTGGTTGATGTAGTTGGCTCATTTCATCTTGTTGCATGGTTGCCAAACATTCGACACTCCTCCTTGGCTACCATGTTGCAAACTCCTATGCTTCTTCTCAAAAACTCAAACCTTGCATAAGCAAGAGGTTTGGTCAAAATATCTGCAAATTGAACTTCTGAGCTGCAATGCTTCAAATTAACTTCTTTGGCTAACTCAGCTTCTCTAACAAAGTGATACTTAATCTTGAAGTGCTTGGTCTTGCCATGGAACACAGGGTTCTTAGCGATAGCAATAGCTAATTGATTGTCAACTCTGACTTCAGTAGCTTCATTTTACTCCACATTTAAATCACTTATGAGCTTTCTTAGCCAAATGGCTTGATTAACAGTTGCAGCAGCTTTAATATACTCTACTTCTGCTGTTGATTGAGCTACAGTTTGTTGCTTCTTTGAACTCCAACAAAAAACTCCTGAACCAAGAGTGAAAAGATACCCTGATGTGCTCTTCATGTCATCAACTGAACTAGCCCAATCACTATCTGAATAACTAACCAGCTTCAGCTCCTTAGTCTCTCTAAACTTCACTCCATAGTTTAATGTCTCTTTGACATATCTCAATACTCTTTTAGCTGCCTTGAGTTGTGTAACATTGCAGCAATGCATGAACCTTGATAGAAGGCTGACTGCATACATAAGGTCTGACCTTGTTTTTGTCAAATAGAGCAAGCAACTTACAAGGCTCCTGTACCCTTTTTCATCAACTCTTTCAAAAACACCTTTGCTTGAGAGCTTCTCACTAAAGGTAACTGGTATGGTCACTAGCTTACACTTATCCATGCAGAACTTAGACAAAATCTTGGAAGTAAATTCTTGTTGTCCAATGAAAATTTCATCTTGTGTTTGAGTGACTTCCATACCAAGAAAGTAACTCATTTTGCCTAAATCAGACATTTCAAACAGATCTTGCATCTGCTTCTTAAAGTCACTGATCAACTCCTTCTTGCTTCCAATCACCAACAAATTATCCACAAGAGTAGGCTCACTAACACTCTTTTCAAATCCCAATTTTGACAAGTAAGAGTCAATCCTGTCATACCGGGCTTTTGGAGCCTATTTGAGGCTATACAAGGCCTTCTTCAGCCTATATACCTTATGCTTTTGACTAGTAACCTTGAAGCCATCTGGTTGCTCAATAAAGATTTCTTCCTCGAGGAAACCATTTAATAATGCAGACTTGACATCCAACTAGTGTATTTCGCATTATTTCTGAGCTGCTAAGGCAAACAATAACCTTATAGTATCTAACCTTGCCACTGGTGTAAAGGTTTCAAAGAAATCAATCCCATATTGCTGATTGTACCCTTTCACAACAAGTCTAGCCTTGTGCTTGTTCTATGAACCATCAGTATTTTACTTGGTTCTAAACACCCACTTCACTCCTATGACTTTCCTATGCACAGGCCTGTCTACCAGCTCCCAGGTGTCATTTTTTTGGATCATGTTCAGCTCTGTCTGCATTACTTCCATCCAAAAATCTTCATTTTTAGCTTCCTCAAATGTGGTTAGTTCCACAATGGTCATATCACACCTCTGATAAACATCAGTGATAGACCTTGTGCCTCTAACAAGTACATCATCATAGTCCTCTTCATTGTCAGAATCAACTTCAGACTGTTGAAGCTCAACCTCTTCCTGATCTTTCTCATTAAAGCTTGCATCTGCCCCATTCCACTTCCAAAAACTATCTTTTTTGAAGCTTACATCCTTGCTCACCACAATCTTCTTGGTTGAGGGATCATACGCTCTATATCCTTTCTTGGTGCTGCTATACCCAACAAAGATCCCAAGCATGGACCTTTTCTCAAGTTTGGTTCTCTTTTCAACAGGGATCAATGAATAATAAGTGCAACCAAAAACCTTCAGATGGGAAACTGATGGTTTGTGCCCATACCAAGCTTCAAAGGGTGTCTTACGCTTGACAGCATTTGTTGGCAGTCTGTTAAGCAGGTATACTGAGGTGTTGACTGCCTCATCCCAAAAAATGTTGGGCAGTTTTCTTTCAAACAATAGACATCTGGCCATGTCAAGCACTGTCTTATTTTTCCTTTCATATACCCCATTTTGCTGTAGTGTGTAAATAATGGTCAGCTGGTATTCAACTCCAACTTCTTCACAAATTTTCTGAAAATTTTGTGACACATACTCAGCGCCATTATCTGATCTAATGGCCTTCATCTTATAATCTGCTTGGTTCTCTACCAATGCCTTCAGTTTGCCAAAGACCTCAGCTACTTCTGATTTTTGCTTCAAAAACTTCATCTAGTAAAATCATGAGAAATCATCAATAAATAAAGCAAAATACCAACTCCAACTTAGTGAAAAAGTCTTCATAGGTCCACATATGTCAGTGTGAACCAACTGAAGCTTCCCTTGTGCTCTCCAAGCCTTGTTCACTGGGAAAGGCAATCTGGTTTGCTTGCCAAGTTGACAAACCTCACACAAATCCTTCTTGACTTCCACATGAATCATATCTTCAACAAGATACAACTTGTGCAGCAGGCTAAGTGACTTGTAGTTCACATGTCCTAACCTTTTATGCCACATACAAGACTTATCTGCTATGCATACATAACTTCTTGCATCTAACTTGTTTACATCCAAGACAAAAAATCTGTCAAGCATAGACACTATAACTAGTTGTTGACCATTCTGATCCTTGATCACACAACCATCTTTCTCAAGTATCAGTGTATAGCCCTTTTCTAACAGTTAACCAACACTTAAAAGGTTTTGATCTAAGCCAGGTACAAATAACACATCAGAAATGACTTTGTTACCTGTCAAAGTGTTGATCAGTACCCTACCTTTGCCCTTGGCTTCAATGAATTCACCATTGCCTATTCTGACTTTGGACTTGTAGCTGATATCCTAGTCTTTGAACAAGCTTTCCTCAGAAGCCATGTAGTGTGTGCATCCACTATCAATCAACCAATTTTTCCTCACCTTTCTTAAACTAGCAAAACATGAAGCTGTGAAGACATGCTCCTCTTGAGCTTGGACATCTTCAGCAGCTTGAGCCTGGTTTTGCTGCTGAACAGGTGCCTTCCCTTTATTCTTGCAGACTTTCTCCATGTGACCAAGCTACTTACAGCTTTTACATTGTATGTCTAGCCTAAACCAACAATACCTCTCTAAATGAGTGGACTTCTTGTAGTGTGAGCATTGTCGAAATTTCTTCCTGCTCCCATCCTTTTTGGTCTTTTCTTTCTTCTCTGACCAGGGATTTTTGCCCTTATAACCTGAACTAGTGCTCGAACTCTCCTTGGTTCTAACTTGAAATGTAGAATCTGAATACTCCTCCATCCTATTTGCCCTCCTTTGCTCTTGTGCATAAAGAGCATTTATCAGCTCTGCCAATGAGATGGTTGACAAATCCCTTGAGTCCTCCAGTGAGGAGATCTTAGATTCATACTTCTCAGGGAGTGTTGTGATGACTTTTTCAGCCACTCTCCTATCACTAAACTCATTTCTCATCAGTCTGATGTTGTTGACAATAGACATGATCCTGTCAGCATATACTTTGATGGACTCAGATTCCTTCATCTTCAGGTTCTCGAAATCTCTCCTCAAGTTTATCAGTTGCCGCTGCCTGGTCTTGTCTAACACTTGAAACTCCTCCTTCAGCTTGTCCCAAGCCTGCTTTGGAGAGTTACAGGCCATAATCCTTGTGAATATTGCATCTGAGACTCCATTCTGCAAGCAGGACATAGCCTTATACTTCTTGGCATAGTCCTCATTGTGCTGCTTAATTTGAGCTATGGTTGGATTAGCTCTCAAGGGTGGTGGCTTTGTGTCTGATTAAACCACACTCCATAGGTCATATGCTTGTAGGTAAGTTCTCATCTTCACTGACCAGATGTTATAATTCTCCCCAGCAAAAATAGGTGGTGTTGGAGGTGAAAAACTCATGGTTTCAGCAACAAAATGATCACAAAGGCTTTTGTTTCTTTTCTTTCAAAACACACAACAATAGCATATAACTTTCAACAAAACAGGTTCCTCAAAGAATCAAGCTCTCGATACCATTTGTTAGTTTTTTATCAGCTCTCAAGGTGGTGCTCACACACACTTGAAATGAAAGAAAGAAAACAGAACAAAATAAAGTCAAAAATTGAGAAGAAAAGTCACACATTTTCATTGCTTAATCTGCTGATAAAATACAAAACAAGACATAAATAGAAATTTACAAACAACTAAAACTAGAATGACTTGTACAAGCTTCTAAGCTATTAAGTCAACTAAGCCACATCCTTAGCCTATCAAACTCAGCTGTCATAGCTGATCTTTTCTTAAAAACAACAAAATTACAACTTAACTAAAAAAGTCAACATGTTACAAACTAAATTAACATAATTACAATTAAAGCTAAATAATCCAAAAGTTGCTGACTCTGCAAACTGCTTGTTGATGCTGCTCGATGTTGGCTGATGCAGTTGGCTCACTTCATCTTGTTGCATGGTTGCCAAACATTTAACAATAGCCATACACAAAAACTTATCTATCTTGTTCTGTTTAATTAGCGATGTCCACAATGCATATGCTTTAGGGAAAAACCTTAGCACATGACTCGTATTTTCCCATACATAATCATAAAGGGGGCAGCTCGGATCTCCCGTCATATGCCTTCTCTTTCTCTCAGAATTTGTTAGAATCCTGTTGTTGGTAGCTAGCCATTGGAAGACTCTTATTCTCTGAGGTCCACGAAACTTCCAAATCAGCTTCCATCTTTTATCCATCTCCTCCTCATGATAATCGAAATGCGCTTCATACGCTGACTTAACTGTAAACTTAGGTGCTAAACAAGAAAGGACTTAGTCACTGTGAAGAATTTTCCTTTTCATATTAATAGTTAGAATCAAATCAATTAACAAAACAAAACTTGTATTATCAATCAAATTTGTTAATATCCTTCAAATATGAGCTATTTACATTAGTTAACACACTAGTGAGAATATTTTTTGTTTGATTTAGTTGATAGAATTTAAAAAGTTGATAGGGCAGGGTTGAAATTTCTTGCTTTGGTATATTCCGCGACAGAAAAACTGGCTTGCTAAGTGGAGTGTTCATAATGCGGATGGTTCCACCTACTACTCTTTCTTATTTGTTACCACCAGACATAGTGGGAATAGCTTTTTCGAGATAAACTTCTTGGTTTGTGTAAAGAGTTCTTCTCTCCTTTTTTTTTGCTTTTTTTTTGGACAGAAATGAGAGAATTTAAGGTTAATATTTTTTGGTGTTTGGATTATTCTGTGTAAAACAATCATATTTTTGACATTTATAATAAAGAGTTTAAGGTTTTGTTTAGT
Source organism: Gossypioides kirkii (assembly GCA_005610355.1). Classification (NCBI taxonomy): domain Eukaryota; kingdom Viridiplantae; phylum Streptophyta; class Magnoliopsida; order Malvales; family Malvaceae; genus Gossypioides; species Gossypioides kirkii. Next base: position 13,817,845 of record CP032254.1, on the reverse strand, counting down.
AGTGATTTTTAAAAGCACTTTTGACATAAAAAGCACTTTTGAACCAAAAGCAATGCTAAACAAGCAACTTTTGAAGGAAATTTTTGGTTTTTGAAAAGTATTTTTCCTCAGATGGGGAAGTTAAATTTTTTAGCTTTTTCATCCCAAAAGTACTTTCGATTGCTCAATTACGTTTTTACCCTTCCAATACATGGTACTTTCTCTTCTTTGATTAATTGCTTAAAAATATTTAAAATTTATATTTCATATATTAATATATTAATAACAAAATATAATAAATTATTTTCTATATTACTATTAAAATATCATAATATTAACTAATTTGAATATTATTTAAATGTTTATTTATTACTTTATAACACATGTCTAAAATGGATATTTTATTTCTTAAAAACACTTTTTAACAGTTATACTAAACACTTAAATTTTAAACCAAGCTTTTAAAAAGTAACTTTTTCAAAGCACTTCTCAAAAAAAATGCTAAACTAACCCTAAATGAAGTAGTGAACTGATTATAAAGTGATGTTAGGTGAAATTATATCAAATAATGAATCTTCATGACGTTAAGAATTAAATTGTAAATTTTACGAAATTTATAATTGAAACAAGATAAATAATATGCATAAAAATTTTATTATGTGAAATAAGATATTATAATGAATTGTTTGATTAAGGTGTTTATATGGTGAAAAATCAATTACATGGTAATAGGGACTAAATTGAAAAATGTACAAAAGTTTAAGTATGATATAATTTAATATGTGAATGAGAAAATTAAGATAAAAGTTTTATGAATGTGTTATGAGATGATGAAATATGCATAAAGTATTGTAAAAGTGAAATTTTAGAAAAATATGAAATTTTTATGATGACAAGGACTAAATTGTTAAACTTGAGAAAATATATAGATGAAATAATAAAAGTGAAATAAATTGAAATTTGATATGTGAAACAAGATATTGAAATAATTTATGTGATTTAAGTGTAATAAGAAAGAAAATTGATTTAATATAATTAATTAGTGAATGTTGAATCTTTATAACAAATATGGACTAAATTGAAAAATTATGAAAGTTTATAATAAAATATTCGATAAGTGAAAAATGTAGTGAAGAATCCAACTTCCTAGTGCTTTAACCCGATGTTCGGGTTGGGTATGGAAGTGTTACAGTGAATAGAATTAAAAAAATGTCTTACGAAAAAAAAATTTGTAAGACATTTTACGAGAATAAAGGGTAACTTTATGTTGATTGAAAACCTTTTACGTGACCATTTTATTTTAAATGAAACAAAATTGAAAAAGGCTGAAAACATTTTCTGTAAAAACTTTTTACTTTTAAAACGGATGAGCCTAAAGTAACTTAATATAATCTTTTATTTAATTGTTTAGATTAGAATAAAGTATTAAATTATGTTTAGAGTAGACTTGATCATGGATTAGGTTTGGGTCGGGCTGTTACAAAATTTTAGATTATTTTTTAACAAAAATAAATTTAAAAAACATAATACATCAAATACACTAAAAATATTAAAATAAAAAACAAATTGAAAATACATTAAAAAATTTTTTTACCCTGAAATAATATAAGATAATTACAATTTAACAAATAAATGTCTCTAAAATAATAATAAAATTAATAATAAAATAATATTTATACAGTATCCAAATAATAATAATAAAATAATAGTAATATAATAATAAAAGAATAGCAAAACATTAATAAAACAACAACAAAATAGAAGATTCGGGTTGGGCCAAAAGAATTTACACGAGGACGGACATTATTTGTTATATAAACTAATTTTTCGGATATATATTTCTTTCTAAACTTTTTTTTTTTGGGAGAACTCGGAATACATGATGTCTGACTCAAAGCCCTTCAAATGGTGTTTTGAGTGAGCTTGCTTCTTATTTGATGATTTGTGTTTTTTATTTCTGGGTTTCGATGACAATGAGTCTACAAACTCCACACACTAATGTTAACTGGAATCCAGGGGTGGTTCAACTCAAGAGAACTTTTTCAAATTCCATAGAGAGACTCTCAAATGGGTTTTCAGATTTCGAGCTCTTGCTCTTTCATGGAAAGCAGGGAAACTATGGAATTAGCTGCCTGTGATGGAAAAAAGAAGAAGCATGAACCGTCTTTGCATTTAGACAAGTGAAAGGATATTGAAGTACGCATTAAGCACTTGATATCTTGTTGTAACCACTTCACCAAACTGAAGTAACTGCTTTGCCAACTGGGAGAATGTGTACACATACCACTGCCCACTAATTGATTTAAAGCTCTGTCCTTGTCCTCCCCTATCAAACATCGAATTCCAAAACCCTAAAATCTGAAAAGAAAAAAAGACCTCGTTATGAAATGGAATGGTGGCTGAAGCTCGTTAGATATAATCTGAATCATGGGTGGAAATGCAAAGATCAATTGCAGAATTATGTCTTATCTGAGTGGCAAAACAGTGAAGAACAAAACCATAATAGTTGGTCTAAAATCTGATAACTGCAGTCGAGAAATGCTGCTCCAGTTACTCTGCCTGCTTGTCAAGCCGGGTGACAATGTCTTAGCCGTACATGTCCAACAAATGAATGATGCTTTTGATCCCAACACTTTCCACATCCATGAAGATCTCTGTAAATCCAAACAGGTAACAGTATGATTTAAGATAATCACATTACGGAACTGGACTTTTATTTATCTATTTGCTGGATGCAGGTTGATTTTCTTGTTAAAATCTGTACTGGAAACTCCTATATCTCGGTGTTATCTCATCAAGTTCGAGAACATTATGCTACAATCCTTGCAATTGGGTGCAACATTTCAGGGTAATGGGAAGACTGTTTAATGTTTAATGAATCTCCATGTGTTTCTGTCTGATATTTCTATGGTTTTTGTTTTCTGTAGGCCTAAGGATTTGGCTGTAAGCACTTGTCTTAAAAGTTTGCCTCCCACATGCACCCTTTTGGTGATGGACGGTGCTGGGAGAATTGTAATCCGACAGCAGGGAACTTCCCAGCAAGGTTCTGCAGGTGTACCTTTTCAACCTTGTTTATCGTCTTCCCAGGCAAACTCTGTGGTTGATCATTCGACAAGCTCCCGTCAGTTGCAAAAGTCATTGACGATACCGTTGTCTTCACCATCACCGTCTGCGTGTCAAATTGATAGGGAAGGACATTACATTCTCAAGAAGGCAGTTCCTGCACATCAGTTTAAAAAGTCATTCACTATGCCATCTTCTTCTGCATCAACATCATCCACATGGCAAACCGGTGGTGGAGGCCAGCAGAATCTGAAGAAAAATGTGAATGTGCCGAGGAGGTTTTGCAGGATGGCATCCCAAGAAGCAGAGCTATCCTGCAGACGGTTTAGACCGGAAGAGCTCAGTGTTGCCACGGATAATTTCAGCCCCACCATGGTGATTGGGAAGGGAGGAAATGCTATGGTGTATCAAGCTACTCTCGAGGATGGTTATGCTGCAGCCGTGAAAGTCCTCAAAACCACACGTTGGTCTGCAAAGTATCTTCTTCGAGAAGTCGAGACATTATCCAGCATAAATCATGAGAACATAGTTGAGATAATTGGGTACTGTGATAGCAAAGAATTGCATGCAATTGTTTATAATCTTCTAAATGGAAGCTTGAAACAATGTTTAAAACAACTCAAGTGGGCTGAGAGGATGACTATTGCAATTGGTGTAGCCAAGGCTCTGGACTACCTTCACCATTCTTGTGACCCTCCCATCATTCATCGAAACATGAATCCATCTAACATTCTTCTCTCTGATAATCGGCAACCGCAAGTAAGTTATACACCCATGTTCAAATGTCTTTGATAATAGACAGTTTCTCTTTCAATTCGGCTTCTTCTCTTAATACAGCCAACATTAGAACCTTAATCTGAAGTGTATGCTGAGATATATGCATCTACTTCGAGATGGATTTTATAAAGAGAAATAACTTTCCCTACTCGCAACTTATGCCGGATATCTTTTGTAGCTCTCGGGTTTTGGAGCAGCTGTAGTGCATAATCAATCTTATCAAGTCTCAGCAAACACAAAGCCAATTGACATTGTTAGGACATTTGGATACTTGGCACCAGAGTACATGGTGTGTGGAAAGATTGATGAAAAGATAGATGTTTATTCCTATGGGGTTGTGCTACTGGAACTTATTACAGGGAAAGAAGCTATTCAAAGCAACCAGAGAAACCATGAAAGCTTGGTGCTTTGGGTAATATATTGACATGTTATACCATAAATCAAGTTTTTATGTCTAAAAGCTTTAAGTTTTACGGTCTAGCTATCTTTCAGGCAAGATCTTTACTACAGTTTGGCCTATGTGAGCATCTAGTTGATCCTTTCTTGAACCAAAATTACAAGAAGGAAGAGATGGAAGTAATGATGTTTATAGCACGCCTCTGCCTCATGCATTCATCTTCCCAAAGGCCAACAATGAAGATGGTGAAATTTCTTTTTCTTCTTTCTTTTAAATAAAATTTTCTTTTCAATCACATCGGTCATCATGTATCATCTTTGAACTATCATAATCAATTAATATCGAGCTGTACTGATCAGTGAGGATCATGTTATTTGCTTTGTTTGGACAGATACTAAGGTTATTTGAGGACTCAGAGTACCGGCTAGAAATGCAAAGGGAGAAAGATCAACTCCTAAATGGACTTGGTTCCATAGGTGAAACAGATATGTTGAGACGATACGAGTTGTCAAGTGTTGGAACAATGGCATTGGACGATACCTAGATAGGTCATAAAAATTTTCTATCTTTTTCCGAACTAAACTGTATCTGCTCATGCAAAATAGATGACCATCCAACCAAATTTGATCTCTTCTAACCTCTGCGGCTTGTAAATATATATCAATTAGCCAGAATGAGCTAATTTTCTACAGCTTTCTCGTCCATGTATATGACTTCATATATGCAGAAATATAAAACCTATTCTATCTTACTATCTAATCTGGCTTCCAGCATTGTGCTGTAACATATTTTATTCATTAGAATCTGTTTCTTATATCCATAAATTCCAGTTAGAAATCCTGGTTATAAGATTACATTGGCAACCTGCCTGTTTTCTCGATACTGGATTCTTGTTTTGGCAAAATGCAAGTAAACCAATCTCTTACTGTTCTGCTGCTACAAGCAGATAAATTTTTGTATGGTTCATTAAGTTTTAAGGTACTCTATGTGTCAAGCATCTGGCAGCTGGGAAAAATTCATAGGGGCTACGAATCTTAGTTCACCACCGTAGAGTGTAAAAGCTGCCAACTTTGAAGCGGCTTGTGTCGGGTGGAACAAATCCCAGAACAAGTATTCATTGCGATTTGAGCAAAGATCAGCTGTGGGAGCACAAGAGCCTTGTGCATTCAATGTGCCGCTTCCACAATAGGCGGTTTTCACATCTGTAAAATCTAGGAAAACAAATGAAAGTTGAAATGAAGATCATTATATCATGTTTACACCATCCATTAATATTATCATTCAATTGAGAAAAGCTTACTGAATGCTGGAGCATTATCGATGACATTCAGTGACATATTAACTGCAGTTCCAAGAGAATATTTTATGTCCTTGTATTGTAAACGGAGGTTGACCAAAAGGGGCTCCATTGTTGAAAAGAAAGCCATTGCTTGGTTGTTCAACTCCTCTAAACATTCACCGTTAGCTTGTTTAATCCTCTGAGATGGGCAACACCCAAGTGGTGGAACACTTACTATGCCAAACTTCCTTGCCCCAAGACGAATTAGGTTCTGCATGGACAAATACCATTTCTTGTTAAGCATGACATATTTATTCATTTTAAGCTATGTTACTTGGACTTCAGGTACATTTCCTGCATATACTCAATGATGGTATTCATAATTCAAACAAGGAGAAAGAATGAACTCTTACCCTCAATATTTTCTCATATACAAGTCCTAATTTGGGTATGAAGTATTCTTTTGGTATCGGGTTGCCTGAATAGTAATTGTCCAGAATGTCATTGCTACCAATGCTGATGAAGAACAGAGACTTGGAGAGAAACTTCTCGGTTTCTAATGGACCTTTGAATGCCAAGAGATCATTGTAAACTATAGAGAATTGGTACAACTGTTTCCCCATTGTGACAACATTCTTTTTCAGTGTCTATGGAATCAATATAGGAAATGTTAATTGACAAGAAATATTGAGCAACCAATGTTAGTTCATGTTTGGCAGAAATTAAGAGATCTTACTGTTGTTTGTCCGGTCGAGCCAAGAAGACCACATCCTGCGGATGAGAAGTTTATACCTCTGAAATTACGTCTCCTACTAGAAAATGCTCCGTTTTGAGAAAGAAATGTTGGTGGGCTTCTCTTGAAACCAAATAGTTTAGCTGACAATGAAACCATCAGACAAGACAAGGCGGGGTTAATGTAATGATGAATGATCACATGCTAAAGCATATCATATCAGGGAAGGATTGAGGAGTAGTAAATAGTATAGTAACCAAGATAATCAGCAGTATTGAAGCCATTGCTGAATCTGCCAGTTGCTCTGGCAAAAGGGAAATCGATCCCATTGTGTGGGAAGTTAGCTTTAATGGTACTTTCAGGCAAATAATTGTTGGTTCCAACATCAGATGTGGAGTCTCCTAGTACGAAGATGGCTGCCACCTCTTCATTTACTGATTGAACAACACCTATGACCAATGAGAATACTACAAACACAAACCTCTTTTCCATGTGAATTCCAGGACCTTTTTCTCTATATTTTGGTAATATAACTTTCATTTAACCACCTGTTTATATGCAAACTAGTCATAGGAAATACCGTCAAGGTAGTCAAAATTACGACATTCTATATTTATATAATTGTATAGTGGGTTAAAGTAAAACAAAACCCCTTCTTCTAAACCTTGATTGCATTTTAGCCCCTCTAGTGAAAAAATGACAATTTAGCCCCTCTGTATTAGATGAGTGAGCTAAATAATCCTTCCATCAAATATTTGTTTTGGTGATTATATATCAGGTATAGCCCTCAAACTTTACAAATTTATACAATTTGATCTCTGCTATTTTATTGAAAGTTTAAAAAATTTTAAACTAAAATTAAAGGGTCAAGAAGACATTAAAAACAACATAAAAATACACTGAACCTTTTTAGAATTTAAATTTTATTAAAAAGATGATACAAATTATAAACAAAATTTTGCTTGCTCAATCATTTTAAACTTATACCTTGAACTGTCGCATTCGATGGAATGTAAGATTCCATGGCCGGATTGACTTTTTTCTTCAACGCTTCTTTCTCGTCATTGAGCTATTTGGCTTTTCTTATGATAAAAATTAGCATAAATATCATTTGTTCACAAATAAACCCCAAACCCAAAATTTACACAGAAATTGAGCCTTGTATTTCTTCAGCAAAAAGAATGTTTTAATTTAATACAATTATTTTAATTTCTTTAGTTACAAAACCAAATACAGATTCTGGTGAAAGAAAATAAGAAAAGATTTTAGGCATTTTATAATTGAATAATGGTTGGTTTTCAACAATTTCGGCTTCAGGAAATGTTTCAAAAAGGCCTTGTGCTTCTCCCTTGGGCTCTGCCACAAAGCAAAGCATTCTGTGGAATGAGATTTTCATCCCTGAGTGAGTTAACAGGTGTGTAAACTCTCAAGTAAAATTGCTGCCCAAGATATTGCCTTGCCCAAAACTCACTTCTCACATTCCACATTCCAACATTATCAAGAGCGATGTAAATAGCAGTCCATGATTTAGGATATACCTGCAAACAAACACCAATTCTTTAGTTTCATGAAATATGATGGAAATGGTTGAGTAAAAACGAAATTTTCTTTCAAGTTTCTAACCTGTGTGGTGGATCGAGAAACCGCATCTCTTAAATTATATTGTTCACGAGTTTTTGGAGTCCACACTCCTCCACTCATGCTGCAATTGACAAGTAATGCTAAATTGAGTGAAAAAAGACATGGGATTTGGATAAGAGAAATATAGAATTTCGACTAGTATTCAAGTTCTTACCCAACAACCCAAAAAGCATATCCATCAACATGCCATGTCTGGACAATGTTTTCATGGTTCTCAAACACAATTTCCACAAAATCTCGATAATCAGCACCCATAACCGATGTGTCAAGGTACATGTTTTGACCGGTTGGGTTATCTAGGATGCTTCCAACTAGAAAAACACCTCCAATATTGAAGTAATCGGCTAGCTTTAGAGGGGTATCAGCTGGAACAAAAGACACACTGTTAACAGCATATCTTTGTTTCCCATCGACTTCAGCAGCTGAGCTCACTAGCTTGATTGTTCTAGTAATGTTAACGAGACCATAATGGTATGAACCCTGCGGATTCGGCCTTGGTCCACTTGCGGTGAGGTTGGTCCTGAAATGGACCAAAAAAAGGAAACTATAAGATTAATAACATCAAAAAAAGGGGTTTCAAATATGTACGAAATAAAGTTCTTACCTGATGGATCGAGTCTGGCTAAGAGACCAATCGATTTGGTCGGTTGGTCCAGCAGGAATAGGGCCAGATACTGCCTTATTGGAGTTACTGTAATGAAGGGTGGCGGTGGTTGAAAGGATCTTGTCAGTGAAACGAGTTGAAGCCACGATGTAGAAATCTTGGGCAGCTTGATCCATAGTAACAAGCACAGAATAGGACTGACCCACGTGAACATCAAGTGATTCATAGATGGTCTGAACAGTGTGGGTTCCCTCTACCTCAACCAGCTTCATTATGTGACCTTGAATGCGAAAATTCAATGAATTTTCAAGCCCAACATTTGATATCCTCAACCTGTAAGTTTTGCCTGTGAAGAATATAAACACGAACTGTTTTTCATCATCTTTGCAATGCAATAAAGCTAATCGACACTTTTCAAATGTGAAGGGAAAGGTGCACCACCTTGTTCAACAGTGAAAGAAGAACCATTAGGTCCATGACCATTGATTAGAATACCATCAGGGAAGGGAAGCTTATGACCAACATCTAGCATAGCTTTCAATTGCTGCAATAAAATTACTTTGATTAAGAACAATATATATGAAAACAATGAAACTTGATTTCATGAGATGGTAAGTTTATGTTGTGATTACCCTGTGGTCATTTATGAACCAGTCGCCAATAAGAAGGGTGAAATCGCCAGCAGGGTCAGGGAAAGGGACTGGGATTTTGGGCCTACTAAGGACCCTGATGCCTCCAAAGCCGCCGGCCGCTTTTTGGAAAGCAAGAGAAGGGAAATAGAAAAAGCTACCGATTTGATCTTTCATTTGTAAAATGTAAGTGAAATTCTTGCCTGGTGGGATGGGGCATGTAGTTCCATACACACCATCCTGGAACGAGTTTCTCCTTTGTTGCAACCCATTCCTGTTACATATAATTAAAACCCAAACACAGATACAAACAAAGAATGTTTCCAACATATGAATGATGTTCATTTGGTATATTACATACCATGATAGAAGAAAAGGTTCATCCAGGTTGTTGTGGACGTTAATAATGAGATTGTCATTGGTAACAGAATAGATATCAGGCCCTGGAAATTGTCCATTAATGAGAATTCCCTGAAAAAAAGAACAAACAAAACGTCCCTTTCAGCAAATTGAAACGAGGGAACTAATGAATGAATAACTTATAGCTGCCGCATAACAAACCTGCTGGCGAACCCCAAGTGGGAAAATATCACCGTAAGTAACATTCCAGTCGAAGAACCTATAAGGACTCTCAGCCTTAACAACAACAACAGCAAGAGCCAACAGGACAACATATCCTTGCCAAAAGCTCCATCCTTTACGCATCATTATGTGGCGTCTCTGCCTGTGAATAAGATGTAATTGCAAAACAAGAAGGTCACAAGTTCCAAAATGGCGAACCCCAAAATAATGACTAAAGGAATTAACCCAAAGAAACACAGAAGAAGAAATGAATGGAATAGGATGATTTATTCATTCATGTTTTTATAGTGGTGCATATTGTCCAGGGTTGAAGTGCAGTAGAGTAGGAAGGAATGGACACGTAGGATACTTGTGTATGGAAACCAAAGCAGGAAATCACGAGGAAAGAGCGTAGCGTGAGGGGCTAATTGATAGATATGATTGAGCTGTGAAGAGTGGTGTGGGACGCGATTTGTGCAATAGACATACACGCCATTTCAATCCGACGGCTGATAATGCAATATAAGTTTGGAAGGATGATGGTTTTATGGAAAAGAATTGTAACGCGGAGAATGTAATGAATTATGGGGTTTTTGTTGAGAGTGATGACAGTGAGCTTCATATTTGTGGTTTCGTTGTCTAAATTAGGAGTCAAATATTCCCATTCATACATACCTTCCAAATAATTATCATTTTTTATATCTAACGTTGAATATTTTTATTCAGGGTATATGATTTTTTATTATAAAAATGCATTAATGTTTTTAATATCATAATTAATGTAAATATGACCGTAATTGATTGGAAAATGTATTGGAATTAATGAATTATAAAAATAGTGAAAATTCAAGTAAAAAAAGTTACCAAATGTCTGTTGCCACAAAATGAAATTACCAAAATGTGGGAGGGTGGAAACCCTAAATCTGCTCTATTTGATTAAGAGAATGAGTTTAAGACAAATCTGGAATACTAAAAGATGGATTGGAATCTGGAACATGGTTTCATCGTTTTGTCATTTAGAAATGATTGGTGGGGAGAGGAAGGTGAATGCATTTGCTTAAACAAATCTAAACCTCAGGCTTTCACACGCTTTTACTAATCATTGCATTCCAAATTATCACTTCTGCTTCAACCATTTTATTCATAAATTTCCCATATTTTATTCTCTATATTCAAAAATATTAAAGAGCTAACTTGTTATTTTTTTAAAAATTTTATTTATTTATTATCATTAACCAAACAAACATTAACAAATATTTTAAAAACAAAAAATAAATTCAAAACTAAAAAATTTTGTTATAATTATTTGAAAAACCGTGTCTAGGATGAATTGAGACAAATGATTATTCGGATTCATTTTATATGCGGTTTTTCAAATAATTATAAAAAATTTTATTTAAAAATATTAAGAATTATAAAAAAATTGTAAAAAATAGTACAAATTAATTTTTTTTTTAAAATTGAAATAAAATATATATACGAGATCATATATATTTTTTGAAAAATCAAATTCAGGGCGAGTCAAGTCAAATCAATTAAAAAAGTAATCGTGTCGAGTTGAATTTGAAGTAAATTTACGCTGCCTCACCCTGAAAGGTTTACAAAAATACCCTTATTATATATACATATATTAAATTTTTTCTTTCAATAAATAATATATATTATGTTTTAAACTTATACTCAAAAATGTTAATTTTATTTACTTAAAAATAAAAAATAATTAAATTAAATTTGAGTTTAATCGAATTAAGACTGAATTGAATCTATTATTAAATTTTAAGTTTAGGACGGATATTTTCATAAGAATCGAGATCGGAGTAGGGTCAGGACGAATTAGTCAAGGTCTGTACAGGGATTGGGGTGAGCAAAAATCCACTCGACTCCACCTCGCCTCGTTTTCTTTTTCTTTTTCCTCGTTTACAACGCCTCATTTTCATCCCTAAAATAATGTAATTAAATTTCATGGAAGTGAATCGTTTTAAGCAATTATTTTGCCCCGCATTTTATCCACTGCTAAGTGGACAAATATGAGAAAATATGTGATAAATTTGGACAAAAACAATAAACATTTATGGGAATATAATTAAAGTAAATTACGTGAAATATAAATACTGGTTATTGAAAAACAAAAAAGTTATAGATACTATTATTTTGGATTTGTAGTTTGGTGAGGACTATTTTAATTTCGGTTATTTATTTTTAATTAAGATTAATTTTAAATATTTTCAATTTTTAAAATATTTTTATAATTTTTAATATTATTTTATAATTATTTGAAAAATCGATGAACTTTGACAAACGGTAAGCCAAGTGGTTTTTCAAACAATGATTAAAAAAATTATTTATCTTTTAGGATTTTATAATTTAAGTATTTGTTGGTGCGATAAAATGTCACGTCTGTATAAGGTAGGCACGTCACGTATCATTATTTGATTACTCTATCAATCACATCTTCACTCAATTGTAGAAATAGATGAAATTTTTAATGGAAGGACCAATTTGTTCTTTGATCTAATGTACAATTACTAATTTGTCAATTTTTTTAATAGGGAGGCAAAATATACAGGAGTCTCCATGGACTTTTACCCAATTTATCCAACAATTTAGCAAGTATATCATCGGCTATCTATAATTATTACAAAAAAAAAACTATATTTATAATATAATTTAACGGATATATAGGCTAAAATATTAAATTTTTAAATATGTCAATCGGCATGATAAATCACATGTACTTCTTGTTTTTTTACTTTTTTTTTAAATTTTTTTTTGAATGTTTTCATAATTTTTATATTATTTGTTGACGTGACATATAAGACAAATGATGTAATGTTAGTATGAAGTATATATGAACTGTCACATAAGTTGTCACGCCGGTATCGATAATAAATTAATATTTTAGTCAATATTCTTATTAAAAAAGGGATAAATTTCAAAACCATACATGAGCTTTTATCCAATGTGCAAGTTTATATATAAACTTTTGAGTTGATCCAAATCTCACAAATTATTAACACGATTATTGATACAACATCATTTAATGTTTGTATATTGCATACACATAAAATTATATTTATCTAATATAAAAGTAAATTAATGTATTTATTTCTTTAAATATGTATAATTAAATTAAAATTAAAGTTTCATGTATACATTTGAACCACAATCAAAGTTTTATGCGTATAATTGCACCAAATTAAAATTAATGTATCAAATTGCATATTGAATCAAAGTTCATGTATATTTTTGAGATTTATTCTTAAAGAAAAACAATTTTGATTTTTTTTTGAAAGGTTAATGGTTAAATTTAGCTAAAAAAAAGAAATAAAGTTCAAATTGACAAAAAATGTAAACATTGAGGGGCAATATTTATCATTATCTCATTTAATAACTATATAAAAGTATGAAAAAAATAAAAAGACAATCAAAGTGATAATAGTACTCATTTAATAAAAAAATATATTATTAATTTCTTAACCGAGTTTGTACCCGATTAATCCGTAACACTAACTTAATCAAAAATTTTATTAATAGTAAATATTTTCTTAATTGAATTAACTCATGAATTAAACTTTTAAACTCCGTTTGATTTATGAAAATATTTTTTATTTTCATTTTCCATTTTTATTTTCTATCTTTAAAAAATTGAAAAAAATGTTTAGTAAATTAAAATAAAAAATTACTTTTTAATAATGAAAATATGTTTGATGACTATTTTCTCTCTAATAGATATAAATTAAAAAAAATTATATTTATATGAATTCGAATTTGATAATATTAGAAAATCTGTAAATATATATATATATATATATATATATATATATATATATATATATATTTACGTTTATATTAATTTGAATTAAGATCAATTGATCTAAAATTAAAACCCCGTGCCTTCATTATTTTCACTCTTACAAAATATTTTAAGTGAATTGTTTTCTAAATTTTAAATATTTTGATTTTTCAATTTTTTTAAATTTCAACTATTTCTTCAATGTTTTCCCTTTTCTAAAAAATGGAAAACGAAATCTATCGATTGGTATGTTGTTTTTCCAAGGCTTTATATCTCTCACTTTCACAAAGTTAGTTGACCTTTTTTTTTAAAATATATGTTTTATACCTACTTTATATTTATCATATTTATTGGATAAATCTTCATTAAATTATTTCACATCCACATTAGGAAAAAATTATATAAAGTTAACACCAAAGTTCACCCAAAAAATTAAATCTCCAGCCACTAATCTATTTTGATTTTTTTTTAAATTATAGTTAAATTATTTAAGGCTTAATATAACATTTGGTACCTGAACTTGACATTTTTCTTAATTTGGTACTTAAATTATTTTTTGGTCCAATTTGATAGTCAAACTTGAATTTTTTTTTCTAATTTGGTACCTAAACTTGACACTTTTTTAAGTTGGTACTTAAATTTTTTGGGGTTCAATTCTGTACATGAACTTGACCCCTTTGTTTTTCTAATTTGGCACCTAATCTTTTTTTAATATTAATTCGTTAAGCATAGTTCAATACCTATTTTTAACATGATTTTTTTTAAAACTGACAATATTTTTGTAGCATAATAAAAAAAATTCAACACTATTATTGTTTGGCGTAATTTTTATAATGTTTAATAAATTTAATACCAAATTGAATCTAAAAAAAAGTTTAGATACCAAATTAGAAAAAAAAGTCAAGTTCAGATACCAAATATTATATTAAGCCATTATTTAATTTAAATAAGTATATAATATTATTAAAAATACATGAATACACCTCTAATAAAATTTGTTATTTTTTTAAATATTTTTAAATATTTTCTCCTATGAGTTAAACTCATGACATTGATAAATGCACCATTTTTGTATTTTGACTATAACTTGAGCTATAGACATATGTTTTAGAACCATTTCGAAGGAAATTGAAAAATTAGTTAAAGTTATTTCATGAAGGCCAAAAATGTCACGAAAATGTCCAAAAATGACCTAAAAGTTTGACGCGAAAATTGACAAAAAACCTTAAAAAATTTTAATTTATGTAATTAAGGACACTTTTGTATTTTCGCCATTGTATTATTTTTGCCTTACAAATAGGCATTATTAGGTCAAAACTTGGGGACTTATACATAGTCGCTCTTAATTTTATTTTATTTTATGAGTTCCTAAACCCGTTTTTCTAGTAAAATGTTAAGCGAAGTTTGATTTAATAAAGTCATAAGACTTAATTTGCGCTTTAATTTTTTTTGTTCTTTGGTATTCATGCATCTTCTATTTTAATTGCAACTACTCAAGTTTAATGAATGTGCGGTCGGTATTTGATAGCTTATAATGGTTGCCTTGTGAATTAGAATAATTAAACCCGTAATTATTTAATTCATTCTAATACTAGTGATAAATTGCATAACTTGTTTACGTTGTAGTTTATGTTTATGTGGTATGGATGAATGATCTAGCTTAAATGAACCCCATTAAGGAGAATTAGGTCTCTTTCGTTCTTAATGCTTCCGATAAATTAAATATTGGGCGTCGAGGTACAAAGTTATTCATGGGTTAGGGAAATAATTTCAAACGAGTTGTCTTTCGGTTACCGAACAAGTAAGAAAAAATTGGTTGTTCAACTTTGAGTCATTAACTAGAACTAATTTATTAAAGATATTGAAGTTATATTTACGTCGATAATCGAATTTATGAATCAAAAAATTTCTCTTATGGATTTTCTTTTTTATCTTTTATCTTATGATATCTTTTTACTTTGTTTTAAATTTTAAACTCCTTTTATTTTATTTTATTTTGATTAAAGAAATAAAATTATCTTTAACTAAATCTGATAATTGGTGGACTTCCCTAATCCGTATTTTATTCAAATCATGCAAGAAAAACATTACATGACTCTCTTCCAAGAGGAGGAGAATGGCAGCAGTAATCGCTAGAACTTAAGGAAACATAATGCAGCAAAATAAACACTCCCAGCGCATAAGGTAGCTCATAAACACATCCAAACATGCATATATCCATGATACAGCTTATTTGTCTAAGTCTTCAATTTTTGGTAGCCTTATGATCTTCTTCAGGCTTGTTTCCATGGCACCCTGGAATCTTTTCCTTGATCTTCTCCAAGAATCCTTTCTCCTTTGGCTCACCTTCGGTAGGATGCCCATCACAGCCACCACCTTCTTCGGCTTTCTTATGCTGACCAGGGAGTTTTTCTTTTATCTTATCTAAAATCCCTTTCTTTTCCTCTGCATTCTCGGGTGGGATCGATGCATCTTTATGCTCTGTTGCTTCTTTGTCACCGCCAATCTTTTCTTTGATTTTTTCCTTCAATCCCTTCTTCTCCTTCTTCTTCTTCTTCTTCTTCTCACCATCTTCTCCTATCTCTTCTTCATCACTAGACTACAACAAACAAGAAAAAGAAAACGAAATGCCATTATAATCTGGATAATAAATTAAGCTTCTACTTAAATGTTCAGTGATTTGTATATATGAACTAATTGACTCTGCCTAGAGAAGCTTACTGAGCTAGAGCTGCTATTTGAACGATGGAGTTTTCCCATGAGAGTTGGCTTCTCTTCCTTCTTCTCATTGTCTTGCTCCTCATCTTCCTTTTTCATGAAATCGAACATACCACGATCTGTTGTCTCCATCGCGGCCTTGTTGTGATCTCCCTCACCTTGATGACCTTCCATATCGTTGGATTCAGTTAGTACGTAGAATGAAACCAGTAATATACGAGCTTGGAATAAACACTTCACTTCAGTCGCTGAATGTCAACACTCAAACTTTGTTGTTTTACGTTGACAAAGATGAAGTGATATTTATAGGCGAAAGTACTGAAAACCAAATAGAAAACCCACACTTAAATTTGAGGTAACATGGGTCACAACTATCGGCAGTCGAAGGAAGCTATAACCGAGGTGGTCGGTGTGGACGGTCCGCACTAATCAAGAGATGCCGCTTGGTTTTCGATGTGGTCGGTGTTTAAGGTCAGAAGTGAGTCTTAGAATAATCACCTCCAAATATCTTTAATATTGGCCTCCTTCCTGTACTGTAGTAACATCTTTACTTGAGTTGAAATGCGTAATGTGTTCAAAAAAGAAAAAAGAAAAAGCAGCAGCTTAATGAGTAAAATAAAACAGTAGAACCCAGGATCTCGACTCTCAAAATGCAACTTGTGTTTTGAACTAGTGTAAGAACCGAGGAGGTCTCTGCCCTTACCGGAGTTGCATTGTGTCACGTTATTGTGGCTATTTTAGTACTAGCCCATTCAGCCAAGCCGTGTAACGAGGTGCTTGTTTTTGTCGTTTTGTGTCACGTCATTCTTTTTTTTAATTATTTAATGACATGTCAGTTAATTTTTACATGTAATTCATACTTTATTTAATTGATTTTTATAATAATAAATTCCTAAAATCTCAATTAAAAATTAATCAATCCTAATTAATATTTTCTCTTCACTTCTATGCAATCTTTGCTGCTATTTTTTTTTCCGGCAACTACTTTATTATTTTTCTCTTTACGTCTCTGCAACCCCCTGCTGCTAAATTTTTTTCCCGACAACACTGTTGTGCTATTCAATTGCTGGCTTTTCACGTCTCTGCAACTGCTCCTTGTTGCTATTATTTTTTTGTTTTTTCGATAACTAGTGGCTGCTGCTCTATTGCTGGCTCTATTCAATTGCGGATATTATTGAGGATGGGATTGTTAAGGGAAAGAATTTGAATTCGAACATCCAAGTTATGGGAGTGAATTCAGAGAATGAAATCATCAATGGTGAGGCAGTCAAGGATCATGAAAATTCAAGTATTTGATTAATCACTTTCTTAATAAGTGTTCATTTGAATTCGTTTCTAACTATTTACTTGACCTTCTTTTGGTTGTTGGTTCAGATATTAAACTTTTGTTAAATGATTCTTTTATATAAACAAATATCTTTTTTTATATATTACAAAAAATTGAATGAGGTTTTAGTAGTAATCGTAGTTAATTCCAAATTGCAGTTTATATATTGCAAGTTCTGCAAATTAGTGAGACTAAAAAATGGTGAAAAAGAGACGTTAAAGCCAATAAGCAATTCAAATACATATGAAATAGGTAGATATTGTACCATCAAATCAAATTGTTCTATCATGGATGTATCTTGTCATTGGTTTGATAGCCAAATGTAAATCCTTTGTTCCTGCTTCTGTTCAACCAAAAAAAAAAAAACACTAATTAAAGAGATGTACTATTAGATTGTCTTGTAATAGAAGACTTATTATTTCATTAATAAAGTTCATCAACCCTTCTTTTCACAATATACTTTTTATTAATATAATGGCTTAAAGCACAAAAATTTAACAGAAAAAAAAAATCTAAGATTTTTATTTGGTTTGGAGGATATAAAATAATTTAATATCACATTTTATTTAATGAAACATATATTAGATTACATTGGGAGTGATTAAATTACAAATTTACTAATAGTTGAGTGATTAAATATAAACTTATTAATTCTTAAGTGATCAAACTCTAAATTTACTAGTCCCCATCTAACGTTGGTTAGCTTATAACTTTCAACTAGTTTACCGATCAATTTGCATTTTTTGAAAATTCAATAATCAATATATAAATTTTTGAAGTTGAGTGATTAAAATACAAACTTATTAATAGCTTAAGAACTTTGAGCGTAATATACGTATTATTGAAAAAAAAAGGTTTTTGCAAGCAACTCAAGAATCTTTCGTGTTATTTTTATAATTTAATTATTTTAAAATTAATATATATAGAGTACCTAAATTTGGCTATTTATCTCTACTTGGTACTTAAACATTATTTTCAATTTAACCGGTACCTTTTGAAACCAACTTAATGCATTTTTTAAGTACCTAACTATTATTGTTAAAATACACTGATGTGACATTAAAAGCTAAAAACCAATAGCACGGTAATACATGGTAACATCAAATTTTGACAAGTAGCAAAAAAATTTAAAATTTACTAATAAAAAAATTACCACATGTCAAAATAAGAGACTATCATATGTCATTATTCTATTGACCATCAACATATTTTAACCATATTAGTTAGGTACCAAAATAAATATCAAATTGTCTTATTATTTCCAAATTTAAGCACTAGTTGAATCTAAAAGATACCTTTAAGTGCCAAATAGGTATAAATTAACTCCAATGGTTAAGAAAATGTTATTCATTCTAAGAGACCCGAGTTAGAGCACTAGTGTGTACAAGATATGTGTGCATTGTCAAAAGGTTAAAAAAATATGAACAAATACTATCATATAATCATATCAATATATTAAAAAAAATCAAACAAAAGCTCAATTCTAGTTTCAAAAGCAAATTTCAACCAAAACAAATGCAATAAAATCAATAATTTTTCTTTGTTGTAAACGTCAAACGGCTTTCTTTATTCATTACTAGATTCCATTCACTTCAATAACCTATCACTAGACCTCCATCCAAAATAATTTCATCTTTTTGTTTCCCTTAATTGTTCTTGGTATCCTTGGACAAACTCGAATTTATTCAAAATTACAGAGAAGGAACGGTATTCAAACGGTTAACCGATCGATTAATCGAACCGAACTAGTATTAACCAAATTAACTAAAATTTATATGTTCTTTTTTGTTAAAACAAGTATAATACATATAAAAAAATTTTTGATAATGTTCATTTGACCGAATTAACCGAATTAATAATAACCTAATACAAATAATATATAATATTATTTATTAATTCCGGTTAATTCAGTTAATTACACGATTTCAAACTGAATTAACCGTTAATCGAAATTCCAAAAAACCTTTAACTGACCTCTAACCAAACTAAATTGATTAACTGACCAATTAATCGAATTAGATCGATTTAATCAGTTAATACGATTTTAACCGAAGTTTGAACACCCCTAAACATAGCAACATAAGTATCCACCAACAATCATGTATCTGCATTTTAAAGAAGCAAGTTGATATAACATTACAGGATCTTAATCCATGTCAAACTCACGAAACATGTTTTTCAAAAATATCCTAAATAGCTACAGATTTCTAAGTCAGAAAAACAAGAGTTTGTTGCATCATATGCAGACGTACTGAATGGCTGAAAGCCATTTCAAACATAATTTTGAGGTGAAATCATCCTAAGATCACTGAAAATCCAACTCTTCATGTAAACATACTTTGTATTCGAGTCTCACACCCATGTCCAAGTATCAATAGTACTTAAAATGTAACGAGTCTTCTTGGTTAGCTCATCCTTGAAAGTTAAAACTGGAACTTAATCACATAGGTAAGAAACTGCCAATCAACTAACAGACTTTGCCTGGTATAGTCATTAAAAGAAAGCAGTTAAAGCACAATCCAGATTCCGGTCAAAACTTGGCATCCGGGAATTTACCACATCAGTCCATGGAAAATCAGATATAAATATCCATAAATTTGATAAGCAATCCAATGATCAAATCACAAAAATCAGATATAAATAATCCAATGATCAAATCTCTTCTTCCACTTGATCCTAGGGCTAGATAACTTAGGCGTAAGTGAGACACCCCGATCACGGTATAAGCATATAATGACATCTCTAATTAATTTAAATATTTTTCAAACAATTTGCAAATCATCACATAGTCACAGTTCACTATTTATGATCAACAACCACCATACAACACACCCTTACATAAATTATCAATTTTGTAAAACTATCTCTACAACATAAGTCAAACTTGAAAATGAATATACAAATTTTGTATGAAAAAGGACTTCTACCGATACAGTAAATATGCAAAAAAAATCAATGTAGGCATTAGAGTGATAAAATTTAGGATAATAGGTGATAGTTCAGAAGCAAGCCTAAGGTGATTTTTAATCACATGCATATAATGTAAAAACTTCATTATAATCGAAAATTAATCAGTAATTTGCAAAAACCATGCCAAGTCCTGTTCCTCTGGACGTACGTCAGTCAATCTTCTATGACTTTTAACAAAAGGAAATAGAAAGTGGGCAACAAACCAAGTTAAACTAACTAAACACATATATAGGATCTTGAACAGTAATAATAAATAGTCAGTATTATTCTATCAATAAAATTTTATTTAGTTTTCAGCACTTAGCAGACACTGCACATAAGAGTTAATCAGATACCCCACCAGAAGTTTATAAACAGCAAAAGGTATCTCTGCACACAATTTGTTCCAAAGAAAACTCGCCTGAGGAAAATTTTTCATCGATCACTCGGACATCTGCACGTGAAAAATAAAAATGATTTTAACCACTAGGAAAATTAGCAATGTTCATTGGTAGTGAACTAAACCTAACCAAACCAACCCATCAGATCATTTCCAGTTATCAGAGAGCTAAGACAATTGGCTATAAACTTGCCTGGTTTAGAGGATTGTCTGGAGATTTCTTCCATAGTTTCCATATCAAATCCTTGTATTGGGTGTGAGTAAGACCCGGCTTCTCTTCCTTAAGCCTGGGAAGTTCAGCTTCTTCAAATGCCTAAATTCATTCATCAATGAATTTATTGCTATGCAGTCAGATTAAGGCACCAAAATATACTATCCTATAAACAATAAATCTAAATGGGAGAGTGAATGAATTTAGGCTATGCAGTCAGATTAAAGCACCAAAATATACTATCCTATAAACAATAAATCTAAATGGGAGAGTAGTTGAAAATCCAGAAAAGCAACAATGCAGCGGGTACTGAACCTTAAAGGAAGCCTTCAGCCGCCTTTCAGGATGGCGATCGGCGGGGAGGTTATCGGCCACTGACATCTGCGCAATCGCCTCCTCCACACTCCTTGCTTCAATCAGCGAATCATCCCTATTTGTATTCGTCACTAATACCATCCTCTCATACTCTTCTTCCGCCGCCGTCCGACTCTGCTTCTTCTTGGCCTCCTCCTCTTTCTTCGCTATCTCCGCTTGCTCCTCCTCCCTCCTTTTTTGCAGTTGCGCTTCCGTCACCTTAGGGACGGGAATTGCCACACGGTTCGCCTTCTTATCTGGTTTCTTCATCGCTTTATCAATCTCTTTCTCCTCCATCTCCGCTTGACGACGCGCCTCCGCACGGCGTGCAGCGGCTTCAGCTCGTTTCTCTGCGTCTTCCTGGCGTTTCTTGGCCGCCTTGGATTTGGGACCCTCGGCTTCGCGCCAGTAATTCTCTTCTTTCTCCCGGGCTTCACGCTCTTTCCGATCGGATTCGGCGGCGCTCTTGCGCGCACGCGCCTCCTCGGCTTTGCTGTTTACACCCATCTTCTTCGGCATCTTGTAGTAAATATAGGCGTCACTTAGGTTTTCAGTTTCTTTTTGAGAAATTAATTGCAAAAAGTGAAAATATTGGAGAGGATTGCTGATCACCGCGTTTTGATTTTGGGTCTTAAATATAAGAACCTTTGATGACTGCCAAGCGGTTGCAGTTCGGAACTAAGGTTGAGAATTTGATCGAGTCGAGTCAAGTCAAAAAATTTTGAGTTAGTTGAGTTTATAAATCTCATTTTAGCATTCGAATTCAATTTAAAAATTTTTCAAATCGAGTCGAGTCGAGTTAATGAATTCTATTATTTATACTCAATATTGTGTTTACATGGATCGGTTATTTAAATAATAGACGAAATACAATATTATTTAATTACATAAACAATATATATAAGATAACAAAATGATATACAAAAAATATGATATAAGGATACATGTCACTACTACACAAAACATTATATAACAAAATAATACACCAAAAGTATCAAGAGTTTAACCAATTGTTTAACCAAATATAATTCAACACTAAAATTCAACAAAATAGATTCAAGCTTCCTACATAACAAAATCAAGAGTTTAACCAATTGTTTTCACCAAATCAAAACAAAGCAAATGCAATGTTGAAGTTTTCATAAGCATTGACAAAATATCTATTCCAAAAAGTTAAAATCAAACTATCTTCAAGCTTCATCTTCTTCGAACACTATAGATAGTACCGAAAATTCTGTAACAAAAATAAAAATGTATTCTTAAATTATGAAAATATTTACTAGAAAAATTAAAATAAATATTCAATTTTGTGAGTTGTAATTAAGTATGTTACCATCTTCATGTTCCGATAACTTTGACAATTCTAATAAATTTTGAAAGAGAAAAATATTAGTTAAATTGTGAGAATGTTTATAAAAATAAATAAAATAAGCAATTAACTTTTTGGATTAAAGTTAGATCCCTTACCATCATTTACATTTTGAAGTTCTTCCACATTCTCCTCAAAGTTGATAGGATCTTTTGATTTTCGAAGCCAATCTTGTGTGCAAACCAAAGCCTCAACCATAGAAGGAGTCAGAGAACTTTTAAAATTATCTAGAACACGTCCACTCGTACTAAAAGCACTTTCATATGCAACTGTTGAGATAGGAACGGATAACACATCTCGAGCCATTTGCGCAACAATTAGAAATCTTGGACTATTAACTTTCCACCACAATAACAAATCAAATGAATCTGAATTATTTTCACAATCTTCTCCCAAATATCTATCCAACTCAGATTTACTTTCCAAGCCAACACGTTGCTTTTTCTTCATATATTGTTGCATTATTAAGCCTATCTTCGGTTTTACTTGATCTGTTTCATTTTCACTTGAACCTGGAGCTCTAGTAGGAAAATTAGATTCAACTTCAACGTTCATGTGATGGTTTCCCTCAACAACCGCAGAATATTCATCAAACAAATAGTGCAATTCTCTATTAACCATCCTTATAATGTCATTTGCAATTGCAGGAAAAAGCAAGTTGACTCCAAATGCAAGAAAATCCATTTTGCGGCGTGGGTCAAAGATAACTGCTAGATAAATAAGCAAATTCATCACTTTCGAATCACCCTAATACTTCTTGTACTTGTCACTCATTTTTGAAGCCATAGACATTATGTCTAAATCCTCATAATGTTTTCACTAATCGAGAAGACAATGCACATCTATGACTACTTCAAAGAAAGAATTAGAGGTGACATGCAATGATCCAGACACCTTTAATGTGAGTTCATGAAAAGGCTCAAGCACTTTCGTAACTCTTCCAACATTTTCCCAATCATCACATGAGGGGACTCCATATCCAGCACTAAGGTCTAGAAAAAAGTTATGATCATCATGAACATAAGCTTCGAACACACATTCATATTTTTCAGCCACATTTAACATCATATAAGTTGAATTCCATCTAGTAGGCACATCTAGACATAAATGAGCCTTAGTACGTACCATTTTTTCTTCTGCCCGACGGTTGAATTTAGACAACCTTGATGGTGATGCTCTAATATATCTCACAGCTCCTCTAACTCGATCCACAGATATAGAAGCGTCCTTAACCCCTTCTTGAACAATGAGATTAATAATGTGTGCTGTACATCTCATATGTATATATTTCCCATTCGCAACGCAAGCTTTTCGATGAACCAACTTCTTTTTCAAATAATCAACAGCAACACTGTTAGAAGATGCATTATCAACAGTAATAGCAAATACCTTCTCAATCCTCCAATCCCGAAGACATTTCTCAAGGGCTTGACCAATGCTTTCACCTCTATGAGCAGAAATTGGGCAAAAGTTTATAATCCTCTTTTGTAACTTCCATTCATCATCTATCCAATGAGCTGTTAGAACCATGTAGGATATCCTTTGCAATGAAGTCCAAGTGTCTGTTGTTAAACAAATTCTACTGGCCTCTTTTTGAAAAGATTGCTTTAAAGTATTCTTCATGGAATTAAACAAATCAAGACAACCTTTTCTAACTGTCCAACGAGATGGAAGATGAAACCTTGGGCATGCTATAGAAATAAAGAACTTAAAACCCTCCCCTTCCACAAATTTAAAAGGCAATTCATCCAAGATAATCATATGAATCAATGCATTTCTAATATCATCTTGATTAAACACCCAAGTTGAGAAATCTACATTTTCTTGGCTAGATTTTGTAAAAGCAAGTTCTATTTGTTTAAGATCAGAGATATTCCCTCGAGGTTTTCTTGAGCAAGTCTTCAAATGGTTATTTAGATTGGTGGTAGAAGCTCCGGTTTCCATTGTGTAAGAGACATCGCAATAATTACATTTTGCCCTTTTCTCCCTATCTTTTGTTGAGTATTTGCTAAAATGTTGCCAACAAGATGCCCTTAGTGTGGTTTTTCTTCGAATATTTCCCTTCTTTGTTATGCGAACAACTTTAGTAGGAGAAGTAGGTGTAGCTTCTTGTAATGGTTTTTTGCTTTGAGACGTTTGCGATGACATTGAGTCATTCATCTACAATAATAAATATAACCAATTAAAATTACAAAATATAATCTACATTGCTATGCTAAGAGAGCAATTTGTATAGCACGCTAGAACATTGTTCTACTAAGAGATAAAAAAAGGATAGCCTTTTATATATGAGTGGAAGACATACATTGGTAGTATTAATTTAAAAAAAAAAACGAATAAGATCAATTATAGTAAATTACTAGGTGAACGAGGACTTGTCGCAAAATCAAAAAAAACAAATAGCCATAAAAAATATGCACACAACAGTCAAAATGAAATCAGAACCAAGAGCAAAGTAGATGGAGGCATTAAACTATATATAGCGAAATTCAATTCATAAAACAATGATTGATGTATGTACATGCATGCATGCATCCATCCATCCAAGTGCTGAAAAAGTTTGAATCCTTCTAAGCATGTATGTGATGTATGCATGTAAATTAATTCATTATTATAACAACAATGAATCCTGAAATAACTTTTTTGATTTGATTTTGTTTGTGTAACATTATAGAACTTGGTCATAATTGTGCTTGAATATGCCTTTTTCTAAAATCAGCTACTCATGAATAGTTAAATAAGATATTATCCTCTTCTGTGCGGTAAACAACTATTGTGTTTTTCAATTATTATGGTTAATAATTTGGTACCTAAGTTAACTATATAAATATTTGCAGTTTGGTTAGGCTGTGGTTATACTCTATGAGTAGAGTATGATAAACAACATAAAGAGTTCTCTATTTAATATGGTAATTCTCAATGATTTGATGAATGTAGATGCTTAAAATACCATGAGAGAGTATCGTCTTAGGCAATTAGAGATTTGAAATTTAACGAACTTTTGTTGATAATATGGACTTAATTATTTATAGAAAAATGATAATAATTTATTTCTTTTATTTGACTTCAGGTTTCTGGACTAATAAATACAAATTCTAGAGTTGCCATATTGGCATTAGCATCTAATGTTGTACACAAGCTCTGCAAATGGCAGAGCAATTATCGCAACGTAACTGGGAAAGTGTGTTAATTTTTTTAACAACTCTTTGCTAGGTTGCATACCTGGTTTCCAAATTCTATTTTTAGTTCTTGGAACCTTCTTTTAATTTTCATGAATAAACAGGTTATAGATAAACATCCTATGCAGTTTATAAACATCCTGTGCAGTTTATAAAATATGACAAAAAAAGATAAAAAGAGGAAAATAATAGAAAAAAGAAGAAGTTAAAGGGATATAGAATTAGAAACTAGAAAGTATAAAAGTGTAAAGTAAAATTATAAAAAAAAAATTCTATGAAACTAGAGCTTTTTGTAAAATCATAAACATGATTTAACTAAAAGTCTAAAACTGTTGCAGACAAAGCCAAAGTAAAATATATATATATATATATAATCTTACCTTAAAGCTTAAAGAATCAGTAGAGTCAATAATGGGTAAAAGAGGCGTGAGAACTGGAAGGGAAGGAATCAAAATTCAAAGTAAACAGAGGTAGGAACTGTCGAACTGAGAAGGAAGAATAAAGCCAAAGTGGGGGGGGGGGGGGGGGGGGGGGTGAATTTGGAAGATGGAACGGCAGGAAGCAAAAATAATTAAATAAGGATGGAATTAAAATTTAAAAATTTTTTATTTAATATTTATTAAAACTACATAGTTTTGATATTTCTTATTCGGATTTTCGGATAATTCGAATTGTGAAAATCACATCCGAGTTAAACCAAAAAATTTGAATTTTTTATTCGAGTTGATCCGAATAACTCAAATAACTCAAATAACTCGAACTATTTAATTCAAAATTTGAATTTTTTATCGAGTTTTTTGAGTCGAATCGGATTTTGCTCACCCCTATTCGGAACTAACCTCGTAATTTTTACTATTATTTTTTAGGCATATCAGCGTCTGAAAAACTAAAAAATTACAAAAAATTATAAGTATATATTTTTAAAAAATTAAAAAAATAAATTTAAAAATATAAAAATAAAAATACTGGTTTTTACAAATAAAAAAATTAATATTTTAAAAATTTTATAAATAATTAGAGCTTCAACCTGAAATCGTTCTCGGAAAATTTTATAAGTTTTGGGTTTTTTTCAAGTGATAAATTTAGATAAATTATTTTTTAAATTTATTTAAATAATAAAAAATAACATTATTTCAATTCAAATGATAATATAAATAATAAAAAATAACATTATTTCAATTCAATCACTCAACTTTCATTTTTCGAAACAAATAGTCACCGAATTAACATTTCAGTCCCTCAACTTTAAAAATGTGACAAAACAGTCATTTTTGACGTTTTTCGTCACAAACATCACTGAACAGTGACGTGGCATGTGACAGCGTCGGAGGAGTGTAGGTTAACATCCAGCTAACCGGTTAACACCTATATCAACATATTTTATGGTTTAAGAAGGGGTAAAAATAAGAAAAGAAGAGAAGGAGGAGAAAAAGAAGAAATGTCAGTTTAGGAGCCATTTGAAGCACTGTCTGTAATAGAAATGTCTAGTTTAGGAGAATCATTTCGTATATCGCCGGAATATGCCATTGGCGTCGGACTTTCTATAGTTCAACAAGATCTGATCGGTTATGTCGATCCAAGTTTTCCACTTTCAAATCTCTCAACGGTGAAAAAAAAAGAATGGATACCTTGCATTAGTTCTTATCTCAATCGCTCAACGCCAACACTTTGATCTTCGAAAATCAAATGGATCTTGTGTCCTTTGAAATCGCCTCCACCGTCCATCAAGTTATCGTCAATGGTACTGCTCTCCTCTCTTCCGCCTCAAAATCCCAATACCCGAATCTGATACCAGACTCGACTCCAAAACCAAAACTCGATCTCGAGGATGGCGATGAATGAGAGTTGGAGATAATCGAGTTAAACGCGGTGAAGTTGCTGTCAGAACATTTACAAAATCCAACATAACGTGACACCAATTTACGAATGCATATGAGGGCTCATGAGAATCAATACAAAACTCTAGAGGCATTAGCAAAAAAAGCCAGAAAACATTTCGGAAGTCATGAATTCGGGTCGAAAAACTCAATTTTCATGCTCGTACGGGGGCTGTAATAAGAACAAGAAACACAACAAGTTTAGGCCATTGAAATCCCTTATTAGTATGAGGAACCATTTCAAGAGAAGCCATTGTTCGGAAAGGTACAGCTGCAATAAGTTCCATAAGAAGAAATTTTCGATCTTGGCTGATTTGAAGAGCCATTTGAAGCACTGTGTAGGCAATGGCAACGAGGAAGAGAGTAAGAAATAGAAGTGTAGTTGTGGGAATAGTTTTTTCAGTAAAGACAAGCTCTTTAGACCCTTGTCTTTGTTCGAAGGGCATATGCCGATAGTGGCAGTGAAGGAAGAAGAAGATGGAAAAAATAAGAGGAGTGGTGGGAAAGGGAAGAGTGTATGGAAGATGGGCTTGGGTTTTACTACTATCATAACTTTTCTAAGCAGTGAGAATTATTGTTTGACCCTTCACCTGGTATCTACGTGACGAGTTAACTGGCCACATGAGCTAGTTAACTTGCCATGTCATCATGCCCGTTAAGCTCGTTATAGAAATTGTTAATTAGTGACTGTTTTGTCAGTTTTTGATAACGTTAGTGACTATTTTTTTACATTTTCAAAGTTGAGAGACTGAAATGTTAACCCGGTAACTGTTTGTTCCGAAACAAACAGTCATCAGGATAATATTTTAGTCCCTCAATTTTGAAAATGTGACAAAACGGTTACTAATGTTATCGAAAACTGACAAAACAGTCACTAATAAATAGTTTTTGTAACGAGCTTAACGAGCATGTTGACGTGGCAAGTTAACTAGCCGATATGGCCAGTTAACTTGCCACATAGATACCAAGTGAAGGGTCAAACAGTAATTCTAACCACTTAGAAAAGTTATGATGGCAGTAAAACCCAACCCATCTCCCAAACACTCATCCCTTTCCCACCACTCCTCTTGTTTCCTGCCATCTTCTTCTTCCTCCACTTCCATTGCCAACATATGCCCTTCGAACAAAGAAAAGGGTCTAAAGAGCTTGTCTTTCTTGCAAAAACTATTCCCACAACTACACTTCCATTTCTTACTCTCTTCCTCGACACTGCTGTCAACACAGTGCTTCAAATGGCTCTTCAAATCAGCAAAGATCAAAAATTTCTTCTTATGGCGCTTATTGCAGGTGTACCTTTTCGGACAATGGCTTCTCTTCAAATGGTTCCTCTCACAAATGAGGGATTTCAACGGCCTAAACTTGTCGTGTTTCTTGTTCCTATTACAAACACTGTACGGGCATGAAAACTGAGTTTTTCGACCCGAATTCATGACTTTCGAAACGCTTTTTAGTTTTTTTGCTAATGCCTTTGGAGTTTTGTATTGATTCCCGTGAGCCCTCATATGCATCTGTAAATTGACGTCACGTTATGTTAGATTTTGTAAATATTCTGACAGTAACTCCACCATGTTTAACTCGATTATCTTCGACTCTCATTCATCGTCATCCTAGAGATCGGATTTTGTTTTTAAAGTCGGGTCTGGTATCGGATTCGGGTATTGGGATTTTGGGGCGGAAGAGAGGAGGGCGGCACTATTGACGATAACTTGATGGACAGCAGAGGCGATTTTGGAGGACACAAGATCCATTTGATCTTCGGAGATCAAAGTGTTGGCGTCAAGCGATTGAAATAAGAAATGATGCAAGGTATCCATTCTTTTTTTTTCACCGTTGAGAGATTTGAAAGTGGAAAACTTGGATCGGCATAACCAATCGAATCTTGTTGAACTATAGAAGGTCCAACGTCGATGGCATATTCCGGCGATATATGAAACGGCTCTCCTAAACTAGACATTTCTATTATATACATTTCTTCTTCTTCTCCTTCTCCTTCTCTTCTTTTCTTATTTTACCCCTTCTTAAACCCTAAAATATGTTGATATAGGTGTTAACCGGCCAGCTGGATGTTAACCCACACTCCTCTAACGCCGTCACATGCCACGTCACTGTTCCGTGACGTCTGTGACGGAAAACGTCAAAAAGGACTGTTTTGTCACATTTTCAAAGTTAAGGGACTAAAATGTTAACTCGATGACTGTTTGTTTCAGAAAATAAAAGTTGAGTGACTGTTGATATAATTTACCCAAATTATAAACACAAATGTATATTTTTTTTAAAAAATTACAAAAAAATAAATTTAAAAGTATAGAAATAATAAAAAATTACTAATTTTTAACAATAAAAATTAATATTTTTAAAATTTTATAAATCATTAGAGCTTCAACCTCGTTCTCTGAAAATTTACTAAGTTGTAGGTTTTTTTTAGTGATAAATTTAGATAAATTATTTTTTAAAATGATTTAAATAATAAAAAATAACATTATTTCAATTCAAATGATAATTTAAATAATAAAAAATAACATTATTTCAATCCAAATGATAATTTAAATAATATTTTTATTACCTAGAGAAAAATTATTTGTCTTTAGATTAATATCTTAGTTTACAAATAATTTTTTTAAATGAAGTAGATATCTAAATATTAATATACGCATATATTACTTTAAAATATTAGAATACAAATATTTTTTTGAATCTTTATGATCACAATGTCAAATCAAATGCTACAAATGTTCAAATATGTCATCGTTCTCCTTAAATCCATCACTATTGTCAAGGGGTTGAATAGACTAAAAAAACCCGCATTGAACAAAAAGAGCATGTATATGATAATAGACGTAGAAAGCTTACTCTAGATATTAAATAGGAGTCCAAGTCAAATAAACATGGTGTTAATAACACTAAGAAAGAACTAAAAATTTATGTATTTTAAAATATTAAAAATTTGACATAAAAATTTATTCGATATTTTAAAAAATATATTTAAAATATAGTTTTATAAAAATTGATTGTATTTTTAATTAAATACAATTTTTATATCAATTTTTAAAATATAGTTCCAAGTCGAATAGGGGATTAATAAATGAAATAAACTAGTAATAAATTTCATTAAGTTATGTTACAAATAGTACAAGGATTAAATTGGAAAGTGAGTTAATTAGATAAATTGGATTAAGATTTGATAAGTCCTTGCTAAGCAATTTGACATGGCCTTAAAATTAATTGTTAAACAATGATTTGAGTTATTGTTTTTATGAAGGCTTAATAATCAATGATTTTTATTATTAATTTTTATTAATTAAGGTTAATAGATGTATAAGTGATAGTGGGAGAGAATTGAAAGGAAAAGAAAAGGTTCACTTCATTTCTTCCTCTCCAAATCGAAAACAAAGAAAGAAAAGAGGTCTTGGTTCATCCTCCATTGCCGTCCCTCAAAAGCTTAGGTAAGTGAGATCTTTCACTTAAATTTTGTATGAATCCTTAGCTTGTAACGCAATTAGATTAGTGAATTGATAAGGTTTTGATTAAGTTTTCATGTTGAATCTTAAAGTTAGAGAGAGATAAGGTGAGAAATTAGGATGAAAATGATATATAGCGATAGCTTGAGATCTCTAGAATGTAAATACAAAGTCAAATTTAGATTTGATTGGGTAGGTTGAAAAATATAGAGATTTTGGAAACTAAAGTTTGAAGGGATTTAATTGAATAAAGTGCATTTCAAGTTTAATGGGTATGTTTCTATATTTAATGTGGGTAACTAATGAATTTTTCGTAATTGAATTTATCATATGTAGCTAAAGACGACGTCTAGATGTCGAGGGATAAAAGAAAAGCGAAACTCGTTGACAGATAACTATTTCAATTTGTGCTCTCTTAATTTGACTTCTAACTCATGCTTTAGTAGATAGTTAATTATAATAAAATAATATTAATTCTGAACATGATTTAAGGCATGTATAAACTTGATTACTCAATACCGATTGAGTTATTTGTAAACATGTATATTTGTGGAATTTAATTATGATAATGATATGTTATATTGGTTATAATGTTTTTAATGATCATTGGTAAATAATAATGTACTATTAATGGTGCCGGATAGAGTTACGAGTATTATCAAGAGCATAAAAGTTACCTTGATACAGTATCACATCATCATAAAGAGATGGCATGTCTAGGATTATAGTCCATTTCTTATCACTACACTTAAACATTGCTAATTTCCCAGAAACATGGATTGTAAGTAAAACAAAACCATCATTAGCGTTATTGTTTAAACGTTGCTAATTTCCCAAAAAGCTCTTCAAGATAGAACCATCAATGTCTCGTGATTTTCAGCTGAATTTATTGCTGGAAAATTATGATCAGACCCAGAAGAGAGAATGGAATCCATGTCTTGAAAAATATTTATGAGACTATTTACAAGAAATAATGCTTTCCGCATGAAGATCGATGGCCTTCACATTAGTTCTTCATCACCATTCATCTCATGTTTTTCTCTCTCATACAAGTGACAAGCCATTGCTACGGAACAAGCTCATAAAGTCTCTCCTGCGAGATTACTCCAGGAAGCAGCAGCATGAGGTATGCAGTACTACTTTTACGAAAGTAATCCAGACACCATTGATTCAATAGGTGACATACTAAAAACATGCCTGCTCCATGACTTCATTGCTTCAAATTATTTCTCTAGCAATTTAGCATGCATGATCAACATTACAGCGGGTTATGCTTTAAATAACATTAAAAACGGTACACACTGTTAATACATTCAGAACCCCCATGATATAGTTTTACATATTTTAGATGATAATTTGAATTTCCAGGATATTGAATTTTGATATGAATGTGTTTATCTTTTGGAAACATAATTAATTACAGGGAATGATGCTGGAGTTGATCCAATACAGCAAGCCATCCATAGTTCCAATAGCTGAAAAGATTGAAGGTTTAACTTTGACATTGGGTTGGAAAGTCTCGAAGAAGCTTGTGAGGGAAATTCCTATCTTTTGAAAGAAGTTGAGAAGCTAATTTCCTTTTGTCTAAAACAGATCTGTCCACATGCTAGGCCCAAGTCCCACATGAGCTTTTTTTTTAACTCAGGTTTTATTTTGGTTATAAGATAGAGATTTTAAACTTTTTTCCCTTTATTGTGATTTGATTTTGGATTCTCTGAGTAGAGGTGCTCATGGGTCACGTTGAATCGGATTCGAATTGCATCTAAGCATGATATTAACATAGTTTATGTTTGTTCAAGTTCAATTCAGCCCGGCCCAAATTATGGACCCAAAATTTTTCCCAAACTTATTTATATTTACAAAAAATTAATCCAAACTCATTTTAGGCCCACTTAGATTGTTTTTTTAATTTTTTAAAAAATATTTATTTTTTTTATTTTAATATTTAATAATTTTATACATTTTTTATTTATTAAAAATTTGTATATAATCATAACATTATTTTAATGTTTACATTAGAGTAGTATTATATATTTAGTATAGGTTTATCTTTTTAATGTGCTCTAAATTACATAATATATAAAACTAACATAACATAAAATATTATAAACTTAAAATGAGTCAGGCTGAACCGAGTTTGGACTTTGAATGTTCAAGCTCGAGTACAAAAAATATTTTAAACAGCCTAAGTTTTTTTGCCCATATCCATTTTTCGGGTCTAATTTTTTTTTCAAATCCTTCCAAATTTTGGACGAATAGCCCAACCCATGAACAGGTTTAATTGTAAGCTTAAACTATTATATTTTATACTATGGAGATTTTAAAAATATATTGGTAAATTATATTAGTAGTCATCTAACTATTAGTAAATTTTTTTTTAATCACCCAATTATGAAAAGTTATAAATTGGACACTTAAGTGTTAATAAAAATATTTTGATCATTCAATTATAAAAAAATTACAAAATAAATCATTATTCAGTTATTCAATTTTGTTTTTTAACACCCAATAAACCAAGACACTCAATAAATCCAACTTTCATAAATAAATTGAATATATAAAGAAAGTTAAAATTTTTAAAATTTTTTAAAATAATAATTTTGAAACCTAAATAAGTTAATTAATGATTCAAATTTATCATATTATAATATATCTTTTTATTTTTTTGCTTTGAAAGAATTTTTAAATATACATGTTTACAAATTTATGTGTTCTAATATAGAATTAGTTATACTGTAATAAAATTTTAATTTGATATATTTAATTTTTTAATTTAACTCAAATAATTTTATTTGATTCAACTCAACTAGACTCGAAAAATATTTTAAATCAAATTAAAATAATAAAATAAAATTTATAACTCGACTAATTCAAAATAATTTTATTTGATTCGATTATATTCAATGGAATACTCATCCTTACCAAGACATTAATGTGGGATAATAATATAAGAGAAAGCAATAAAGATAAGGTACAGAAGCACCATACGCTGACCCAAATTTAATCATGACAGCGACATACATATATTGCAGAGATAAGGAGCGACAATTACCTCTTCATTTAATCTGTGTATGCCAGCTTTAGCAAAGCATTGTAGGCACGTGATCAATATCCCACTTTTCTTTTTCTTCTTTTTTAATTTTATTTTAATTTTAGTCTTTAACATATTCTCAAACTTTATCTACCTTCTTTATGTTGACACATGTCATATAAATACCATTTTTTATTTTATAAAATGGTTAATTTTCAGTTCTAACCGCTTAAATTTAAAATTTAGTCCTCATACTTTAAATTCTTAATATAATTCGGTCTTCATAAATTTATAATGTTATTAATTAATTCAAATAATTAATATAATTAATTTTTTAATTAAAATATTACTTGATTATATATAATTTGAAAGTAGATTTTAAATTTTTTTAAAAAATAGAAGAATTAAATTCTTGAAAATAAAGTCATTGTTGTTAGAATTGAAATGATCGAATAGATTGGGAACCAATCGAAGTATTGATCCTGAGAAAAGCGTCAGACTAGTTTATTTGTGAACCTATACGAATTGTAGATCAAGTTAAAAACTTGATTGAAGTGGCTTTTTTATTTTCTAAATATTTCTTACTTTTATGATTTTTTTTAATGATTTCTTTAATCCAACCGTATGAATCAATAGCTTGATCAGTATGACCACCAGTCCAATTCTAAAAATTTTATTTAGAGTACATTTTGATTTTCAAAATTTTATTGTATAATTTGATGCAAATAAATAATCAACCCAACGGGTAGCATAGATCAACTATACTAATAAGGATTAAAAATTTGACCATAAAACAAAGAAAAATTTTGATACACATATTTTCTAAAAATATTTTATTGATAATTATTTCAAATGTTTTGGCATCATTAATTAGTCAGATTGTTGGATATTTAAAAAATATATAAAAAGATAAAACCTAATAAATTTAAGATTGTACTCATATATAATTAAAATTAAGCAATCAAATATGATTTAAACTCGAATTAAGGTTTAAAATTTGTAATTTAAAGTGTATTTCAAAACTAAAAGATAACTCTTCGATCGATATGCAAATATCTCAATCCAGAAATATTTGGATCCCATCCAAAAACTCGCCGCGAATTGATCGATCTTTTGAGGTTGAAAAACAACTTCGATGAATTTAAGTTAATAAATTTTGCCCATCAACAAATGTATCACATCCTAAGTTGGACTTCAATTTTTGTGATCTTTTGAGCTTATCAAATAGGCCTTGTAAAAGGTTAAATACAACATATTCTGAGGCGAAAATTTAAGCGTCATATTCGCATCATAACTGATTTTAATGGTAACTTTTACTTGAATAAAAATATCAATTTGTATTTATTTATAATATTAAAAAATAATTTTAATTAATATATAATTACAACATTAATTAAGTGACGATTAATCTAAAATAATAAATATGATTGAATATAACTACAAAGCCTAATTCAATATTATCTATTTAAAATTTTACATTCAATTATTTTTTTTCTAAATAATACTACTTTTCTTATTATTTAATATTGATTAATAATATAATAAAAAATTGTTTTTAATGTTAATTTAATAATATAATAAACAATAAAAATATTTTCTCTCATTTAAAAAGTTAGATCAAACTTGTGGTTTTATATATGATAATGAAGATGAAAGGTGGCATCACATGGTTTGGTGTTTAAATTTTATTTCAAAATGTGAGGATGAATAGGTAATTTCACTCCAATGTGAGTTTGCAGTCATTATTTTCATTGTTGTTTCTTTTTGTTTTCCATAGTTTATAATAATTAGATAGAAACAAACACATAAAAACAATAATTAGAATACAATAAAAAATATGAATTTGACATTAACACATAAATTTTATAAAATACTGCAAGTTTAATTGGAAATCGCACCTGGCCCGCTCAAAGCAATTAAAAAATAATTTATTTCTTTATGAGTTTCTTTAAGCTAAAAGCAAAAAAATGAACAAAAACCAAAAATCTCTCTCCCCTAGTTGTTTCAATTTTTGCTCATCAATCTCAAAAACTCACAAACTTTAATAAATAAAAAAAACATTGAAAAAAGACAGTAAACACCTAAAAAGCTCAAGCCACTTGATTCAACCAAAATAGAAAATCATTCTAACGAACCTCATTTAATCTTTTGTCAATGAAACCCTTTATAATAACCTGTTGCGTGCCAATAGAAGAAGAGATAAAAAGAACTGAATGTCATGTTGGTTCCAAACATTGTCGATTGGTATTTTTATATTTTAGATTTGAAAAACTCGTCTCGACCTTGGTTGAAAGAAACCATTGATATTGATGCTAGTATTTCTAAATTTTAGATTTGAAATTTCATTTGTGACAGTGAAAAATTAGAAAGGTTCTTTTTTACTTTGTTTAGAAACAAGAGCTTTATAATATTTACTTTTTTTTAATCATTTTTTATATTTATATATTCTTTTTGAAATTTTAATAATTTATATATATTTTTACCTTAAATACTTTTTAAATTTTTAAATAATTTTTTATACGTTTCTACAATTTTTAAAGTTAATAAGTGTTAATTTTTCCATTCATTTAGGAGTGCTTTGACAAATAATGTTAGTTCAATGACTAAAAAAAGAAAAACAAAAAAAATTATGTTGTAAATGTTGAGGGCTAAATTTATTTAATTTTTTAGAATTTAAACTAAAATGATAAATTTTACAAACATTAAGGGTCAAATTTATTGAATTTATTATATTTATTATCAAATTGATAAAATATATAAACATTAAAAAATTAAATTTATTATTAGACCAATAAAAATTCAACATCAATTTTCAAATGGGGGTTAAGATTGGATGACTAAAAATTTTTGATAAAAATAAAGTATACGAATATTTCTATACTTTACCCATAAAGTAATTATAGAACAAGTTTGGTGAGAATGGGACTACCCACCATGCTGTACCCCCATTAGGAATGATTGAATGGAAAAATAATAAAGTACGATTGTTGTGGTGTCATTCACCAAATCCCTGGAGATTGCATATCAACTGGAAAATGATGAAAAGCTAAAATCACATGATAAACGTGGTCCATTTATTTAACCATTAATGTGTATGGGGTAATCAACAGTGTTAATTATGATCATCACAAAATAATCTATGTACCATTTGCAAATAAACGACAGTAAACTAGACAAATCATACACAATTCTTTATATATAAGGGCAACTAATCAGCCGTCATTAGATCTTTTAAGATCTTAAAGAAAATATTATATTACTACAACTACTTTATAGGATATGAATTTATGAATATTATTTCGATTTGAATAGTGTTCCTAGGTAACCCTTTTGCTTCTATATAATGGAGCTTCAACAAATGCTTTGTTCATCAAGATTTGAGTTTGGGGTTTTGTAAGTTTTCAAAGAGAGATGGGAGATATAAAAGTGAGAGGAAAGAAAGAAGATGAAGATGAGAAAGCAGAAGTAGATATTTGGAATTATGTATTTGGATATGTTAAGATAGCAGTAGTTAAATGTGCCATTGAGCTTGGGATTGCTGATGCGATTGACAAGCATGGAAGCCCCATGACACTCTCCCAGCTAACCACTACCCTCAATTGTCAATCATCTCGTCTTTATCGTATTATGAGGTTCTTGGTCCATTACCAAATATTCAAAGAGGAGCCCGTAACTCAAGATTCCATTGGTTTTGCTCTCACGCCTTTGTCTCGTCGATTGATTCGACATGGCGAAAGGAGCATGGCGGCTTTTATTCTACTAGAGAGCAGCCCTGTTATGTTAGCACCGTGGCATAGTCTAAGTGCTCGTGTCCTTGACAGTGGGGATTCACCGTTTGAGACAGCAAACGGGAAGGATGTATGGAGCTACGCAGAGGAGAACCCTGGACATAGCAAACTCATAGACGAAGCAATGGCTTGCGATGCTAGAATGGCGGTGCCGGCCATAATCAAAGGATGTCCTCAAGTGTTTGATGGCATTAAAAGTTTGGTTGATGTTGGTGGAGGCAATGGGACTGCTTTATCTATGTTGGTAAAGGCATTCCCTTGGATTCATGGCATCAACTTCGATCTTCCCCATGTTGTAGCCGTTGCCCCAAAAGTCGATGGCGTCGAATACGAAGGAGGAGACATGTTCAAGTGTGTCCCAAAGGCAGACGCTGCTTTGATTATGGTTAGTAATGAAAACTTTGTTTCCTTTACCAATTACATTTGAGTATGACAAATCTACCTATTTGTGAATTGCAGTGGGTGTTGCACGACTGGAGTGATGAGGAATGCATACAAATCCTAAAGAAATGTAGAGAAGCCATCCCACAAGACAAAGGGAGGGTCTTAATTGTTGAATCTGTGCTTGAAGAAGATGAAAATGACAAGCTAGAATTTGTGGGGTTGATGTTAGACATGGTGATGATGGCACATACTAACAAAGGCAAAGAAAGGACCCTAAAGGAATGGAAGTATGTTCTTGGAGAGGCTGGATTCACCAGAATCAATGTAAAACCCATTCATGCTGTTCAATCTGTCATTGAAGCTTATATTTAGAAATTCCGTCTTGCCTGCTGTCTTTTAACTTGGTGTTAATAAATGGCTTCTTTTACTATTAAACCTTGAATCTTGTGGGGGTCTTTTATTGGCCAAACCATATGAGATCTGTTGTGGGAAAGATGCAAATTTCTTTTTCCTTCTGTTAATTACTAGTTTGGCTTCTACTGTTTGTTCCCTTTAATTGACTTCAATCTTTATATAATTCTCTAATGCCACCTCCCCCAAACCAACTTTGTATGAAATAAAGAGGCAAATAATTTTTTAATTCATAACGAAAATGTTGAAGTGACATTAAATTATTAAAAAATAAATATAAATGACCTGTAATCCTTTTCTATAAATATAAAATATAATATTGAATTATTTTCGCATTAACTACTATAGTAAGAATTCATTATTTTTTAAAGGGATAAATATAAAATTAGTATTTGAATTTGTTCACTTCTCCCAGATTGATACTTATAGTTTTTTTTCTCAAATTGGTGCTCGAATTTTTTCCCCGTCCACTGGTTTGGCACATAAGTCTAATATCTTTTAAGTCTGAGACACGTGATAGAATAATATTATGACATGTGGCATAAATGACGTTATAATCTAAAAAAATCTTGACTTCCCCCCCCCCCCAACAAACAACCCAATTTTCTTCTTTTGGTGAAATGTTACTGTTTTTTTAGCTCTTTCCCCGGCACCCGATTGGGCATCTTTGAATCTGCGTGTTCTTGTTTGTATTGAATGTTCTGGTGTTCACCGTAATCTCGATGTTCACATATCAAAGGTAAATTTAATAAATTATAGGTTTAATATAACATTTGATATCTGAACTTGACTTTTTTTTTCTAATTTGGTACCTAAACTTTTTTTTACCCTATTTGATACCTGAACTTAACATTTTTTTCCTAATTTGATACCTAAGCTTTTTTTAGTTTGAATTTGGTACCTTAATTTATTAAATATTATAAAAATTACGCAAAACAATAACATTGTTAATTTTTTTTTATTCTGCTACAAAAATATTGTCAGTTTTAGAGAAAATTCATGTTAAAAATAGTTTTTTAGTTATGCTTAACGAATTAGTATTAAAAAATTACGTAACAAATTAGAAAAAAGAGCAAAGTTCAAGTACCAAATTAGATCCTAAAAAGTTTAAGTATCAACTTAAAAAAAGTGTCAAGTTTAGGTACTAAATTAAAAAAAAATATCAAGTTTAGATATCAAATGTTATATTAAGTTTAAATTATATATGACCTTTTTTCTGCATTCCTTATTGAGAATCCTGCATCACTAAAACTAAAGTATTTTATTTATCAATTGTTCTTTCTCTTGATTTTCTTATGTTTAATCAGTCAATGGTTCTCGGTAATGAAGGAGTAGCTTGACTTTTGCTTGTTAGAGTTTGTATTAATTGTTTCCGTACACAAAAAATTCGAGCATTAATCTGGAACAAAAAAAATTATAAATATCAATTTAAAAGATAGATAAATTCAAGTATTAATTTATATTTAACTTTTTTTTAAAGAAAATGTATAAATGCTTGAATCCCCACGTAACCTTTAACGTGGTTAAAAATAAAATTTTCAGTTCTTCTACTTCTAACACGTGTTCAAGTAATAAAAATTAAAAAAAAGGAGTTAATCCTACAGATTAGTGTTGGGATTATCAACAAAGCTTTTACACGTGGTCTTCTTAGCAAGTAAATTAATATATATTTTGTAATTCAATGTCTAACACTATTTATATTCCCTTCTCACTTTTAAATAAAAGAAAAAATATGTTTCAACGTACTCGAATTTAAGTATCCATGCTTTGGCAATAAAATCAATATCGATGTTT
This sequence comes from Gossypioides kirkii, assembly GCA_005610355.1. Taxonomy (NCBI): domain Eukaryota; kingdom Viridiplantae; phylum Streptophyta; class Magnoliopsida; order Malvales; family Malvaceae; genus Gossypioides; species Gossypioides kirkii. Next base: position 13,777,139 of record CP032254.1, on the reverse strand, counting down.
TTTAAACTTGATCGGTGATCGAAACGATCAAACCAAGTCAGCTCAACTAGTTTTTTAGTTGGTTCAATCGATTCATACTGATTCTCGATCTATCCAGTTCAAAGCCACTTTCTGAACAGGTCTCCTTGCCGGTCCAATCCGATTCAAACAATACTGGTTGATACTAATCAAGTTGGTATCACGAGTTAACTCGACACTGATTCAATGAAAGAAACTACTAAAATAACCTTGCATATTTTAAATAAGTTATATTATTATGATGATATTTTTTTTCTTATTTAAAAAAACTGATAAAAAATTACAAATATTAATATTTGAACTCATGCCACCGATATTTAAATTTTTTTTCTTTACCCCTTCAATCAAAACATTTTTTAAATATTTTTATATATTTTAATTTCATTACACAAATTATTTTAGGTTTAAATATGTAAAAGGTCCAAGTAATCTTTTGAAATTTAAAGTTTAGTACCTATACTTTAACTTTGAGAAATCGAGTTCCTGTATTTTTTATTTAAAAATTTTGATCCCTCCGTTTAATTTTTCGTTAAAGTTAATGATGTCAAAAGTAAGTTAATTTTTTAACCCTTAATATTTACAATTTTTGTCAATTTGGTCCTTACACTTTTAAAGTACATAAAAAATGACATCATTCAAAAATATATTTTGGCAAAAAAAAATTGTGACAAATATATTTTTAAAAAATGATATAACAAATAAACAAGATTTTAGTAGAAATGATAAATTTAATATATTAAAAATCACAATGTTTTATGTTCAAATCTCATCTTTCGAGTGTATGTTTTAGGTGTATAACATATTTTTCTTATATTTTATATAAAACTTAAAAAAATAAACACGAAAAATGAGATTTGAACATAAAACATTGTGATTTTTAATATTTCAAATTTACCATTTCAACTAAAATTTTATTTATATATATATATATATATATATTTAAATGTATTTGTCACAAATATTTTTCATCCAGTGCCAAAATCTAATTTTGAATAATGTTTTTTTTATATTACAGTTTTTTTAATCACGATTTAGTATTCTTTTATTATAATATTTGGAATATTATTCAATTTTGAAAAAGGTTTTATTTTTATCATTAATTTTTTTATCATGATTTAAATATTAAATATTAAATATTGATGAATACTTTTACTGATATTTTAAATATTAAATTTCATTATTGTTTTCCTTTAAACTTTAATTATAATTTAAAATTGTTTATGATTGTAATTTTTAATTATTATGGTAATAGGAAAGAAGCTTAAGCAAAACATAGTGGGTAGGGTAATAAACAGGTATTCCAACGTGAATGGTGTGATGATGACAAAACAATGATATATAAATATAATAGAAAGCTACACAATCATATCCAATTCCTATATATTATACATAAATCCCTATTCATTAGATCTTTCAAGATCTTATTGAAGAAGCACATTCTCTTTAAAAATTCATAAAGAGGTTAGGTTAGATCCGTAAAATAAAATTTTATATAAATTTATAAATGTAAATCAAAATTTGTAAATAATAATATGTAATTATCCTTATTAAATATGTTATATTCATATTTTCCAACGAATTACTCTTTACTCTATATAATGGAGTTTTAGCAAAGTGCGAGGAAAAGAAGATGATAAGAAAGTAAATATAGATATTTGGGATTAAAGAAATTAAGGATGGTATGAAATAAGAATATTATCTATTTTCAATAGTTTAATGTCATAATAACATTTTTATCTTGAATTTTAGGATTTTTATTTTTATTTGATTTTTTTTTCAAAATGAAATTACTGAAATTCAAGATAAAAATACTAATGTGATTTGCTAAACTTTTCTTGGTGCATTAATGCAACAGTGTTTCTCCGACAGTTAAATGTGGGATTCGGTGTATTACACTTTATCCTTTGTTTTTTTAATAATTTTAATTTTTTATTATATTTTTTTTCAATACAATGTTTAGAATTATTTATAATTTTTCTTTAACACATAAATAAAAAGATAATGTACTTTTATAACATAATAATATTCATATCAATCAAACTGAGACTCAATCTAATTATTTTATTATTGAATACACTTAAAATTGTGTGGTTGTGAAAAATATAGGTACTGTCTGTACTTTTCCATTGAACCATTAAAACACATCCTAACTATCTGCAAATATTAGGGGAGTACAGCATGGGTATTTCCATTTTTAGCAAAGTTGCAGTACAATTACTGTAAAGTATAGAAATTATCATTAAAGTATTCGCGTACTATTTTGGTCACAATTTAAAATTTTTTTATTTTAATCACTAAATTATTTAAAATCAAAATTTTTAGTCACCGAATGTTAACGATCGATTGAAAATTGACGGAAATATTGACGTGGATTTTTTTATTGGTATAATAATAAATTTAATTTTCTAATATTTACACATTTTGTCAATTTAATAATAAATATAAAAAATAAATAAATTTTGCTCTCAATATTTGCAAAATTTATTATTTTAGTTCAAATTCTAAAAAGTTTAATGAATTTAATCCTCAATATTTACAAAATGACAAATTTTATGTCTTTTTTAGCCATTAAACTAACATCGTTTGTCAAAGCACCCCTAAATGGATAGAAAACTAACATTTGTTAACTTTGCTAACGTGACAATCCACGTATATGTCACGTCATCAATTATTTAAAAATTAAAAAAACTTTAAAAATGTAACATTAGATGTACGACTGTTGCAATATGTGTGTCATTCACAATAGTGGAATTCATAGCACACGATATGGGTAAATAATATCTCTCATCGACATTACATGATTGATTAAAAGTAAACGTGGTCACGGGTCGTCCATCTTTGTGATGGATGACTTGATCACTATTTGATAATGATTAATTTTTCATGAAGGAAGATGTAATGGTTACTACAAAATAAAATAGGATCATATTGGGAGAACGTGATAAGTAAATTATTTAAGCAATTTATTTATATATTTTGGATTAATTTTGAGGAAAGTACTTCTAATTTCCTACATTTTCTTATCAGGTACACAAATTGGTGTTTCTTCGCCTAAAAGCAAGCAAAGGAGGATTAAATTGAAGACATGTGTGAAGAGATGGACTATATTCGAATTTGGAGGATATTGAGGGCTTAATTGCAAAGAAGTTCTTAGTTGAAATCGTCAAATAAGCTTATTCAAAGTTGTTATTTTCTTAATTTTATTTTGACTAAATTTATTTATTTTAAGTAAATGAGTAATTTAGTTTAGAAGGAGTCAAGCTATTTTTAGTAATCCAGTTGTGTATAAATAAGGCTCTTTGGGTTCAATTGAAAAATGTACTTGATTTTATGAGCAATAGAAGCAATTGAGCATTTATTTGTTTTTCTTTTCAATTCTTCAGTTCACTCTCTACCATTTCCATCTCCATTTCATTCCTTTTAAAAAATTTGTCCAATTGCTATATTAACCCCTCCCCATTTCCATTCTTCAAAATCACAAACAATTCACCACATTCATCCATCAAGTATGATTAAAATCATGTGCCACTAATTTCTTTTTAGCCTTAATCCTGTTATTACTCCTTTAAGAAATAATCGTGAGTTACGAAACCGTGCTAACAACCTTTTTATCGGTACTCGCTATCACTCCGGTTTATGGGATAGTACAAATTCGTCCCTTAAAGTTAATTCTACTTCGATTCAAAAACTGCACGTTGGATTGAAATAGGTTGGCATACAGTTAGGAAGTCGAGTTGACCGTGCTGTATTTGAATTCCTGCGAACAAATTGGCGTGTCCAGGTGGGTAACGGCTAGTTGGATTCCGTCAAGGGTGGTAGAGACCTGATTTAAACGACCCACGCGGTTGAGGCCGTTAATTCGAGTTAGGCTTTTCAGAGTGCAAGGTTGTCGAAATCTTAAATTGCGAGCACGTGTGACGTGGTTAGACATTCGGGAAGGGTCGGTTTGCAGGTCGTACTAAAATTGGCTATAAAAGGAAAAGTTGACGGTTGGAACGTTCTCGAGCGTTATAACCAGCTTATCGACTAAAATGAGAAGATTAAATTTCGAGGATTGGTTCGAGTTCGGAGAAAATCGAGGCTGAGGCTAAGCTTATTAAATATAGTTTTTCTCATTTTTATCTCGATTAATTACTTTGCATCAAGAATTATTTTACTTCATTTATCTTATTTTCGTTCTATTTTAGTTTAACATTTTATCTCTAAACCCCCTCTTATTTATTTTTTAAGGAAACAGTTACAAATCATGGGCACGCCCTTCGACGCGACGTTTAAGAGGAAGACACGAAAGTAGATTACAGTAACCAGTCCCTGTGGAATCGACCTTACTGCCTTATACTATTATTTTGTATTATTTATCGTAAGAATGTTTATAATTGGGGGATTCGACACCCATCAAATTTTGTCGCCATTGTCGGGGACAGGTGATATTTTTTTAACTTTTGTTTGTTTTTTTTATGACAATGTCTGAGCAAACACCTCTCAACGACTTTGAACTGGAGATAGAGAAATTGGCCCGAAAGTTGAAGAAATAAGCTCACGGTAAATGTCAACAAACAGAATTTGAAGAAGAAGCTTTCACTAAATAAATTTTCGGTGACGAGGAAACGAAGAAAATGGAAGATCAAACTATTCATCAACTTGCGACAGCACCGGACGAACAACAATCGCTGTGCATAACTTATCCAACGGGAGGAACACCGTTCGAGTTAAAGTCGAGTTTAATCCATCTCTTACCCACTTTTCACGGGGTTCAAAATGAGAATCCGCACAAGCACTAAAAGGAATTTCACATGGTTTGCATGAGCATGAAACCTCAGGAAGTAACCAAAGACCAAATTAAACTTTGTGCATTTCCTTTTTCATGAACCGACTCTGCTAGAGAATGGCTGTTTTATTTACCACCAGGTGCTGTTAATACATGGGCTGATATGTCTCGTTTATTCCTTGACAGGTTTTTCCCAACAGCACGAGCTACCGAACTAAGATAAGACATAGTGAGAATTCGGCAAAAAGAGACTGAAATGCTCTATGATTACTAGGAGCGATATAAAAAGTTGTGTGCAAGTTACCCATAACACGACCTTTCTGAATAGTCACTGTTTCAGTATTTCTACGAAGGACTACTCCCTATGGAGATAAAGATGATCGAGGCTGCTAGTGGAGGAGCACTTGTTAACATGACTCCTCAAAGAGCTAGGGAGTTGATTTCAATGATGGTTGCGAACTTTCAACAATTCCGATCGACTACAGAACCTACGAGACGGGTTAATGGGTTAAGCACTCTGACCTTAGAAAATAAAATAGATAAACTCACTAATATTGTATAGAGTTTGCTTGTAGAGAAGTCAAACCCAGTGAAGCTGCACGCAATTAGTACCATGTCAGATCACCCGATAGACTCATGTCCTATCTTACACGAGGATTTGACAGAACAAGCAAACGCTATCGAAAATTTTCCAGGTCCACCCCAAAGACGGTACGATCCCTATTTGAACACATACAATAGGGGTGAAGGGACCATCTGAATCTAAGTTATGGATCGAATTCTCTATTTAACTAGCCGTATCAGTAGAGCCCACATCTGAATCAGCGGCTACCATCTCCAAAGACGTCCTTGGAAGCTATTGTAGAAAAGTTAGCCACTAGTACCGAAAAATTTCAAGAAAAGACTAACATGCATTTGCAGGAGTTAGACAAACAAATGAGCAAGCTGGCATTCACAGTTAGCAGATTGGAGTCTCAAGGAAGTTACCATCCCAAACAGAACCCAACCCTCGTCATAATGTAAGTGCTATGACATTGATAAGTGGTGCGATTTTGAAACTCATGACTGGTACGAGTCCTGCCCACGACGCTAAACGCGAAAAAAAAGAACCTGATTCAGAGACTTCAACCGAGTCAACACCAAAAAAATCATTTACATGTCACCTCCATTTCCTGGAAGGTTCGTTAACCATAATGAGCAAGAAGAGAAGGAGATTCTAGACACTTTCCGATAAGTAGAGATAAACATTCCCCTTCTCGATACGATCAAACAGATACCATGCTACGCAAAATTTTTAAAGGAATTATGCACAAGTAAGAAGAAGCTCCTCGGCAATGAGAAGGTAAGCGTTGGAGAAAATGTTTCCGCTTTGTTGCAAAAAAGATACCTCCAAAATGCAAGGACCAAGGTATGTTTTCCATATCCTGCAAAATAGGTAGTGTAGGTATTAAAAAGGCCATGTGTGACTTAGGTGCGTCAATTAACGTTATGCCTTTGTCTATTTACAAACTACTTAATGCGAGTCCTTTGAAAGAAACAGATGTAATTATTCAGCTTGCGGATTGATCCGTGGTGTATTCTAAAGGAGTATTGGAGGATGTTCTTGTCAAGGTAAACGAGTTAATTTTTCTGCAGATTTTTATATCATTGACATGGAGGATGATAACTTGAAAAACTCTTCTAATATTCTACTTTGAAGACCGTTCCTCAGCACTGCGCCTACAAAGATTGATGTTCGTAGTGGGACACTCACTGTGGAATTCGACGGTGAGGTTGTAAAATTTAATGTTTATAAAGCAATGGGCTGACCTAGTACAATGTCGAATGTTTCTTGTGTTGATGTTGTTGAACCACTGATGAAATTGCATTTTGAATATTGTAAGGTAGATGAGTTACAAACTGCCTTATGTATGAGTTTAGACCTCGAAACTATGAAAAAACTGGAAGAACTCAAGAAGGGCTTTGAGAACAATTGGCAAAAGTCGAAACCTTTCTATGAGAACTTCCAAGTGCACGTAATGGAAGGATTGACCCGTAATACGCCAAACGGATAACATTTAAGTTCGTCAAGCTAACGACGTTAAACAAAAGTGCTGTTTGAGAGGCAACCCAAATTAATTTTTATTTTTAATTTTTAATTTTCAAGTTTAATTTCAGTTGAATAAAGATTATCGTTTAATCCATTTCATGTGTCATTTTCAGGGTGCATCGTGACATTTTACGAAAATCCACTATTAGTCATGACGTGGGCACGCCTTGTCAAATTTCAGTGTTGCTATGTGTTAAAACATACACCCAAGATTGAACCAGTCAAAACCAACACGAACTACCTAAACCATCCTCCGCCTCATAAAAAACATGAGGAGTACACTTTGTCCAATCTTTTTCCATTATTTACATTTACACATTGAGGGCAATGTGGGATTAAGTAGAGGGGATTCATTATGCATGTCATGATTTTTCTCTTTGAATATTGCTTATGATATTAATATTATTTGATAATTATTTTCACGATTGAATTCTTTCTTATGCTTGGTTCATTTGGATAATTAGGAGCTCATGAATAATAATTGTTTTTTTTAATACACATTTTATAGAATTGAAATTATTATGAGAAAAGTTGAACACTTCATTAAATTAGAATTTTTTTTAAACTTGTTTAATAAGTACTCAATTATGTAAATAAATAAAGTGTGGATGTGAATAAATATATTGTGCCTTGGTTATGAGTGAATATTCGAAAATGTGATCGAATTGAGTAACTGAGTTGAGGTACTTGGCTTGTCTTCTCAATTCGCATAAAAAGATTCGAGTGACGAACCGAAGCTCATAACACTCCGCTAACCGAGCTACCTTGTGTCTTAAAAAATTAAAATATATATATATATACACGTATGTAAATTTGGGTACAATTAACAAGTTTAATTAAGCTTAAATTTTTATGTACTGGTTGATTTTGTTCATAATTGTTGAAAGTCTATAAAATGTGTGTTGATTAAATATGAGCGATTATCTATTTTTGATCTTCTAATTGTTTGCATGAAACTTGGTTTAAGAATGAAATTTGATTTTGAAAAAAATTATCGAATAACATTAATATAGACTAAACATTATGCTTCAAGACAAGCATAGGCTAAGTAGGGGGATTTTGATAAGTAAATTATTTAAGCAATTTATTTGTATATTTTGGATTAATTTTGAGGAAAGTACTTCTAATTTCCTACATTTTCTTATCAGGTATACAAATTGATGTTTCTTCACGTAAAAGCAAGCAAAAGTGGATTAAATTGAAGACATGTGTGAAGAGATGGACTATATTCGAATTTGGAGGATATTGAGGGCTTAATTGTAAAGAAGTTCTTAGTTGAAATGGTCAAATAAGCTTATTCAAAGTTGTTATTCTCTTAATTTTATTTTGACTAAATTTATTTATTTTAAGTAAATGGGTAATTTAGTTTAGAAAAAATCAAGCTATTTTTAGTAACTCAATTGTGTATAAATAAGGCTCTTTGGGTTCAATTGAAAAATATACTTAATTTTGTGAGCAATAGAAGCAATTGAGCATTTATTTGTTTTTCTTTTCAATTGGTCAGTTCACTCTTTGCCATTTCCATTTCCATCTCCATTTCATTCCTTTTAAAAAATTTGTCCAATTGCTATATTAACCCCTCCCCATTTCCATTCTTCATAATCACAAACAATTCACCACATTCATCCATCAAGCATGATTAAAATCATGTGCCACTAATTCTTTTTAGCCTTAGTCCGGTTATCACTCCGTTAGGAAATAATCGTGAGTTATGAAACTGTGCTAACAACCTTTTTATCGGTACTCACTATCATTCCGGTTTATGGGATAGTACAAATTCGTCCCTTAAAGTTAAGTCTACTTCGATTCAAAAACTGCACGTTTGATTGAAATAGGTTGGCGTACAGTTGGGAAGTCGAGTCGGCTGTATTGTAATCGAATTCCCGCGAACAAATTGGCGTGTCCAAGTGGAAAACGACTAGGTGGATTCCGTCAAGGGTGGTAGAGACTGGATTTAAACAACCCACGCGGTTGAGGCCGTTAATTCGAGTTGGACTTTTCAGAGCACAAGACTGTCGAAATCTTAAATCGCAAGCACGTGCGACGTGGTTAGACATTCGATAAGGGTCGATTTGTAGGTCGTATCGGAACCGACTATAAGAGGAAAAGTTGGCGGTTGGGACGTTCTCGAATGCTATAACCAGCTTATCGACTAAAAAGGAAAGATTAAATTTCGAAGATCGGTTCGAGTTCGGAGAAAACCGAGGCTGAGGCTAAGCTTATTAAATATAATTTTTTTCATTTTTATCTCGATTAATTACTTTGCATCAAGATTTATTTTACTTTATTTATCTTATTTTTGTTCTATTTTAGTTTAACATTTTATCTCTAAACCCTCCTCTTATTTTTTAGGGAGACAGTCACAAGTCGTGGGCAAGCCCTTCGATGCGACGTTCAAGAGGAAAACACAAAAGTAGATTATAGTAATCAATACCTGTGAAATCGACCCTACTGCCTTATACTACTGTTTTGTATTATTTGTCGTAGGAATATTTATATTTGGTGGCCCATCAGAATGGATATTATCTCAAAGAGATTAAGGATATCCTATGGGGTAACACACTTTTGACAAGGTCATTAGATGAGCACTGACTAGTTCCTTTCGTAATGGTTTGTTGTTAGGGAGAGCTCAGTCACGATACGATAGTGGAATGTCTTCGAGACTAAATGATTTTATAATTAATAGGAGAAAGCCGAAACTTAAGTATAAATAATTTGAGCCTCAAATGCATATGTCCAATCGGTTCCTCCGTTAGCTCATTGAAACAAAAAATGAATTACGTGTTTGAATTAAAATGAACGGAATGAATAGAAAAAAAAATAAGAAGCATTCAGGAATAATTATGATTTTCTTCGAAATGGACAAATGAAATAATTTGGAAATAAATGTAGGTTTCCAAATATAGAAATGAAAAGAAAAATGAACATTTACAATATATGATTACTTAAAAAATGATAGAAGAATGAGTTTATGTTTTTGAACTGCTTTGAACCCCTAAAATAAAAATAAACTATTCGGTCATAGTGACATGTTAAGTTGTGACATATTGAATGAATTTTCTCAAAATTTTACCAGGGGTAAAATCGTTAAATTTTAACTGGAATAAAATTAGGATGAGAAAATTATTTACTATGTAAATATAAAAGTTTATTTTGAGAAATAAAAAAACTCAATCAAGTTGAATTACATTACAAAGTATTAGGTCAAAAGGCCAAGAAATACTCATAACTGGACTCAATGTGAGAAAGGCCCGAAACCCCTCATATAACATGAAGGGGGCGATAATCCTAATAAAAATACAAGGGTGAGAGTTGTTCACCCCTTTCCTACTCTAAGTAATATGTTGTTTTTTTTTATTTAAAATAAACCTCCACAACTCTACAAGTGTTCTACTTTCTCATCATATATAGATGACATTGGTAGAGCTATGAACATAACTTTAGAGATATTGTTATTCTGCCAAAAAATAGAGATAGTTTATTCTCAAATTTTAAATATATTTTTCTAAAATCACAATTTTATCAATTTCTATTTAAGAAGAGAGAATTTTCGTTTTCACCAAAAAAAAAGCTTTTTTTAGTTTTGGATTTTGGTTCAATTAATTCGAGCCCACATTCGAAGTAGTTCGTGGTATGATAATAGCGGAGAAGATCGTTTGATTGAAAGCTGAAAAATATCAAGGATTTGCTTCATCCAAAAACACAGGTACGATTTCGATTAAGATTTATTACTATAAATATCATAAATTAAATTAATTTTTAAAATTTTAATTTTTCCTTGTGCAAGAAAATCGATTTCAAATTAAGAATTTTCCAACTTTTATTAGCTGAGAAAGTGTCATGGGGCTTTCATGCTTGTCAATAGCATCAGAAATCCCAAGCTCAATGGCACTTTTAACTACTACCATCTTAGTATATCTAAATGCATAATTCCAAAGGGAAAGGATTGTCTAAAAGAGAATGGATTGTATGAAATTGTGATTCCTAGATCATTTCTATCCTTTTTCAATAGTGGATAACAAATCAATCGGTAATCACTTGTTATTAGATCTTAAAAGAAAATATTATATTACCTAAAGCATTTTATAGAAAATTTAAATTTATCACCGAATACTATTCCGATTTGAATAATGTTAGACTTTGAAGTAATTATATTTAAAAAAGGCATATTTGTTTAAAAATTCCCACGTAGGTAACCCTTTTGCTTCTATATAATGGAGCTTCAACAAAGGCTTTGTCCATCAATATTTGGGTTTGGGGTTTTCTAAGTTTTCAAAGAGAAAAGCACTGAGATGGGAGATATAAAAGTGAGAGGAAAGAAAGAAGATGAAGATGAGAAAGCAGAAGTAGATATTTGGAATTATGTATTTGGATATGTTAAGATGGCAGTAGTTAAATGTGCCATTGAGCTTGGGATTGCTGATGTGATTGACAAGCATGGAAACCCCATGTCACTCTCTCAACTAACGACTACCCTCAATTGTGAACCATCTCGTCTTTATCGTATTATGAGGTTCTTGGTCCATTACCAAATATTCAAAGAGGAGCCCGTAACTCAAGATTCCATCGGTTTTGCATTGACGCCTTTGTCTCGTCGATTGATTCGACATGGCGAAAGGAGCATGGCGGGTTTGATTCTACTACTAAGCAGCCCTGTTATGTTATCACCATGGCATAGTCTAAGTGCTCGTGTCCTTGACAGTGGGAATTCACCGTTTGAGACAGCAAACGGGAAGGATCTTTGGAGCTATGCAGAGGAGAACCCTGGACTTGGCAAACTCATAGACGAAGCAATGGCTTGTGATGCTAGAGTGGCGGTGCGAGCCATAATCGAAGGATGTCCTCAAGTGTTTGATGGCATTAAAAGTTTGGTTGATGTTGGTGGAGGCAATGGGACTGCTTTATCTATGTTGGTAAAGGCATTCCCTTGGATTCATGGCATCAATTTCGATCTTCCCCGTGTTGTTGCCGTTGCCCCGAAAGTCGATGGCATCGAATACATAGGAGGAGACATGTTCAAGTGTGTCCCAAAGGCAGACGCTGCTTTCTTTATGGTTAGTAATGAAAACTTTGTTTCCTTTACCAATTACATTTGAGTATGAGAAATCTATCTATTTGTGATTTGCAGTGGGTGTTGCATGACTGGGGTGATGAGGAATGCATACAAATCCTAAAGAAATGTAGAGAAGCCATCCCACAAGCCAAAGGGAAGGTCATAATTGTTGAATCTGTGCTTGAAGAAGATGAAAATGACAAGCTAGAATTTGTGGGGTTGATGGCAGACATGGTGATGATGGCACATACTAACAAAGGCAAAGAAAGGACCTTAAAGGAATGGAAGTATGTTCTTGGAGAGGCTGGATTCACCAGAATCAATGTAAAACCCATTCATGCTGTTCAATCTGTCATTGAAGCTTATATTTAGAAATTCCGTCTTGCCTGCTTTCTTTTAACTGTCTTAATAAGTGGTTTCTTTTACTATTAAACCTTAAATCCTGTGGGGTTTTTATTGGCCAAACCATATGAGTTCTGTTGTGGGAAAGATGTAATTTTCTTTTTACTTCTGTTAATTATTAGTTTGGCTTGCAATGTTTGTTCCCTTACTTCAATCGTTGTATAATTCTCTAATGCCCCCCCCCCCCCTAAACCAACCTTGTATGAAATAAAGAACAAGATATCTTTTATTTTTGGGGTTTTGATAGACTTTGGTTCTTTTCATTCATATATAAATGTTGATCTAGATAAATTGGGAAGTCTGGAATCGAAAACGTGGAAAGTAGCTTATCTGTATCGAGTCCTTAAGACAAACTATGTTGGTTGATCAAGTGTGTAGATGGTGTCCGTTAGAAATCTTGAACGTTTCATTCCCTGTTGATTTGCTAATTATGTCATCTGGTGATTTCGATTTGATTTTAGAATTAGACTAATTAACCAAACATGGTTGATTCTAGATTGCCGTAAAAAAAAATTCTGTTCAGAGTCCAAATGGTGATATGGTGATAAAATTTGTATAGTATCATGAATAATCTATATGAATATTCAAAGTAATTTACAAATATAATAAAATTGCAACACTTAAAAGCACAAAAACTATTAAGTCAAATTAACAAAAACTATAAAGTTGGGGGCTAAAAATGAAATTATGCCAAAATTTTATAAGCAAATGAGCGTTTCATAATAACTATCTTTATTTATATTTTCTAATGATTTTTTTATTATAAATATTAATAAATCGAAAATTCAATACCTAAATTTATCATTCAAAATTTGAATGTCGTTTTTTAATAAAATAATAAATTATTAATATGTTTTTTATAATAAAATAATTTATAATACATCTATTTTAATATTATATGAAATATAATTTGATTAAATTTATTTATTGTTATAATATTTGAATTATCATAATAATTGATAATATATATAATTTCCAAAAAGACTAATTCATATATTTTAATTATGTATCTATACTATTTTTAAGTGTTTTGGTGTCACACATCAAAGAAGTTTCTATTTAGTTAATAAATTATTAAATATATTTTTTTATAAAGTAATAAATATTATTATGAAGGTGTTTTTATTTTTATATTTTATATAAAAGTTAAAAAAATATAATGAAAGATGGTATTTAAACATAAAATATTGTGATTTTTAATAATTCAATTTTATCATTTCAACCAAAATTTTATTTATTTTTTTACATGTTCTTTAAAATATATTTGTCACAATTTTTTCATTCATATAATAAGTGTGTTATAACTTAGTTTTGAATAATGTTATTTTTTTATATTAAATTTTTTTTATTATGATTTAGTTTTCTTTTATTATAATATTTGGTATATTACTACATTCAATTCTGAATAATTTTTATTTTATCATTAAATTTTGAATATATAAAATTTATGTTATTAGATATGAAAGTACACTTTTTATCTATGTCAAATTATAGGGTTTTTTTTAAAAAATAATATAAAAAAGTTTAACTGCGAAAATGTTATTGGATCTAAATTAGTTACGAAAATGAAATGTTTTCTACAATGAAATTGGGTGTCGTCTGACACATTAATGGCACCATCTTAACTTTTTCCCATCATCAGTCAATCATAAGATTTTAAAAAATATATTTTTTAGTGATATCGCCTAATACATTGACAGCACCAATTTAAAATAAAAAATGATGATTGTAAAAAAAAAAGTTGAAAAAAAAGTAATGTATAAGAATGTTGCCTCACGTAGTGGCACCAAATGAATTGAAATTAGATTACATATGTGTTTTAAGGGATAACTGTTTCATAAACCTTTCATTGTTTATTATTTCTTTTTAAAGTACTTTTATTTTTTAAAAATAACCACTTTAGTCCCTCTATTTTTACAATTTAAAAATGCTATTATCAGATACTACAGAAATGAAGAAATCTGTCACAATTAAAGGCTATTGATTCCTTTAGTTTGCCTAAGAAGTGCAAGGTATAATTGTACTATTTTTAGGTTGAAAAAGATAGGAATTTTGAAGCTAAGCTAGGCACCCTACTTTCTTTTCATGCACTGAAGCTTCGAAAATTTTCTCTCTTTGTGTTCAAAATGAAATTTAATATGATAATAGTAATCTTTGTATTATCAAATTCCAGCTCGCTAAGTTAAACCCTGCAGCCATACACTTGAGCTTATTAGTTTGGGACTAAAATGGTTATATTAAAAAATAGAAGTAACATAAGAAGAAAATAATAAATAATGAAGGGTTTATAAAACAATTATCGTCTAAAATATATATGTAACTCAATTTTAATTCATTTGGTGTCAATTTTAATTCATTTGGTACCGTCATGCTGCCACGTTGTCAGGTGGCACTCATGTCACTTTTTTTTTTACAATAACTATTTTTTAAAATATTTAAAACTGGAGCAGTTAATATGTCAGGTGACATCACTAAAAAATATATATTTTTTAAATCTTATGATTGACTGATGATAAGAAAAAGTTAGGATAATGTCGTCAATGTGTTAAGGGGCTGTGCAATTAGTTGGAAAGCTACTTTGCAAACTACAGTTGCTTTGCCTACCATTGAAGCTGAGTACATGACGATTATCGAGGCTTGAAAAGAAACTATTTGGTTAAAAGGACTCTTTGCTGAATTCAATAAAGATCTTCAAATTGATACAATATCTTGTGACAGTCAAAGTGTCATTTTCCTTACGAAAGATCAAATGTTTCATGAGAGAACAAAGTACATTGATGTTCGGTATCATTTTGTGCGTGATATTATTGCTCGTGAAGATGTTGTTGTGAGCAAAGTTAGTACTCATGAAAATCCTGCAGATATGATGACTAAGTCACTTCCCATAACCAAGTTTGAGTATTGGTTGGACTTGATTGGTATTCATTGTTAAAGAATACCCCTCAAGGGATTTTGTGGAAGAGGTGGAGAACTTTTCGTTGAGAGTTCTTGTTCGTAGAGAATTCTTGTCAATGTGGAGATTGTTAGAATTGGGTGACTAGAATTCTTGTTAAAATAAAATACAGTGGTAAAATAAAATAAAAGTAAAGTCCAAATAAACTAGAATTCTTTTATTTTATTTTAATTAGAATAGGTCATTTATTTTATTTTAATTAGAATAAGGTGTTTCAACCTGACTACGTTACTTCTATTAATTGTTGATTGGAATAAGGTTTTCAACCTATAAATAGGCGTAGTCATTTCCTCTTGTAATCATTCGATTTTCGATATTAGTGAATCTTCTTCTCCTCTGCCCGTGGTTTTTTTTCCCGAAAGTGTTTCCACGTAAAATTTGTGTGTGTTTTCCCGTTTTCTTTATGGTATTTCTTCATTGTCGACATTTCATTTTATCGCATGCAAACCCCTTATTTGTTGCTGTTTTGCCCTTATTAATTCATTATTTGTTTTTATTTTATTGTTTTGCTTTCTAATTTGAATTGTTATGAATATAATGTCTTGTGACATCAAATGGACTAAATCATAAAATATGAAATATATGACATATATGAGTAGGTACATGGGATCGAATGGATGTGAAATGTTATATAATTGGATTATATGTATATGATGATGCTACAAGGATTGGAATGATATGGAAACTGTAACAGTGCCCGTGTGAACTTAGTAAACAATTCGGATACGAATGGCATGTCATTAGGGTCCCAAAAAGGAAAACGAGTGTTTGATCAGTGATCAATACGATGACTTGAGATCCAGCATGTGTTGTGGATTCTCTGACGCTTGTATGAGCACCTTTGGTTTGAATCTTGTGTGAGCAACTTGAATATGCTAGCTTGTGTGAGCAAATCAGTTTAGTTCTCTAGGTTAAAACAGAAATGAAAACGGTATTAAATGGTTACAAAATGATTGAAAGGAATACTTATGAATGGAATTATACATGTTTGCAATTTGATTATGATTGAGATGGTATATGTTGTATGGTGGATTGTTTTATATCTATATGATTGTAGTATAAGCTCATGATATGCAAATGAACAACATAATTGATGCATTTGTTAAACTGCATATGAAACTATAAGATGCCAAAGGGACTCCATGCTTAATTCTAATGTGTTTTAATTGCTCAATTGTTCATTTATCAGGGCAAGTTAAGTAAATTTCATATAGACTTACTAAGCATTCAATGTGCTTACTTGTTGTTTCCCTTTTCTTTGTAGATTGTTGATTTGTGGAATAGGTCGATTGAATCAACTCGAAGACCATGCTATCCTATCATAGACTCGATAGTTTTTTGATCGTTTTTAGACTCAGTTATGTGACATGTACATAGGTGTTGTTTTGTTAATCTAAAATGGTAGTTTTAGTTGAACTAATGTTAGACCTTTGATAAAGTTAATACCTATATGAATATGTGATTGTTTTGGTATTATGTGGTGACATGTTGAATGGTATTTAAATGGTAAATTGTTCATGAAATGGAATGGTATAATGTCGATGTTGAATTGTTTAAAGGCATGATAGTATAGATTGAGTTGAATAGGTTGAGTTGGTATGCTTTGGTGTCAAATTGTGGCATATTGGGTTGAATGATGTGAATAGGTTGAAATGTGATGTTTGGTATGAATTTGATCAAGTTTTATGCAAGTTTGAATGTGCACAAATGCATCAAAGGTGAAAATGGTTAGGTTGACATGAAATAGGTACCGAATGGCCTAATTTGAACCAAAAACATAGTCCTCGTCTTGACGACCACATTTTCTCGTTGCAACGCCAACTGTTGTAAGGCTGTTGTAGGCAACGTCGTGACGTCGAGTGGCTTGACATCGTGACATGACAAACTGTTTGGTGACGTCACAATGTGGAGAATGTGACATTATGATGTCAGTCCTAAATTTTCAAAACTTTACAATTTGGTCCTATTTCATGTTCGGGTCAATAAAAGAGCTTTTGTAAGCTCAATTAAGGCTCACATTTAATAGTACATCATATTACGAATGTGTTTAAGACATAGATGTTTGTTTAAATGATATAATTAAAGTATGCTAGATTGTAGTTGCTCGAGAAATGGTTGTTTCATCCTGTAACTCGAACTCGGCGATCGAGTTGGGTAAGGGGTGTTACATTTAATGGTATCACAGCTACGGTTTAGTCGATTCTAGGACTGCAGTGTAGCACATACGAGTTCAGAAATACATGCGACAATAACTTCTGATAGTGTGATGTCTTCTGATCCATTTGGAATCTATTTTCCTTATAGATAATTGTGTTGGTCGAATCAAATCGTGTCGTATTTGATGAAGGAGCTAGTAACGTTCCCTCTTCAGATCAAGGAGCAGCAAATATTGTGCTTGTTTTGCAAGGGCCACGAAGTGAGGTGCAAGAAGCCTTCTTCCAAATGATGAATCAATGGCTTACACAATTCATGGGAGCTACTCCCTCGGCTTCGCAACCTCCACCCCCGATCATGCCTCCTATAGCACCCCTTTGTCCTCAAAATACAATAAGTTTTAATCGGCCTCTGATTAAAAAGATTCGAAAGTGTGGGGCTAAAGAATTCAATGGTAAAAAAGGACGATGATTTGACCAAAGTTGAATACTTGTGGAAAATATTCAGCGAGTTTTCGATGAAATGATGTGCTCACCCAAGGATAGTTTGAGATGTGTCATATCACTATTGAAAAAACAAGCTTACTAGTGGTGAACTACTTTGATATCAATCGTTACAAAAGATCGGGTGAATTGGGATTTCTTTCAATCTAAACTCAAAAAGAAATATATCAGTTGGCGGTACCTTGAAAAGAAAAAAAAAAGAGAATTTTTCGAATTGAAGAAAGGAAGCATGTATGTGGCAGAGTATGAATTGGAATTCATCAAACTTAGTAAGCACGCTCGAGTGATTGTGCCAACAGAAGCTGAATGTGCACCTGTTTCAAGTGGGGTCTGAACGAAGATATACAAATGTTAGTGAGGGCACATCAATTGAAAGAGTTTGTGGTTTCATCTAAAGGAGCACAAAAGATGGAGGATATGTGCCACGAAAAGAACCAGGCCAAATTGAAGCTTCGAGATTCCGATAAACGGAGTATGACCAGATCGTTTCCAACTCCTCCATTGAAAAAGTCAAAAGATGCTCATGGTCCATTTTCGTTTTCGTCAAGGTTTTCGAGGGGCCGAAACCATTTAAATTATTTGACAGCCTTGCAAATGAGAAAAACCTGACTCTAATTAACACTCTCAATTGCGCAGACCATTTAAATTAGATAGCTAGTTCCCATGACATCATCCAAATGAACATCCAATCAAATCATGCCAATTTGTTCTTCAATAAAATAAAATGACAATTACAGATCGAGTTATTTTTAACAATCGTGTATTGTTCAAAGCATCGAACAATAAGTCTTTTCTCAAAATGAAGCCAAAAGCGATACTAAGGGACGATCTGTATCTTTCTCGTAATTCAGAGAAAAAAGCGAATATCAAGGCAAACATGAGATGAAGTGCGGTTTCAGATCTTAGAGTTGAAACACCAAATTTTTGTTAGCCTTAGGGTAGATTGAAATTTAACAAGACTTAATAAAATAATAACCAAAGAAAATTACAAAAGAAATTTTTTAATTAGAACGGGAAATAAGGAATAAAGGTGGAGACGTTTGAAATTCCCAGCAATGGGACTCATAATATATATATAGTAGAAGAAAGATAAACAACGAAGCACAAAATTTAGTAAAATTCATTGAAAAATGTAAAGGGTTCGGAAACAGAACATGTTTTTCTCTTGTTGAGATGATGATGATAGCAGGGCCACGGTTAACTTGGTAAGGGAGATTGAAACTGTGACTTTTTCCATGTTTAAGTATTTGTTGCCCCATATCTCAGGGCCAAAAGAACAATGAAAGAAGACCAGCTGGTTGTTAGTTTCCAGAATCGAATGCCAAACAGGAAGAGACATTAATTAATACGAAAATGTTGATGCTGGTTGTGGGTCAGGAGATGAACACATCATGTTGAGATGCAAAACCAGCTAAAGGACTCGGTCTCGTATTGCCTAAAAAAACTGTAATAATAATAAAGAAATAATTTCCTTCACATACATGTGTTGCTGCATAAAAAAATAAAAAAAATTGTTAGAAGCAAGCGGATCTTGCCTCCTTGCAGACAGCAATAACAAGAAGAAGACGAGACAAGTTAAAAGCAAATGATTCATTCATACAAGGCATTGAATGTTGTACCACCGTGCACATTATTATTATATGGATATTATGGCATTGAAAACTAGTAGTGTTTGTTGCTACCGAAGGGTGATGAGCTGTTGTCATTGTGGAGAGGAGACACAGCAGAAACATTTTGACGATAGTTGTGGGGATCGGGATCGAGTTAGTTCATGTTGCTTGCTTCCAATTGATATATAAAATGATTGAGATTCCTCATGTCTGCCCTCAACCTGTAATATATATATATGCTGAGCAGATGGTAAGGGGACTACAGCAAATAGCTAAGCCGAGCTGAAAACACAAATCGCTTTTGCATATCAAGAAAATGGCAGCCTCTTACCATGCTCGATCAAACAGCTTGCCCTCAAGGCAACACCCCATCGCTTCACAAATCGACGAGAACTTGAACCGATTGAGGGCATCTCAATCAGCCTCTACATCATCATCGATAGGCCACAATCTAAATGGTCTTCAGGATTTGCATGAATGTGTTGATGTATTGCTTCAATTTCCCCTCACTCAACAAGCTCTAGCCCAAGAGAAGCAAAGGGAAATGGTTGAAGAGCTTTTGGATGGATCTCTCATGCTCTTGGATGTATGTACCACTGCTAAGGATGCCTTGTCGCAGACAAAGGAATGCACACAAGAGCTTCAATCAATTTTGCGCAGAAGACGTGGAGCCGACGGGCTTGCTACTGAGTTTAGGAAATACTTAACATCTAGGAAATCCATGAAAAGGGCAATCTGCAAGGCCTTAAAGAACTTGAAGCATATACGGAACAAACTCAGTACTCCTGGCGAGAATGGAGCTGTGATTAGCATCTTAGGAGATGTAGAAGCAGTTACCATCAGCGTGCTAGAATCCGTATTGTCCTTTATTTCAGGGCCAGAGGCAGAATCAAAATCGAGCCGTTGGTCGCTGGTTTCGAAGCTAATGCACCAGAAGAAAGTAATGTGCGAGGAAGAACAGAAAGCAAACAAAATTTTGAGTGCTGAAGCTGCAGTGCGTTCCTGCATCAAATCCGAAAACATGAAGCATGTAGAGAACGTGCAAAAGGAGCTTCAAAGCTCAGAGTTGAGCATCCAAGATCTTGAAGAAGGCCTTGGAACCCTCTCCAGGCGTATGATCAAAACTAGAGTTACTGTTCTTAATATCATCAGCTGTTAAATATTGGCATTGCAGTTGTACATATACTTTAACTTTACAATACAAAAGAAATACAAAGATTATACAATCTTCTTTCTCAAAATTCTACCTCTTGTGAAATCATTTTGTTAAAATAGTTGCAGAAATTTTTTACTTCAAGCATATTCAACAACGAACAAGAAAAAACTTGAAAAATACTTTTATCCAGCACATGCTAATATCCGAAACTTACACCCGAATCCGAGTAACTTTGACCTAAGTTGAATTATAGAGCCTCATCACCACAATTGGTATCTTGGAATATCTCGTGAAACATTTCTATGAATATGTGAGCTGCCAGGATTCCTCTTGTCCCACTGAAGACAATTAATGGAAGACTTGCTAAAAATTAAAAACAGTTTATCACATGGAAGATGGCAATGAAAAGATGCTACTTTGATATTATGTTAATCATAAAATTTTCTTATGTTAGGGGAAAAGGAAGCAAGGATCAGAAAGTGGATCTTGTTCAACTTCAATCCCTTCTTTACTTGGTTATCAAATTGCACGGTATGTGCTAACGCACACGTGGAAATAATGAATTGCTTGTCTGTTTTTCCTTAATATATTTGAAAAATGTCACCAACTCCCGTGCATTGGCCACTAGGATGGTTTCAACGTGTGCAAAGAAATGGCAAGGATATATATACATATTAAAGTGCTTGGATAGTGAGCTGGAGAGATGGTAGAGGGGGGACACTGCATGAACATTGCTGACACCCTTTGTTCGAGATCTTAATCATGTCAACATTAGCATATAGAAGAAGCATTTGAGATTCCCTTTGTCTCCATCGATTGATATGCATGTACATATATATAACTTGGGAGCAGATGCCTAGCATTTCAGTGAAAATTGCAAGGAACATTGATTCAACAAATAGGCCTCTTTGCTCAGAAGAAAAACAATGGCAGCCACTCGATCCAACAGTTTCCCCCGCTCATCTAGACAACACCCACTTGCAACAGAAGTTAATGAGCATTTGAATAGATTGAGGGCTTCTAAAGAGGCATCTACTTCATCATCATCAATAAGCCATAAACTAAATGGCTTTCAAGATTTGTATGATTGTGTTGTTAAGTTTCTTCAGCTGCCTCTGTCCCGCCACGCTTTAGCCCATGAATGTGCTGATGAGTTGTTGGATGGTTCTCTTAGACTCCTCGACCTTTGCAGCACTGCTAAAGATATTGTGCTGCAAACAAAAGAAAGCGCAAATGAACTTCAATCGGCTTTGCGTCGAAGGAAAATCGGTGAATCTGAGATTGCAAGTGAAGTGAGGAAATACATAAGCTCCAGGAAAGTTGCCAAAAAGACTATCCACAAGGCATTGGGAAACTTGAAGGTCATGCAAAGGAAAAGCACAGTCTCAGCTTCAGAAACTGTTAGCATGCTGAAGGAGATTGAAGCAGTGACTTGTTCTATGTTTGAGGATTTGTTATCTCTCATCTCCGGACCAAAGCCTGGAAGTTGGTTATCAGTTTCGAAATTACTGCATCAAAGAAGAATAACGTGCGAAGATGCTGGAAGAAACGTGAATGAATTCGAAAAGGTTGATGTTGCTTTGAAATCCTTGGGAATAACCAAATCTGAGATGCAAAACCAGCTGAAAGACTTGGAGCTGTTTATTCAAGATCTTGAAGATGGACTCGAATGCCTCTTCAGGTGCATGATCAAAGCAAGAGTCTCGCTTCTTAACATCCTTACCCTGTAAAAAAACCAAACCCAATTTTGGATTATATCATGTGTATACATACATACATATAAATGAAATACTCTTTTCCATTTCTATACGACAAAAGCTCCCTGTTTTGCTCATACTATTGCCATCATTGCCTGTTATTTTTCCTCCTTCAGTCAGTAGCATTTGTTTTAACCTTCTCTTCTTCCAGAGAAAACAAAAAAGTTACATGAAACAGACAGTAACTAGATAGTAATGAAATAAAGTTAACCTTGGGTTTTTGTATTTTGCTTTCTTGATGCAATGAATTTATCAAGTTTGAGGCTGTTAGGATTCCTTTTGTGTCTAAATTAAACAGCATTCACACGGATGCATGCACTAATATTCAAATCTACCACACGTTTCAATTGATGAAAAATGGTGAGGCCAGCTTGTTGCCAAATATCAACCCCTTTTTCTATTTGTTGGCAACATGTGTAGAAATTATTAAGCTTGCTGCAGATATTGCCTCCCTCCGCCACAACAAGAAAATCATATAATAAACTCCACCCCTTTTTCTATTTGTTGGCAACATGCAGATTTTGCATGCAAACCCCTTATTTGTTGTTGTTTTTTTTAAGTAAGTTTATATGGGACTTATTTTATTAATTCATGATTTGTTTTTATTTTATTGTTTTACTTTCTAGTTTGAATTGTTATGAATATAATGTCTTTTGATATCAAATGGACTAAATCATAAAATATAAAATATATGACAAATATGAGTAGGTAAATGGTATCGAATGGATGTGAAATGTTATATGATTGGATTATATGTATATGATGATGCTAAGGATTGGAATGATACGGAAACTGTAACAGTGCCGCACAAAGGAGCTCGCGATTAAAGCACACTTTGATGATATATTTTATTCACTTGGGGTCATTTGGCCTAACAAGATTGATCCATTACTTGGAAAGATTAAAGGTCAATCTACTTAACTTGGTGAATATGAAAACACTTCAGTAATTTTATTTTATCAAGGTGAATATATTGTAATCTTTGAAGATTTTGTAATCTTAGGGAATCTTGTAAATCCCTTGAGAATCTCAACTTTGTAAATTGCATTTAAACCATTGATGTATTTTAAACTAGATCGTTGGATCATGGACAGACCCAGCCTTGAGAGTCATTTGGAAGTGCGGTCATTCAAAGCCCAAGGTTAAAATTTAATATAAATATAAGTAGTCCTTTAACAAACTTTCAAGTAAACATAAATAATCCCTTAACAAAACTTGCAAGCATAATATAACAGAAAAATAAACAAATAATTATAACAATTTAATCATAAAATAAATTACAAATAATTTAGCTATGTTAGAAGTTTTAGCAGATTACAGGATTAGTGAAACCCTTGTAAAATCATAAGAACAATAATGATGAGCATCATGATAAAATGAACAAATTATAAACATAAGAACAATAATGATGAACATCATGATAAAATATATCACATACCTTGATCCAAACTAACGAAAAATACAAGACTGATTAATGTAAGTGCTCTTGCAGATAACGTGTTATAAAATAATAATAATGATATAAAGAAGACAAGAATAGTAGATGAGAATAAGGAAAGAATTTGTATTGTATTCTATATATTTCATCCCTGTTACAAGTAGTATACTCCACTATATATATAGGGAGATTGGATTCTTTATATTCTAATACATAAATAGTAAAAAATAGTTACAAGAATAAGGAAAGTTAAGGAAGATGAAAGGTTAAAGGTCAAGGAAGGTTAAGGAAAATGAAATGTTAAAAGTCAAGAGAGATGAAAGGTTGAACATCCATAATATTCATAACAAAGCTTGGGTTTTTGTATTTTACTTTCTTGATGCAATTGATTTATCAAGTTTGAGGCTGTTAGGATTCCTTTTGTGTCTAAATTAAACAGCATTCACACGGATGCATGCACTAATATTCAAATCTACCACACGTTTCAATTGATGAAAAATGGTGAGGCCAGCTTGTTGCCAAATATCAACCCCTTTTTCTATTTGTTGGCAACATGTGTAGAAATTATTAAGCTTGCTGCAGATATTGCCTCCCTCCGCCACAACAAGAAAATCATATAATAAACTCCACCCCTTTTTCTATTTGTTGGCAACATGTGCACCATGCACATATTGCGTGCAAAAGGAGCTTCAAAGCTCAGAGTTGAGCATCCAAGATCTTGAAGAAGGCCTTGAAACCCTCTCCAGGCGTATGATCAAAACTAGGGTTACTGTTCTTAATATCATCAGCTGTTAAATATTAGCATCGCAGTTGTACATACACTGTAATTTTACAATAGAAAAGAAATACAATGATTATACAATCTTCTTTCTCAAAATTCTACCTCTTGTGAAATCATTTTGTTACATTTCAGCAGAAATGTAATAATTAAACATTTCGCATAAGCAAGTTCATGAATTCATTATTAAGCTATACATATCACAAGTCTCACTAAGTTAATTCACATATACAAAACTTATAACCCTATTATCTCATAAAACTTATAACTCTATTATCTCATAAAACATATACAAGTATAAACATATGTGATATACTATTCATTCAACATCTAATCATTTAACATTTCACATTTCCATTCCAAATGTTCATTTCAAATATTCCTTTTACATATCTATCCATATAAACATTTCATATAATTATTTCCATATAACCGATTCATATAACCATTTCATATAACCATTCATATAGTCATTTCAAAGTCTTAACCTTAACACAACATGATTCAATAATTCCAAATCAGTAACCATTTAAACATACGCATACTCAAAGTTCATAATTTGTTTACTTCAAAGAAACAGTTCCATATCGAATAACTTTCATTCTTTCATTGAATCTTGGTAAAGGTATTCAATACATAAGTCTGGAAATAGATTATAATCTGGTTGATTCGTTTATTGATTTAAATAATTATTTTAATTTAATTAACCATTTAAAATGTCCAACATCGATAAATATGAGATATTTTCCAATTAAAAGCAACCAACGATTCATTTAAACCCATTTAGCACTTATAAACTAATAGGGATACACTTTTGTAACTTTTACAATTTAGTCACTTTTTTTAATTACCTAGCTAAATAATAAAATTTTCGAATTGTAACTTTACATACTAATATAATATATCTATAAATATTTACGAGCTCGGTTTACAGAGACGAGGTCCTAATACCTCATTTTTTGAAACCACTTGACTTTCAAGACACACCACTCATACTTAACTTTTTGTTCAATTAGCAAAATTTAATCAAATCAAAATTCATTATAACTATATTTTACGCATATAAATAAAATAATAAAAATTACAGACTCATTAGTAGGATTTATGGTTCTGAAACTACTATTTTCGATACTTTTGAAAAACGAGCTATTACATGTCACATCTTCGAGTGTAATCATACACTCACCGCACGAAAGATGAAATGTGTGTGTTTCAGGTCTCTATCTTTTCAAAAAAGCACTGATAAGTGCGGGCTACAATTTAATCCTGTCCAACATATGGGACTTGTTCAAGAATCTCACCTCTTTAAAGTGCTAACACGTGATGCTCTTGCACTTAAATTATGTATATACCTGATTATATAAATATAAAAAAATTTAAAAATAATAATATTGACAATTTAATAATTATATTAATTAAAGTAAAAATATATATAAAATAATATTTTATTATCATTTGTAATTGGATATAGAAAATGTATTTTTGATCCAAAAGAAGTAGAGATATTGACGTAGAGGTATTGACATTTTTAAAATTTTCAAAATGATGGAAATCGAATAAAATATAAAAAAATTACAAGTCCACCCTCCTTGGATCGTCCTCGGGCAATAAAAAATTTGTTTCTGTGGATGAGGATTTCTCTTTACAAGAGGGAGATGTTGTTACAGAAGTGATTGAGGGTGTACCTTTCATCACGTTTTCAGATCGGGTCCAGGAGTTTATCAAGAGACGAATGGCGAAAACTATTGTCGTGAAACTCTTGAGTGGCAAAATTGGGTTTAATGCCCTCATGAACAAGCTTTCTTTGATTTGAAAACCAACAGGTAGGTTTCAATTAATGGACTTTGAGAATGATTTTTATTTGGTGCGTTTTCAGGAGGAGGATGACTACAATTTTACACTAACGAAGGGGCCATGGATTGTGTACGGGAAATATCTCTCAATCAGACTGTGGTCTCCAGATTTTTCTACAACCCAAGACAGTATTGACTTTCAAATAGTTTGGATTCGCTTACCTGGGTTACCCGAAGGGTATTATTCCGATTGCCTCTTTCATGTTATCGACAAGGCAGTAGGATCAGTCATAAAACTAGATGCCCATACCGACGGTGGACAACGGGGGCGTTTTGCCCGGTTGGCAATGAGTATCGATCTAAAGAAGCCTTTGATTTCTAAACTTTAGATTAATGGCAGGCTTCAGTGTGTTGAATATGAAGCGCTGCCAAGTATTTGTTACAAATGTGGGATGGTTGGCCACTCATCGGAGTTATGTTTGGGGGCTTCGTCGGCGGCTATGGACGAGTCGGAGGGCGTCGCACCGGTCAAACAGAAGTCTGGACTAGAGAAAAAGGTGGCGGAAGAGTCGTTCGACTCTTGGATGGTGGTTGAGCGCCGGAAGGGGCAGGGGAGAGTTTCTAAGGAAAGTAACGGCATATCCGTTGGGAAATCTGCTTGGGGCTCTCGATTCACGGCGTTAATGGTGGAAGATGATCTTATTGAAGGAGGAAAAAATGGAGATTTAGAAGGAAACAATCAAGGAATAGATTTGGGCTTGGAAAAAGGGGAAAGATGTGCAAGAGTCTGCTCTATTGGAACGTAAAAAAAAGGTAAAGAAAAGCAGGTTATTAGGCAGGGTAAGAAGAAGAGTATTAACATTGATGGGCCAATTTTGGCGTTAAAAAATTTTAAACCCAATGTGGATAAGCTGGGCCTACAACAAAATAAAGCTCAAGCATCTATGTCCAATGTTGCAATTTATAATTCAAAACAGAGGCCGAATGTGACTTTTGAGCAAGTTAATGTGTCAGAAAAATTAAATAAGGATTCTCACACTGCTGTGAGATTTATGACCAAGGATAAGGCTCCTTTAAATACTAACAAAGAAATAATGTTTTTCTTTTTGGTAGTACAGGTGATAAATCAAGCCACTTACTGGATAAAATTTCAAGAGACACAGTTAAGCCCAACAATACACCAAATCTTCAGGAAAATAATTTTTCTATAGATTTCTTGGAACTAAGTGTTGCTATGGAGGGAATTGTCAATGATTTGGATAGAGACTCTTCTCCTACGAATTCAACGGTTAGTGTCCGAAATGAAGACATCACTCGAACATTGAACGATTCGGTTGGACCCTCATCCATGAGTTAAGATTTTTTCGGGTATGTTTCCTTTACTCATATTTATTTTTATGGATATAAATGTTTTATATTGGAATTGTCAAGGAGCCGGTCATCCTCGTTTCCATAATTTTGTTAAAGAATATTGTGTGGATTTTAGACCGAATTTATTTTGCTTTTTGGAGCCTCGAGTTAGTGGTGATCGGTTGATAGCATCATCGCAAAATTGAGTTTTTCTAAATCATTCAGAGTTGAAGCTAATGGTTTCGCTGGCGAAATTTGGTTATGTTGGAATGATGACATTAGGGTGGAAATTTTGGATTTTCATCCTCAAGTGGTGCATATTCGTTTGGGTGTCAGTTGCATTTCGACATCGTTTTTGTGCTCCATTGTCTATGCTAGTCCTCATCCGAGCCTACGTAGGGAACTTTGGTCATTTCTCGATCTTTGGCTAATTCTGTGGATGAACCTTGGATTTTAGTTAGAGATTTTAATTGCATTTGGGATGGTAGTGAATGCTCTGGGGGTGTGAATATATCTTATCCAGGGTGTAAATGGTTTCAAAACTTCTTATTTGATAATGGTCTTAGGGATATGAAGGCTTCGAGGGCACGGTTTACATGGTATCGTGGTGGTTTATCACAAAGGTTGGATAGGGCTATTTGTAATATGTTCTGGGACTCTTTCGCTCCTAAGTGTTCGGTTCGTAATGTTCATAGATTGAAATCTGATCATAAACCCAGTTTTATTTCTCTAAATCCTAAGAGAACCAGAGGTGATCACCCTTTTCGTTTTCTCGCTAGCTGGTTTCTTCATGCAAATTTTAACAATGTTATTCACAGCAGTTGGGATAATAATATGACTGTGTTTGAGAGCTTAGAAAAATTCAAAGGTATGATCTCAAACTGGAACAAGGTTTATGGCAATATCTTTGAGAAAAAGAGAAAGTTGATTGCTGAACTTAAAAAGGTTCAAAGGATTTTGGATTATCGATCTTCGTCAACTCTTCAAACTCGTGAGAATGTTCTAAGGAGTGAGTTAGAAGAGGTTCTTTCCCATGAAGAGTTGTTATGGTTTCAAAAATCCAGGGCTGATTGGTTAAAATATGGAGACAATAATACTGCTTATTTTCATAATCGTGCTTTGATTAGACGTAAGAGGAATAGGATTGAAGGATTGATCATTGGTACTGATTGGAATTATGATGATGAGGATCTTAAATATCATGTGCGAGATTTCTTTAAGGATATCTATAACATGGATTATCAAACTGTCGGGGTTTTTGATTGTCGTAACAGATTTCCTAAGTTTTCTAAAACTGATAAATCTGGATTTATTGCTATTGCATCTAATGAGGAAATTCGTAGAGCGGTCTTCAGCATGGCTCCTTTGAAGGCACCGGGAGTTGATGGTTTTTAGGCCAGTTTCTTCCAATTACAATGAAGTATCGTGGGACCTTCGGTTTGTAAATTTGTTCGTGAAAGTTTGAGAGGCCATCCCTTGGATCCTAGTTTGAACAAAACTCTTCTTGTTCTTATTCTTAAAGTTCAGAGCCCGGAGCGAATATCTCAGTTTCGTCCTATCAGCCTTTGCTCCGTACTTTATAAGATTCTCACTAAAACTATTATTCATAGATTGGGGAATCTTATGGTTCATTTGATTAGCTAGAATCAGTCTAGTTTTATTCCTGGAAGGGATATTGCAGATAACATTGTTGTGGCTCAAGAGGTGGTCCATTCCTTAAAATGTTTTAAAAGGAACAAAACTGGTATGATTCTAAAAATCGATCTTGAGAATGCTTATGACAGAATCAGTTGGGATTTTCTACAATACACATTAATCACAGTTGGTTTTCCCGATCAGTTTGTTCGTGTTATTATAGGGTGTGTTACTTCGACTTCATTTCAGGTTTTATGGAATGGAAGCATAACTGATGAGTTTCAAGCATCTCGAGGAATTAGGCAAGGGGACCCTTTGTCTCCCTATCTTTTTGTTCTTTGTATGGAGAGATTAGGTCATCTTATAGATGATGCTTTTGAGATAGGCAGTTGGAAGCCTCTTTCCCTTTCTAGAAAAGGCTCGAAGTTATCTTATCTTTTTTTTGCAGATGACTTAATTCTCTTTTCTAAAGCCTCGATGAATCAAGCTGACGTGATGTGCTCCATTTTGGACTCTTTTTGTCATTTTTCCGGCCAGAAGATAAATTCCTCTAAGCCTCAGATTTTCTTTTCTTCTTCTACTCCTCCTGAGGTGGCTAAGCATATTTTTTCCAAGATTGGTTTCAGTAGAGTTGAGAATTTGGGGATATATTTGGGGTTACCTTTATTTTATGATAGAGTAACATCATGCACGTTCGAGTTTCTTACCTAAAAAGTTAGACAGAAGCTATTTGGACGGGAGGCAAGGAGACTTTCTCTTGCAGGACGGATCACGTTGGCCAGGTCAGTACTCTTTTCCTTACTAAATTACTTTATGTATACTGTTAGAATTCCTATTTCAGTTTGCAGGGTGATTGAGAAAATAGCTCGAAGCTTTATTTGGGGCTCTTCTGGTGAGGACAAAAAGGTGGTTCTTCTTTCTTAGGAGAATTGCTGTCAACCTACGGATAATGGTGGTTTAGGCATTCGATCTCTAAGTGATCAAAATAGACTTTTTCTTATGAAATTAGGGTTCCGATTGTTGTCTAATTCTGATTCACTCTAGGTCTAAGTTCTTAGGAAAAAGTACAATATTCAAGAAATCCTACCAGCGACCATATATTGTAGCAATTTTTCTTATATTTGGAAGTCGTTAATGAGGGTTTGGCCATATGTCATTAATAATATTTATTGGTTGGTTGGTGTTGGTCAACTCATTAACGTTTGGGATGATATTTGGCTTCACAATGTTAGTCTCTTAAGAGATTTTCGAAGAGGAGAAGTGGCACAAGATATGAGTTTAAGAGTTTGTGATCTTGTTACTGCATCTGACGTTTGGGATTGGGATCAGATTCGTGGTTTATTTCCACATCATGTTTTGGAACATATTGCTACTATCATGCCGCCTTGTACTAAAGCTGGTCCTGATTGCATCACATGGAAATGGAGCGACAAAGGGGGTTTTTCTTCATCAAAATCGTACAATAATTTGTTCAAACAAGGTGATGGAAATTTCGACATTTGGAAAATGATTTGGAGAATTCGTGCTCCTCAAAGAATTCGAGTTTTTCTGTGGCTTTTATGGCATGGGAAGGTGTTAACTAATATTGAGAGAAAGAGGAGACACATGACTTAAAATATCATGAACAGTTGTTGTGGGTTGAGCTCCTTTTTCAAGGAAATAGAGAATGGCCGGAACATTTAAATAGGTTTGATTATTTATCGGATCATAAAACCCACTTTTCGAAGATCTCTTCCCTCTCTTCGGGATTAAACATCAATTGCAACAATTCGATAAACGGCTCATTAGGATAGATGTAGTTAAATAATACCCCCTAGAAACGTATAAGAAGTTTTCTCCTCGTATGGCTCGAGAAAAAAAATGATTAATTCAAAGTTATGTCTATGTATGGAATTATAATGTACGGAATTAGAATGTCAAAAAATCCATAAACCAGCAAATCAATTAGATATTTAACCCCGTCTTTTTTTCAAAAAAAAGAAGAAAAAAGCATTTGTACTCTCATAACTCAAGTCAAATAAGTCTCAAAATGCTCAAAAAAAATCCTTAGGCATTCTTTTATTGAGTGGTCTCTAACCCCTTTTTTGTTTGTCTCGCTTAGAATCTATTTCGATTCTTCATTTTAATCTAGTTGTTGAGAAAATTGAAAAGGGTATTTCCTTATTCTAGGATCTTTTATCTTTGCCTTGAATATTTGGTTTTAGACATTACTTCGGCAATATTTAATCATTTCAAAAATGGCAGCAACATGCCCTTTTTTCTCTCTTTTTTTCTTTCTATCAAAGAATCATATGAACGATTAATTCTCGCATAATACACTTTTGATCGAAAGAGTTTTACCAATTCCAACAATTTTTCTTTTTGATTTGAAAATAGTTTGAATCGGATCCTTTCGATTTCTATATCACAAATAGACTTACGAAGTTGTTTCAACTTATGGATTTCCATTAACTAACCCTAGATCCTTGCCCCTGAAAAATGGATGTTTCTCTTCGAGCTCCATCCTGTACTATTTACATTACAACCCAACAAAAAAAACGGATTATAATAGAACAAAGGATGTCGAGCAAAAAGCACCTTCATTTCTACATAACGGAAAGTGATGGGTTTTGACATCCACAGCTGATCATGTCCTTCAAGTCGCACGTTGCTTTCTACCACATCGTTTCAAACGAAGTTTTACCATAACATTCCTCTAGTTTGGAGCATTGATTCAATTATGGAATCCTGAATAGTCATTGGTTCAGTCGATACATAGTAATCTATCTATACTTTCTATATGAAATCAATTTCCTTCTATATGCTATATGAAATAAATAAATAATTTAGGAAGAAAAAGCCTCAATAAGAATGCAAACTACCCCATATTGTATGATTGTCTGAATGCAATATTTTTTATTATTATTAGAATCAAAAAGTTTAATTAGAATAGAAAAGTATAATAAAAGTAAAAAAGTAAAAATAAAAAATATCATTAATAATAATATTACGAAAATACTAATAATATCACGAATATTATAAATAACACAAATAAACTAATCTTTTTGAATCTACCTTGCATCTTCAAATAACCCGATAGATCAAATAACTCGGTAGAATAGATCCAACAATCTCACAGTTGTTCGAGTCTTAATCTTAAAAAATCATTAAAAATTAAAAGTAAGAATCGCATTTTCTCCAATATTTGACTGTTAGAAAGAAGGTTATTAAAAACAAAAAAAAGAACAATTTAGATTCGAATATGATTATTCTAATATATAAAAATAGAATATGCTCTGGGACGGAAGGATTTGAACCTCCGCATAGTGGGACCAAAACCTGTTGCCTTACCACTTGGCCACGCCCATTTAGATTTCTATTTGAAACTACTAAACACTAATATGGGTATTCCTTGTTCGTCAATTCCAGTTCCAAATAGTTATAGCTATGGAATAGATTAGATTCTTGCTACAATATTTGCACGTATGGATAGAGAATTAAATCGAATTTATTGTTCTATGTGAAGATGCTTCATGTCCTTTATGCGCTTCTTTGTTGGAATCCATAGCTCATGCCCTTCGAGACTGTTCTCTTGCCAGTAATATTTGGAAGACTATGCTTCCAACTCAAGTACGTTCTCTCTTTTTTTCTTTTTCTTTCCATGACTGGTTATGTTGGAATTTACAGGATAAAGGTTGCTTAAACACCAATGAAGTGGAGTGGCAGTCCTTATTTATGATCCTATGTTGGCTTATTTGGAAGGCTAGGAACGAGTTTATTTTCTATTGTTCACACAGGAATTCACATTATATTATTACTATGGGATATGCTTGCACTCGTAGCTATTTTGCCCTTGATAAAAAGTTGAGAGAGTTTCATCCAAAAAATTCGACTCAGCAATGGACACTTCCGGATACGTGATGGATCAAGCTTAACTCAGATGGTGCCGTCGCTTTAGATGGAAATCAAGCAACGATTAGTGGTGTCTTGTGTGACTCAAAAGCTCGATGGCTTTGCGGTTACAACATGACTATGGGGAGCGAATCTATCTTTAAAATTGAAGCACGCACAATGCTTGAGGGGCGGCTATTAGCCTGGGAGAAAGGGTACAAACAAGTCGAAATCGAGAGTGACAAAGCCCTCTTAATTACCTTCTTTTATCAAGAAGAGGCAGCAGTAGTGATTTGGCTGAGGTTCGAATGCTGCAGCAAACTTTTCAGAAGAGTTGGAAGGTCAGATTAAGACATATTTTCAAGAACTCCAACAAAGTTGCAGGTATCATGGCAAAGTTGCCTAATTCTGGAAACCCAGTGCTTCAGATACACCAAGTTCCTCCCATGCCAGTTTGACAGCTCTTGTAGCAGGACAAGGAGCTATCTACCTCTGTTTAAGCTAGTCTAATACTATTATCGCCTTTATTTGATCCCAACTATTTATATATCTTTTTTATTTTAAAAAATCGAGTTTATATTTTTTTAAATTTCGAAAGAAAATGACCTAATTTTTTTTAAAATTGGCATATTTTCCTAATTTTCCCCCACCAAATCTACCATGTTATTAAGCTGAAACGGAAGAAAAAGAAAACTACCACGTTATGTATTTACTGTTGGGAGGCGACATCTAACATGCGCCGTAGTTTTCGAGAACCTCAACTTGTTCCCTGAATGTTCCTCCTGCCCCAGGAAAATGAAGAAAATCGCAGTTACTTTAATACCCAGATCGAGTTTTTAGTAAAATAATGACAAATAATCGAATACCCAAATCGAGTTCGTAATGGTAATAAAAAAATGGGCAAATACCTAGATCGAGTTGTTATTAGTCAAAAATCTCAAGAAACGGATCAAACCACCAAAGTAAACTAAAAAAGAAAAAGGGGATGGGAAGTTGGAGAGTGGAGAGGCTGGATCAGTTGCCGACAGCCCTTTTGGCTACCATCATGACTAAGCTTGATATCTCTTCCATCTGCTCTTTGGCTGTCACCTGCAGGGCTTTCAAATCCTGTGCTTCTCATATCCTCTCCTTTCTTCCCAATTTTCATATCCTTGTAAGTTTTATTTGCCCTTTCTTTACATCCTTTTTTTGGTTTCTCTTTACTTGGTGAAAGGAGGAATTGGATTCTGCGGAAAGTGAAGGAGAAAAATTTTCAATTGCCCTCAGTTGTTTAGTTGTTGATTTGGGTTTCGAACTGCAAAAAAAGATGTATTGACTTTTATCATTTCCCAGATCCTCCATAAACAAATGAAAATCTGAACTTTTGAATCTTGATGTTGTCTTTTGGAGTTCCAAATTGAACCCTAATATGCATTTACCATTTGGCAGGATATATCGCCGTCTATGGAACTAATCAAGCCGCTGTTGCCACCAAATCCTCACCTTCAAAGCTTAAAGCTTGATTGTGGTCAGCTTAATGATTCATCCATTGAGCTATTACTTCGACCTACTTTACAGGAACTTTGCTTCCACAATTGTGCGGATTTTAGTGGAAAACTACTCTCTGAAATCGGATCACGCTGCAAGGATGTAAGGTATATATATCTCTTATGAATTACAATTGCATTTATCTTTTCATGGTGTCTATTAATATACAATTTCCCCCTGTTATATGTTTCCTCTGTTGTAGAGATCATTTGTGTGATGCTGATTTGTTTCCGCTTTAAGAGATATCGGTATTAGCTTTATATGTTAACTTTCATTCAGGTCTCTCTACTTGGGCTCGGTGGCTGAGAAAAGGGGCCGAGCGATACATATTTGTGATCTGGAGGAATTACTTGGTGGTTGCACCCAATTGGAAGTAAGGCTTATTTATGAAAGTAATGAATGAGAAAAAGGTTCGAAAGATTAATGAAAGATTAAAGGAACTTTCTTGTTAATACATTGAACCTAAAGATGGAACCAATTAGCTATTTACTTGCAGGCTTAATTCTGAAGGTAATGAATGAGAAAAAAATGGTGTAAAAGATTAGTGAAAGATTAAAGGAAATATTTGTTAATACATGAAACATAAAGATGGAATCAGTTAGCAATTTTCTTGTAGGCTTGCCTGTGAAAGTAATGATTTTGAATGAGAAAAAAGTGTAAAAGACTACTAAAAGGTTAAATGAAATATTTGTTAGTACTTAATATATTAAACGTAAAGATGGAACCAGTTAGTGATTTAGTTGTAGACTGGATTAGTCCCCGATATTTTATTTCATTGTTCAA
Source organism: Gossypioides kirkii (assembly GCA_005610355.1). Classification (NCBI taxonomy): domain Eukaryota; kingdom Viridiplantae; phylum Streptophyta; class Magnoliopsida; order Malvales; family Malvaceae; genus Gossypioides; species Gossypioides kirkii. Next base: position 13,741,502 of record CP032254.1, on the reverse strand, counting down.
TGGGAGGAGTTTCATAAGACCCAGAGTTTCTAGTTATTGACATCTACTTATGCTTCTCTTGATGATGTTGTATGCCTGAATATGAAAGTCAGTTTAAGCCCCTTTCAGGGGTTAGCCTTGTACCATGAGTGAGGGTGACAAATGCTTGGTCTATTCAATAAATACTTTACTAGTTACGGATAAGCCTTTAACAAAATCACTCATCCAGGATCCATGTAGTTCCTATTATCTTGATGGTGGGTTCCCAACAAAACCCTAAGACCCAAAAGAAACAGGAACACCTCTAAGCTTCCCCTTCCCTTTCTTTTATTGCTTCATCTCACTCCCTTTGCGTAGCACAAACCTGAGTCTCCCTTTTCTAGTGCAAAGTTCACTCTATCTTGCTTGCCAAAACCCAATCTGCCAACTACAGACCGCCATGACCATCCTCTTAACTTCAACCAGCCAACAAACACTTTCCAAGTCAAGTTACGGTGGACACCATGGCAGAATTTGAGTTTCAAGCCATATCCCAACAAATAAAACAGGGTGTGAAATTTCACCAAGGTGTCCTTTTTCGAAAGAAATTTCTTCAATACCTACCAACATGGGATCATTAAGCTTCGTGAGAAACTGCCAAGATTTACTATTTGAATAGATGGAAATGCCAATTTAGCCTTTCTGTAAAATGAACTTATATCACATGTGTTGAAGCTTTACTTGCTGGATGCCATATTTGAACGTCGATAGATAATTGGAAATATTCATTTAGTTCCTAAATTTATCTGAATGAGTCCATTTGCTTTCTCATTGATCATTCTGATAATTTGTTGCTTATTGGCATTGTAGCAAATTGTATGTGTTTCATATGAAAAATTTACCCAGAAGACTGGCAGATTTTTCAATCTATATGTTCTAGTTACTTAATGCATATTTTTCATGCAAAAGCTAGATCTGTATCATTTTGGAATGTTCTAACTGCATACATGTATTCCTTCTTGGTTTCTACTCTGTCAGGAATTGAATTTGATGTTTGACTTGTCACTATTTCTTCGTCCTAACTTTGCTCGGGTTTGGGCTTTAGCTTCGGAAAAGCTCACTTCTCTTGAGATTGGCTACATTTCTTCAGTTATGGTGACCGAACTGCTTAGCCCTAATGTTGGACCCCATCAGTACCCAAATCAAATTCGACCATCAATATTGCCTGCCATCCAAAAATTATCTCTTGCTGTAGATTACATTACAGATTCAATGGTTGGTACAATATCAAAAGGTCTCGCGTTATTGACACACTTGGAACTTCGTGATGCACCCCTCCTTGAACCAAGAGTTTCACTTGATCTGACCAACTCCGGCCTTCAACAAATCAATCAACATGGGAGATTAAAACATCTTTCTCTTGTGAGGAGCCAAGAGTTCCTCAGTACTTACTTTAAGCGGGTTAATGATCTCGGGATCCTACTTATGGCTGACAAGTGTGCAAACATGGAAAGCATTTGCCTTGGTGGCTTTTGTCGTGTTACAGACACAGGGTTTAAGACAATTCTGCATTCTTGCTCAAGCCTGTACAAGCTTAAGGTTTGCCATGGATCCCAGTTGACTGATCTGGTTTTTCACGACATTGCTGCAACTTCCCTCTCTTTGACTCATGTTAGCTTCAGATGGTGTAATCTTCTAACCAACCATGCCATCAAGAGTTTGGTCCGCAACACGCGTCTCAAAGTTCTCGACTTGAGAGGCTGCAAAAACCTTGGGGATGAAGCGCTTCCCGCAATTGGCTCTCTCTGTGAATTGAAGATGTTACAGTTGGATAATTCTGATATAACCGATGTAGGAATAGCATACTTGCGATATGGCATTAGCTCATTGGTTTCATTATCTGTTAGAGGATGCAAGAAACTTACAGATAAATGTATCTCTGTTCTATTTGATGGCTCATCTAAACTGGAGTTGCAAGAGCTGGACCTGTCTAATCTTCCTAATCTCTCCGACAATGGAGTTTTAGCTCTTGCAAAAAGTCGGGTTGCAATTTCAGAACTCCGAATGCGACAATGTCCACTCATAGGTGACACTTCAATCATGGCGCTAGCCTCAATGCAGGCTGATGACAATAGAGGACATGGCAGTAGTCTGCGATTGTTGGATCTTTACAATTGTGGTGGCATTACGCAACTTTCATTCCGATGGTTGAAGAAACCATATTTTCCGAGATTAAGATGGCTAGGTGTGACAGGGAGTGTAAACAGAGATATTGTAGATGCTTTAGCTAGGAATAGGCCATTCTTGCATGTGGCATGCCATGGTGAGGAACTTGGGACTGATCCGTGGAACAACGTAGACAGTTCGTACATGCACGACTACGAGGAGTTGGATGAACTAGAACAATGGCTGCAGGAAGGAGAGTGGGAGAGTGATGATGAAGAGATGGAGGATGCTGAAGATGATGCAGATGTGGTGGTGGAATGATTTCTGTTTGTATTTTTACTTTTGTAATGTTGTTTGTAAGTGTAACTAGCTGCTGCTGGATGTGCTGTTAACTTATTTGTGGGAATCACAATGGATAGTGAATATCCAATTTGATTGTTTTGTGGATTGAAATATGGGTAAATTCCATCAACTGTCCCTAAACTTTATTTAAAATGACATTTCAGTCACCCAACTTTCAAAAGTTACACAATAGTCACTAATGTTATCAAATTATTACATTTTGGTAACATGACTGTTAACTTTCGTTAAAAAAAAATAATATTGTCAAATGGTTAATAGCTAATTTGGTTCTTGTATTATAGTTAAAAAATCATTTTGATTTTTTTTAAAAAAAATTAATAATAATTGTAAAGAAAATAAAAAAGAATGTAAAAGAAATAAAAATTCATATAAAAAATCAACTGCAACAAAGAAAAATCAATAATTTTGCAGTTAATATTTCCACATCCAATCTCATAAAAAGAGAAAAATCAATAATTTTGCAGTTAATTTTATTTGCTTTGTTGTTTTACGCTATTCATTTTCATCTTTCTTTACTTTTTTTTACTCTTTTCTCATGTAAAGTAGTGTCAGCTCCGCTCTTTCGGATTATTAAAATTGATATATATATATATATATATTATTTATAGTTTGGAAGTAAAATTTTTATTTGTAATTTCAAAGAAGAAAAGCAGGTCTGAAGAAAAGTATTTTGTATTATAAATTTAAAAAATTCAAAATTTTAAAACTAAAGTTATTCAAAAACCCAATCAATCTAGTACCTAGAGTTATAAAAAAGAAATAATGGATTGGAAAAGAAGTAGGATACTCTATATTATAAATTAAAAGAAAAAATCTTAAATTTCAAAAAATTGAAATTTATCAAAGAACCCAAATAATATAATAGAGCATTTTAGTCTCTTTTCTAGCCCTCTTTTCCCCTAATTTTTTTTCTCTTTTTTTCATAATTATCAAAAAAATCTTGCAAATATGTAGTTAACGGTAAGAGTATTTACGATTCTCAAGAATGAAAGCAGTGTTGCAAGCCTAGATTTTGTTTCTTGAAAACTCGAGCAACAACAATCAATTTAATAGTGGAATCTAAATTTTGCATTGAGATGTATTTTATTAAGATTTTTAGGGCTTTGAGAAAAAATTGCAAAGCAATTTCTAGATAAAATAATATGAAATTGATGATATGATTGAAGTTGTTCATATATGATGGAAAACAAATAGAATTTAATTTGAAAATTTTAAGATTTTTTATATAATTAAATTTTGCAAGAAATGTTGGTTTTAAATTTTTTTTAGTTATAACTTTAAGAATTTTTTAGATTTATACATATTTAAATATTTTCATTTTTTTAAGAAAATTATTATTTTGATTGTTTTTATAGATTTTTAATAATATTTAGTCTAGGATTTTTAATTTTTTTACAATTATTGGTAAGAAAAGTTTAAAAATATCAAAAAGATTTTTTAATTACAGTTTAAGGACCAAATTAGCTATTAACCCTTTGACTTAAGGTACAACTTTACTTCTTCTTTTTTTAACGGAAATAACAGTTGAGTGACAAAATATAACAATTTGATAACAATAATGACAAATATATAATTTTTAAAAACTGAGTGATTGAAATAAAAATTCAAACAAAATTTATGAGCAGTTGGTATAATTAACCCTTAAAATATTTAATGAATAATATTATTATTGAATTTAGATTTGGATAGTAATATTTGGAGGGTGGCCACCTACAAGAGGGTGTCCCATCAATTTTTTTTAATAGTTAAATTTTATTTTTATCCCTCTATTATACTTAAATTTAAGGTATAATGTTTATAATTTAATTTTTAAGATTCTTATATTTTTTTCTTGATTTTAAAGATTCTTATATTTTAAAATGTTATTGTTTATACCAATTAAATTAAATTAAAAAAAAATTTTAAACAATAAACATTTTATTAAATTAAATGATAAATTGTGTTACTAAACTACACTCAATATTTGTGTTTCAGATTCTTTTGACATCTGCATCATTGACATTCCAGATGTTCATGCTCATAAGCTTTTGCTTGTTGATTCTTTTGATGTACAAAGTGTAGGTCTCAAATAAGATATAAGCAATTTATTTGCTTCTTTATTTATCAAAAAAAAAATTACACTCAATATTATTAAACTATTAGTAGGTTTATGTTTTGATCACTTAATTTTAAAAAGTTACAAAATAATTATTTAACCATTTAAAAAATTTCATTTAAGTCACTAGGCTATTAAAATCGTTGTTATATGGTTTTTTATGTTCACATTGCTTGCACTAATTGAAAACTCTTATTCCACTTTTCTTTTACAATTCAACTTTTTTCATGAAATAGTTTTAAACATCACAAATTTGCAAATCAAAATCTAAACGATTTTCTTTTTCAATATCTGACATTGACTATCAGATCGACTTGGATCTAAGGTATGTTCTACTCGTCTATGAATATTGATTTACTGTACCGGTTGTCGAAATGTTACTTGGAACTTGCTAACCAAACTTAAAAAAAAAAAAATTTAACAACCTAATGACTTAAATAACATGTTTTGATTAGTTCAGTGACTTTAAAAAAGTTTTTTTGTCACCAATTTATGAAAAAATTATAAAATGATCATTCAACTATTCAATTTTTTCATTTTTTTTGTCATCGGTCATTAAATGACTAACAAAAAATTGATGTTAGTTTTTAATTTTTTTAAGAAAAAATTGGCTTAATAACAACTTTAGCCCTCATTATTTATACATTGTGCCAATTTAATATTTATTCTAAAAAATTGAACCCCTAATATTTGCACATCATGTAATTTGATCATTTTCTAATTTTGTTTTCTTTGTGATCCTTTCTAACAGTGTCCCTACGTTTGATTCAATGGAAAAATTAGCAATAAGAACAAACAAAACAACCCAAAATTTGAAAAATAATCAATTCAATTTCTTGAAAAAAAAATACCCACTTCGTTAATTTAACTCAATAAGTCTAACAACTTAAAATAATTTAAGTTTGATTTGCTTCATTAATGACAATCAACTCAAGCTAACAAACAAAAAATGAATTAATAAGGTTTTTTAATAATATTTTCGAGGAAATATTTTTGAGCATTGTCTAATTTAATATTTTTGAGGTAAGTTATGTATTTGAAGATTGTCTAGTTTAATAATACAATTTGTATATTGAATTATATTTTCATGTAAAAATAGGATAAAATTAAGTAACGTATAAATATTGAGGGTTAAATTTTTAAAGATTAAGATTAAATTGACACAATGTGTAAATCTTAAGGGTTAAATTTATCATTATGCCAATTTTAAAAATTGTCACATTATTTTTACGTTAGTCATTTAACAGGGGATGATTAAAAAAAACACATAATTTAGTGATAATTTTGTAACTTTTCATAATTGAGTGACCAAAATGAATCTTATTGATAGTTAGATGATTATATATTTAGTTTACCCAAAAAATATTATGTTAAAAGAATGGATTTTGACAAAAAAAAAAAAAACAACAACTGCATATTTGAGCCTTATCCAATTTGTTTTCAATTTTATAATATTTTCCTTTTCTTTTTATATAATATACCATATAGAAAAATTAAATACAATATAAATATAAAAACATATATTAAATTGTTTATATTTAGAAATTTAATAAAAATATAATTGAAATATAAGAAATTCATTTATAAATAAAATTATTAAATATAAAATAATAAAAAAAGAGATATTAGGAACAACATAAAAAATTCAAACTGGTTGAATTTAAACAATACCATACTTAATTGGAGCATAATCCGACCCGGCCATTAAACCTATACTCGAGAGATACCAATATTTGGATTCAAACAACCCGATTACGGATCCGATCCAACAAGAGAATTTAAAAAAATAAAAGGAAGAAGCGTGGGTAACAACAAAGCGGCAAAGCGTAGTGGCACAGAGCGAGAGTGAGTGAAAACAGGGAAAAAGGGCCAAAATCCCAAGGTTTGGAAATTGTGAGTCCGAAAGTGAAAGGGAGCGGAGAAGTTATGCAATGGCTAACACTAGTAACAGTAGAATTCTGTCGAGTTTGGTTCACGCACTTCGTGAACGCATTGCAGCAACTCCTTCCACTCCTCCAAACAACAACCTTAGCACTTGCGCTGACGATGATGCTTTAGAGACCAAGTTCCGTGCTGTTCTTCCCAATCTTCTTAATGGCTACGTTGTTCCCTCTTCTTTTGGTATTTTTCTTTTCCTTCCTTTTTCTTTTGGGTCTTCATGAAACGTGGGGATTTTTACTTGCTGGGTTTTTCTTTTGGGTTTTCTCGGTTTCTTAAGTTTGGGCATTTGATTGCGAAAGAATATAAGATTTAAGTAATAGAAGGTTAGCCTTTTAAGTGGTGATGTAATAAAACTAAGGTTCGATGTTGTTCAAGATTCAATAATTAAACTTTAAAGAAAAGCGCTTTGCTTTTTTTTTTTTTTTTTCCCTTTTCGTTTCTTTCTCTTTTCTGAGCAAACTGATAGCTAAGAAGTTAGTTTTTCCCTCTCTTTTTTTTAATGGATTCTCATGAAATTTGCGACTTCTGCTATAAATAATTTTATTGTTGTTTCTGTTACACTTGTTGCAGCCAATGAACGAGAAGTTATAGCTGTGCTGAAGCTCATTTCTCACACAGCAAGGAATTTTCCTGGAGTTTTTTACCATGGCAAACCTAGTGCAGTTTTGCCCCTGATTGGTCGGATATTGCCTTTTTTTGCTGAACCTGCATTTAGGTTGGCTATTTAATAACACTCCATTGTTCAAAGCTTTTTTTTAGGATTCTCTTTCATCATGCATTTGTGTTTTGTTAAATTTGTTCATTGCATTTCCGTACCTTTTCTTTTTTGTTTTCCTTTCTTTTTTCCTGTATTTTCAAGAATTATCTACACATTTCAGTTCTCGACATGGAGTGATTTTTGAAACAGTTGGACCCCTTCTATCGCTGCTTCGTACCGGATCTCGAGATGCATATCGAACATTTTTTATCGATGCCATGTGTGCCATTGAAGGTAAAAAGAGTTGTCAGCACTTCAATTGATGTTATTATGGTTTCACTGCTTTCTTATGTAACTGACTAATTCTATTTTATGATTTATGTTTGTTCTAATCCATGATGCCTCTTTTATTTGGCATCCTGACCGTAATGCATATGAAAACAAAAAAAAGAGAACTAACACCCCTTTATATCCTTCCAGATATTTTGTATATAGCATCCCTCTCTTTGGAAAACTCAAGAATTACAGAAGCCACCAGATTACATTTAAAGTGTTTCCATCGGTCCTTTTCTGGAAATTTAAGTGATTCTACATGTCTCTGTGATCTACCAACGAGCAATAAACCCATTGATGGCCCTGGCATCTTGATTAACCTCTTGGGCAGAGACAGGTGGCTGCCTTTTGCAACTTGGATCATAAAGTTTCTTAGCAAATGTTTAACTGAAGGAACACTATATGTAGAAGGTCTCATGAATACGTCCTTTGTTTCTGCTGCATGCTCTCTTTTATGTTACGGAGATGCTGATTTGCAAATGGTGGGTTTTATGTATGTTTGGGAACGAGCTTTTTGAACGCAATTTTACATATTGGTTTATTTAGTTTGTTCACATGGTTTCTAATATCCTCTCATTACAGTGGCTGACAATTTAATTTTTTTGGAAGGCATGTTTTGACTTTGCACATGTCATTGGATCAGTGATGAGTTATGACACTGTTCCTCATCAGAAATTAATCCAATCAATATCCACCATTTTAGGTGAGGACAAAGAGGGACTCCCTGTATTCAGGTGTGCCTTCTGATTTCTGATGCTTATTTTACTAGAAATTATAGTTGATGAATATAATGTTTCTAAGAGGACACAATCCAAATATGTAGGAACCATGTGAAATACTTAAAAAATTCTGACCCAAAGATTGACTTCTAATTCTTGGGAGTTGGGACATAACCTTATCCTGTATAGTTTTTATTAGGTTTGTGACCTTGATGAATAGCGTATTATATTGTGCCCGTTAGATGCTGTAATTTGTAGAAATACTCTTTTATTTCTTATATCAATACTGAGCAATATACAAGGGTATATATACACATCTAATATTCCTAAACTAGGTAACACAATATATCGTAATAAATACAATATAAATCAACCTATTAATTAGCCTATAAATCAGCCTATGATTCTGTAACAGATGCTAATTTCAAATGGCAAACTTCTGATTAACATGGTTTTTTCATGGCCTATTTTATCAATTCCAAGCATCTTATGTCTCAGTAGAGTGCTTATCATTAATTAATGAGTATTACATATTGTACTCTATCTGAAAGATCTCAAAAGCTTAGTGGTCAAGTCATGACACCCCATGGACATGTGGGTTTTAGTGTTATATGAGGATTTCTGACCTTTTCCTCTTGTTTGGGGAAATTATGGATGCCTTTTTGGAGGTTTAGATTGGGTAGAGGGTGATAACGAGAGTTCTAAATAGTTACATGCATGCTTGAATCTGATTACTTATTCTTCATATAAAATTCTTATGTTATTGACATTTGGGGCTAATAAATTTTTTATAGCTTTAATTCTTAGTATTCTACCATTTTTACTTTTCAGGAGCTCAGCATATGATTCCTCCATAGGTGGTTGCCTTAGGGCACTGCACACTAGCTGTCCTGATGATGTTGTCAAGCTAACAGCTGAAGATTTAGTTAATATTTTCCATCGCTCAATGTGGAGAACCAAAAGCATGGAGCTCAAGGTAAACTAAGTTTCAGTATACAGTCAAACAATAAATATATGTATATGCGTGTATCTTCTGGGAACTCATCTATATGCATCTCCAGGTTGCATTGTGCACTGCATATATACGGATTTCAAGAACTTGTCCCCCTCATATATGGAGGCCTGAATCTCTTATTAATGTACTTCGTTGTCCTGAGCCATGCATTTTGTTGATTGACTGTGTTCAAGTTGCTCTCTCTGTTCTTGGTCCTGATCGTGTTGGAGAGAGAACAGATCATACTAAGCTGGTTTTATCAACATCAAGTGATAAACTAATAGCAAGTCCGAAGGTTGGGGAAAAAAGACGTATCATTGATGTTGATAATTTCGACATCAAACGCCAAAAGATAGATGGAGCAATTAAGTTTTCTAACACTAATGTTCCATGGGATATTAAAATTACTGATATAATTTCTTATGGAAGAGAAGGATATGCGCACTTTATGCATGAGTCACTTCTTTTATTTGTTGAAACTTTAAATGCTCCTAGGGTAAAAAATGATACTTTAAGACCAGATGTTGCGTTAACAGCTCTTAGCCTTCTTTCCATTGCCTTCTGTAGATATCCTCAGACCAATATGTCACTCTACATCTTTCGACAGTTGCAGTCTTGGATTCCTTGGATATGTGAGCAGGTGATCTTAGATGTGAAAAATGCAGAATTCTTGTTAACCTGCACGTTTTCTTGGTTTCCCTTCATTTTATTTAGGTTCATGTCATGCAGGCAAAGCTAGAGAGTGCAATCACGGTTGATATTTCCGTGTACCTGGAAGGAATTCATAGCATGCTGCTTATACAAGGTAAGACAGTGAATTTAACCTTTGTTAGAAGTTTGATTGGAACTTGACTTATTAGGAATATGATTTATTAAAAACCTTGTCAATTTAACGTGCTTTCTAAGTCTCTAAATGGAGAAAATAGCTTCCGAGATGTTGCAATTTCACTGAGCACACCTCATACTCATAAATCTCATCTGTGAATGCAACAAAATGTACACCCCATGAGATCAATTTTATAGAGACGGGTATTTGTATGAAAATTAAACCATAATTATTTAAGTCTTATTTGCAGATATAGTTTCTCATAATACCTCTGCTTCTCTTTACTAGTTCATATAACTTATTTCAACCCTGTTAAGCTTAATCCCAATTACATGAACAGTGACTTGAATCTTTTTCCTCATTCTGAAAACGTACTTCATTTGAAGCTTAATTATGTTTGATATTTTTTTTTTGGCCAAAATTATGTCTGGTATTTAATGTGGTCTGTTTCAACCATTCTTAATTAGGGTTCCATTTCTTTGAGGAAAATCTGTTTAAGAGTGAGAATGATGTGGACATAAATGTGGTGCTAAAGCTTCCATGGACCCACACTCTACTGGTCCCCAAGCCTCATCTTCCATGGAAATCAAAACTCTTCTCTATTCAAGTTGCATCGAAGCTTGGTCCAAGCTTTAGTTCTAGAACTGGTTTTGAAGTTCTGGACTTAGCTCTTCATGATAAAGCTGAAGAAGTAAGAAAAGAAGCTCTTGTTTCCATGCCAGTTATGGTGATCTCGTCTGGTCTTGATACTCTAGCAAACATGTTTAGAAGATTGGAGTAAGTGAGAAATGAGACCTATTTCTTCATTTGCATATCTGGCAGCATTTGTAACCTTTTATAGTTTATTATGAGGTTTGGAATCTAAAATTTCATTCAAATGCCATGTTTAAAATATGATAGATGCTAATGATGATTCCTGCTGCAGGGAAGGTATATTCTTTTATGCTTCATGTATAAAGGTTTACTCTTTTGTATCATAACTAGATTCCTGCATCAAGAAGTTTGAGAATTCTTCATTAGGCTATTATCAGCCAGCTAAACTAAGTTTTAATTATTCTTTTTTCCTTATTTTGTTTGGGAAGTTTCATGTATCAACTCATTTTTTTAATGATTTCTTTATGTTTACTCTTTTGCATTCCTTTTGTACATGTAACACTTCTGATAAAAGTAGTTACTTTCTACTTATGGCATGATCATTTGTTTTTCTTAGAAGCAAGTTATTACAAAGATTTGTGCGTGCAATACAAACTTTCAGTAATAGGATCTATGACATCGTGAGTATTGAGACCAGTGAATTTCAATGATAGCTGGTTGTTCAAATAGGTTGACGGTAAACTCCTTTCATATGTTAGTTTGAGGAGCCTGCCTAGCACATTGAGTGTGAGGGTCTCACGTTCTATTATTTGTTTTGATCACTAGGAATGTGGATAAAATATTCTATGCTAATCTTTATTTTATTTCTGAGGGAGGGGTGGTGAAGAGGGGATGGGTATCTTATCTTTTGGATAAAATTATTACTGCAAAGATTCCTGACTTGAACACATTTGCTGTATCTTCCATCCTTTGAATAAACAGGTCCTTGGAGAAAGATAATCATGACAAGGTTAAGAAAGTGATTCCTTACTGTCTTGGATTTTTATCATGCCTCTATGGATCTTACCATGGTGTTGACGGAATAGAAAGATGTTCCTGCAAATTATTTTTAAATATCAAAGATGAGAGACAGATTGAGACTTTAGATTATTTGTTAGAAGGATTTTGGTGTTCAAAGTGTGATAGAAGTGTGTTGCACAAAGATGAGCCTAATTCTAGAGTCATGCTTCCGCCGGAACCAAATAGTTTGGGAAGTAGTCACAGTTTTGATTTTGCTCATCTTTATTCTGTATGTATTAATCTGCTTTTTGATGAGTCTTCTGAAGAGGTTCAGCTTGCCTGTGTAGCAGCTATTCGAAGGGTCGTTTTACATGGCCCCCAGGATGCTCTGTTTAAAATGAGAACAGAGTGGGTTAAATGCATTGATTTTCTGCTGCTCAACAGAAAGAAGTCCATAAGAGAAGCATTCTGCACTCAGATTAGTTCGTTCCTTCAAGATCCAATACTGAGTTTTCTATTTTCAGATGGGAATGGTTCAAGTAAAAGCAGTGAGGAAAACTTTTTGGATATAATTAAAAATGCTCTGGCAGCCACTGAAGATCCCCAGATAATCGAGACTCTTCTGGAATCCACTGCAGAAATTATGATGGCAGTTGATGTTTATAGTAAACTCTTCCTGTTTTCCCTGATCTTATTGGTTGATCAACTGGACAATCTATACTTGACTGTGAGATTGAATGCATCACGACTAATACACAAATCTTGCTGTTTCCATTTTAATGGAGGCTTTGAACTATTGCTTTCTAAAGCTGTTTATATTCGCAATGAGCTGTTTGATTATCTATCTATCAGGCTTGCAAGCCGTCCAAAAATGGTGAAAGAGTTTGCAGAGGCAGTACTTGGTGTTGAAACTAAAGAGCTACTTAACAAGATGATTCCTGTTGTTCTTCCAAAGCTTGTAGTGTCACAGCGGGATAACAATCAAGCAGTTGACACCTTATACGAGTTGGCCAAGTGCTTAAACACCGATGTGGTACCTCTGATAGTAAATTGGCTGCCAAAAGTGCTTGCCTTTGCTCTCCACCAAGCAGATGAGAAGGAGTTGTTTTCTGCTTTACAATTTTACCATGCACAAATTGGCTCTAATAACCAAGAAATTTTTGCAGCTGCATTGCCTGCGCTTTTGGATGAACTTATGTGCTTCCTTGATGGTGGTGATTTGAATGAAATAAATAGTAGGTATAAGCCTCCATCCTATCTAAGAATCTTGTGAATAAAATAATCGAATGCTAAATACATTTATTAATTATTTTCCTCTTTTTTTCTGAAATACCCCCCTATATCACTTGCATGAACTTTACAAAGTGTTTGTTCGTGATTGGTGCATGTTGGCTTGACTTTGCACAGATGTCTGTTGTTTACTTCTTTTCACATGCTCTGTGCACATATCCTTCATTCTAAATCATTTATATTGTGTTTTCTTTTTGGATGACAGCCAACATTTCAATGCTTTATTGATGGCACAAAAAGTGTTTTAAGTGTTGGAGGGCACAATACTGATCATGATTGCTTTCTGTATAGGTTAGATAGAGTGCCCCACATGATAAAAAAGGTTGCTAGAGTGCTGACTGATGCTGAGGATCTTCCAGGCTTCTTGAGGAATCATTTTGTGGGCCTCCTTAATAGTATCGACAGAAAAATGCTCCATTCAGAGGATTTTTCACTGCAGAAGCAAGCTTTGAAACGTATTGAGATGCTAATCAAAATGATGGGTTCACACCTGAATACCTATGTGCCAAAGTTAATGGTGATTCTCATGCATGCTATTGGTAAAGAATCACTCCAATCTGAAGGACTCTCTGTATTGCATTATTTCATTGTGCAGTTGGCAATGGTATCACCGTCTAGCACTAAACATGTAATTTCTCAAGTTTTTGCTGCTCTTATACCCTTGTTGGAGAAAGATACAGAAAATTCGTCTGCTCATTTGCATAAGGTAGTGGAAATTCTGGAAGAACTTGTATTAAAGAACAGGGTTATTTTGAAGGAGCATATTCATGAGTTTCCTCTTTTGCCCAGTATTCCGGCTTTAACGGAAGTGAACAAAGCTATACAAGAAGCCCGTGGAGCAATGACCCTGAAGAATCAATTACGAGATGTTGTTGCTGGTCTGAATCATGAGAACCTGAATGTAAGATATATGGTAGTGACTGAGTTGAGCAAGTTGTTGAAATTAAGAAAGGAGGATGTTGCAGCTCTGGTAAATGGTGAAGGTGGTTCGGACATGGAAATTTTGAGCTCTTTGATCACATCTTTGCTCAGAGGTTGTGCTGAGGAATCAAGGACTGTAGTAGGACAGCGGCTGAAATTAATGTGTGCTGATTGCCTTGGAGCTCTTGGTGCAGTTGATCCTGCAAAATTAAGGAATGTTTCATGCCAACGCTTTAAAATTCAATGCTCAGATGATGACCTTATTTTTGAGTTGATCCATAAGCATTTAGCTAGGGCTTTCAGGGCGGCGCCTGATACAGTTGTTCAGGACTCTGCTGCTTTAGCTATACAAGAGCTTTTAAAGATTGCAGGTTGTGAGGCATCACTGGATGAGAATGCTGCTTCTATGTCACAGACTAAGAAGGATAAGGAACCTCTAAAAACCAGTTCCTTGGGGATCAAAACTTCTTATAGTAGCAGTGGGAACAGTAGTAGGGGTCAGAAATTATGGGATCGGTTTTCTAATTATGTTAAAGAGATAATTACCCCTTGCTTAACCTCTAGATTTCAGCTTCCAAATGTCGCTGATTCTGCATCTGCTGGAGCAATTTATAGGCCTTCTATGTCATTCAGAAGGTGGATTTTCTCTTGGATAAAAAAGCTGACTGCACATGCAATTGGATCTCGTGCAAGCATTTTTAATGCTTGTCGAGGCATAGTTCGCCATGATATGCAAACAGCAATGTATCTGTTGCCATATTTAGTCCTCAATGCTGTCTGTCATGGCACAGAAGAGGCACGGCATGGTATTACAGAAGAAATCCAATCAGTTCTTAATGCTGCAGCTTCAGAGAACAGTGGAGCTGCTGTTTATGGAGTCAGTGGTCGGCAAAGTGAAGTTTGCATTCAAGCAGTTTTTACTCTTCTTGATAATCTTGGTCAGTGGGTGGATGATGTTAAACAAGAGCTTGCTCTCTCTCAGTCTTTATCATCAGCTTCAAGGCAGCAGGCATCCAAGTCAAAGGATCAAAGTTTGGCTTTATCTGCAAGTCAAGATCAACTTCTTGTACAGTGTAAATATGTTTCTGAGCTTTTAAGTGCAATTCCAAAGGTTACCCTTGCTAGGGCTTCCTTCAGGTGTCAGGCTTATGCAAGGTCTTTAATGTATTTTGAATCTTTTGTGAGAGGAAGATCAGGTTCCTTTAATCCTGCTTCCGAGAGAAGTGGCATTTTTGAGGATGAAGATATTTCATATCTAATGGAAATATACAGTTGTCTGGACGAGCCTGATGGATTGTCAGGGCTAGCATGCTTACGTAAGTCGCACAGTTTACAAGATCAACTCTTAATAAACAAAAAGGCCGGAAACTGGGCAGAAGTTTTGACAGTTTGTGAGCAGGCCTTGCAGATGGAACCGACCTCTGTTCAGAGGCACTCTGATGTTCTCAACTGTTTATTAAACATGTGCCATCTTCAGGCCATGGTTACTCATGTGGATGGCTTAATTTCAAGAGTACCCAAATACAAGAAAACTTGGTGCATGCAAGGTGTGCAGGCTGCATGGAGGCTTGGAAGGTGGGACCTGATGAATGAGTACCTTAGTGGAGCTGATGAAGAGGGCTTATTATGCAGCAGCTCTGAAAGTAATGCTTCTTTTGACCTTGATGTCGCAAAGATTCTGCAGGCAATGATGAAGAGGGATCAATTCTCTGTTGCGGAGAAAATTGCACTATCCAAACAATCTCTCATTGCTCCTTTGGCAGCTGCGGGCATGGATTCTTACACACGGGCTTATCCAATTATTGTCAAACTTCACTTGCTACGAGAGCTAGAGGACTTCCATACACTTCTCATCGATGAATCTTTCCTGGACAAATCATTTCATTTGGGTGATTTCGGATTTTCAAAAGTAATGGAGAACTGGGAGAGTCGACTCAGATTTACACAACCATCACTCTGGGCAAGGGAGCCATTGTTGGCTTTCAGGAGACTGGTTTTTGGTGCTAGTAACCTTGGTGCTCAAGTTGGGAACTGTTGGCTTCAATATGCGAAGCTCTGTCGTTTGGCTGGCCACTATGAAACAGCCAACCAAGCAATTCTAGAGGCACAGGCTTCTGGTGCGCCTAATGTTCACATGGAAAAGGCTAAGCTTCTTTGGAGTACTAGGCGCTCTGATGGTGCCATTGCAGAGTTGCAGCAATCTCTTCTGAACATGCCAGTGGAGGTTGTAGGCTCTTCAGCAATATCATCAATTACTAGCCTTTCACTGGTTCCGCTAAACCCACAACCTTTACCTGGTGATACTCAAGCTATGAATGAGAACCAAGAGATTGCAAAGACCCTTCTCCTATATTCTAGGTGGATTCATTACACTGGGCAGAAACAGAAGGAGGATGTGATAAGTCTTTATTCAAGGGTGAGGGAACTGCAACCCAAGTGGGAGAAAGGGTACTTTTATATGGCTAAATATTGTGATGAAGTACTTGTTGATGCCAGGAAACGTCAAGAAGAGAATTTTGAGCTGGGTCCCAGGATGATTCCCTCAGCTTCTGCCATTGCTACTTCAAACTCAAACACCGAGAAATACTGGTGGTATTATCTTCCTGATGTACTGTTATTCTATGCAAAGGGGCTTCATCGGGGTCACAAAAATCTGTTTCAAGCACTTCCAAGGTTGTTAACCTTGTGGTTTGACTTTGGGAGCATTTATCAGCGAAGTTCAGCTGCCTCTAATAGGGATTTGAAAAACGTCCAAGGGAAGGTAAGTTCAACTCTTCAGAATGAACTTTTATCTCTAATTTCTTATAAGAGTGGTGACACTTTTTTGAGCTATTCCTTAATGATCGACACTTGACTGATTCATCTTTTGGCAGGTAACTAGTATAATGCGAGGCTGTTTGAAAGATTTGCCAACTTATCAATGGCTAACAGTCTTACCTCAGCTGGTGTCCAGAATTTGCCACCAAAATGAAGATATTGTTAAATTGGTCAAAAACATCATCATTTCTGTTGTCCGGCAATATCCACAACAAGCACTATGGATTATGGCAGCAGTTTCAAAGTCCACAGTTCCTTCTAGGCGGGAAGCAGCTGCAGAAATCATTCAAGTTGCACGAAAAGCGTTTACCCAGGGAACTAATGGCAATAATTTGTTTGTGCAGTTTGCTAGCCTGGTTGATCATCTTATCAAGCTGTGTGACCATGCGGGCCAGCCAAAATCGAGGACTATTAATATCTCTACTGAATTTAGTGCATTGAAAAGGATGATGCCTCTTGGAATTATCATGCCAATTCAACAATCTCTTACTGTCAGTCTGCCAACCTATGATGTGGATCTCACTGAATCTCTTTCTTCTGATATCTTTGCTGGTGTGGAACTTCCTACGATATCTGGCATAGCTGATGAGGCTGAGATTCTTTCATCACTTCAGCGGCCTAAGAAAGTACATAATTCACACTTCCTGCTTTTCCAAAAGAGGGAAATTTTTTCTTTAATATATTTTCTTGTGCTTGTTTATTTTTGTTGGAGATAAGGTTGTCTGAGAAAGTATTACAAAGTTTAAATTAGATATCCCATATTTGTACAACAGGGATAGAGTTGGAAATGCCATGTGTACCCGACTTTATCCCTTTTCTTGAATTATGCTCTTATTCTGTTTTTTTTTTTTTTTAAATATAGTCTGGTCTAGATTCAATACTCCAAGTCAGTATGTCATGTGCATCAGTAGTTTTTTTAGGGTTTGATCGTATTGGTAGATGTGTTCTCTATCACATTCTCTCAACAAACTGCCTGTGGAGTCTAAATAGTGAATTGCTACATCTTTGTAACCTTGATGCCATTGTTGTATTTTCAGATTGTATTATTGGGCAGTGATGGCATTGAACGTCCATTCCTCTGCAAGCCCAAAGATGACCTCAGGAAAGATGCCCGCATGATGGAGTTTACTGCAATGATAAACCGTTTACTATCAAAATACCCTGAAAGCCGTAGGAGGAAGCTTTACATTCGTACGTTTGCAGTGATTCCTCTTACAGAGGACTGTGGCATGGTGGAATGGGTACCCCATACTCGAGGCCTCCGGCATATTCTTCAAGACATTTACATCACATGTGGCAAATTTGACAGGCAGAAGACAAATCCCCAAATTAAACGGATTTATGATCAATGCTCTGGTAAAATGCCAGAAGATGAGATGTTGAAGAACAAGATTCTTCCAATGTTCCCACCAGTTTTCCACCAATGGTTTTTAACTACTTTTTCAGAGCCCGCTGCTTGGTTTAGAGCTCGAGTTGCTTATGCTCACACAACAGCTGTTTGGTCCATGGTTGGGCATATTGTGGGTCTGGGTGACAGACATGGGGAGAACATTCTTTTCGATTCTACCACAGGTGACTGTGTTCATGTCGATTTTAGTTGCTTATTTGATAAGGGATTGCAATTGGAGAAGCCTGAGCTGGTGCCTTTCAGGCTAACGCAGGTAAATGGTCTTTGGTACATGCAATTTTTACACTTATCACTGGATTCTGTGGTATGTTGACATGTATGTTTCAACATCAAATTCAAGTTATCCTTTTGATATGCTAAATTACTTGAATCACAATCTTAGTCTTATTCCCAAACTTGTTTTCCAGAATATAGTAGCGCATCAATTGTAATTTTCAGATCACACGTATTTTAATACTCAGTTTTCATTTGTATTGTTTTCATTTAACATGGAACCCACAGAACATGATTGATGGACTGGGCATCACTGGATATGAGGGCATCTTTTTGAGGATTTGTGAAATAACACTTTCAGTTCTGAGGACACATAGGGAGACCTTGATGAGTGTTCTTGAAACTTTCATTCATGATCCTCTTGTAGAGTGGACAAAATCTCACAAATCCAGTGGTGTAGAAGTTCAGAATCCACATGCACAGGTTTGGATCATCTCTTCTGCAATTGGTTCAATATTTGCACCTTTTAACTAGTTCTGTTGTCATGCAAAAAGGTTTATGGAATACTCTGTAGCCTAACAACTAAAGCATGCGTGTGTTTGTTGTGGTGCAGCGGGCCATAAGCAATATTGAGGCAAGGTTGCAAGGGGTGGTTGTCGGTGTAGGAGCAGCACCGTCTCTACCGCTAGCTGTAGAAGGTCAGGCTCGTCGATTGATTGCAGAGGCAGTTTCTCACAAGAATCTTGGAAAGATGTATATATGGTGGATGCCATGGTTTTAGAAACTATGTAAAAATATCTTGGAACGTTGTATATATTGATGATATTGTTGTAGTAAAGTTTTTGGCTGGTGTAAGATTAAATGAAACTGTTAAAACCTCATGCTTCGCTTGGGAGGATGTAATTTCCATCTTTCTAAGTACAAATTGATTAAATCATATTTTTGTTTGGAACGGAGGTGGCCCAAGTTCATGTTCTCTGATATGAAACGCACAGCGGCGTCGTTTCATTGGAAAAGAGGGGAAGAAAAGGAGTGACACGTTGGATGTACCACGTCAGACTTAAGGTTTTTTTTTTTGAAGTATTTCCATTGGAGAAGTATATCTCTATTATGTTTTTAGCTCATTTTTTTTAACTTCCATTTAGAAAAAATGTTGAACCAATCAAGGAATGCCAAGCTACTTGTTTTATCGTGTAAGCTGAATTTTTTTATAATTAAAAATAAATTAATGAAAACCGAAAAGAAATTTAAAAGTTATTCTTTAATTATAGTTATTTTTTATTGTTTCTTTGTCACTCTAAAAAACCAACCACTCATTTTAAAAATTCAATTTCTTTTATTTTTTTAATTTAAAAATTGTAATTTAATAATCATCAACATCAATGATAGTTTTCGTCAAGTTTTATTAACTTCACATATTAATTTATTATTAATCATATATTACATCATATGAAAATGGTCTACTCGATTCTAACAAAAAATATTAATAGTGTTAATGATTGGACTTAAACTTTATCATAAACAGCATTTAATTGTTAACATTTTAAGTACAAAGACTAAATCTTAGATTTTGTCAAAGTACAGGGACTAACCATGTATTTTAACTTTTTTTCGTACAAAGAGTGAAAGAGGTAGACTTTGCCAGTGGAATTTCTAATTAATTAATCGTTGGGACTAAACCAATGGTCTCGTTTTCCAAATCATTGAGCGATGATCTGCTGCTGCTGCTGGTGTTTCGGGCTTTAGAACCATGGTTCTGCGGCGTTGTTTGCTGAATTCGTTGCGTTTTTCGTCTACTTTAACACCCAAAGCAGCTTCTTCTAAAGCCAATGACTTGTATGCAATGAACAAGAAGCTTTCCCATATAGTAAAAACCGGCAAAATATACGATGCCAAATCCATGTTTGATAAAATGGGAGAAAGAAACACGGTAACGTGGAATTCCATGATTAGTGGGTATATTAAACGACGAGAAATGACTAAGGCGCGAAAGCTTTTCGATGAAATGCCTGAGAGAGATATCGTTTCTTGGAACTTGATGATTTCTGGTTACGCTTCATATTTGGGGTACAAATTTCTCGAGGAAGGGAAAAAATTGTTTGAACAAATGCCCAGGAGAGATGTAGTTTCATGGAATACAATGATTAGCGGGTATGCCAAGAGTGGAAGGATGGATGAAGCCATAAGGCTTTTTGAGAGTATGCCTGAGAGGAATGTGGTTTCTTGGAATGCTATGATTACTGGGTTTTTCCGTAACGGTGATACTTTAAGTGCTACTCAGTATTTTGAGAGGATGCCTGAAAGGGATTCTGCTTCTATTAATGCATTTGTGGCTGGTTTAGTTCAAAATGGTGAATTGGATGAAGCTGCCAGGGTTTTGATTGGATGTGGGAATAGGGACGGCTGGAGTGAAGATTTGATTCCTTCTTGTAATACTTTGATTGCGGGGTATGGTCAGAAGGGAAGGGTAGATGATGCCCGAGGACTATTTAATCAAATCCCATTTAACAGCGTCCAAGCAGATGGGAGAAAACGGGTGTTTGAAAGGAACGTGGTGACATGGAACTCGATGATCATGTGTTATGTGAAGGCAGGAGATATTTTTTCTGCTAGGGAGCTCTTTGATCAAATGGTGGATAGAGATACCATTTCTTGGAATACCATGATTAATGGCTATGTTCAAATATTAGATATGGAGGAGGCCTTAAATCTTTTTAATATGATGCCTAAGCCGGATAACATGTCTTGGAATTCAATGATATCAGGGTATGCTCAGATGGGTAAATTAGAGCTTGCTCGTGATTATTTCGAGATGATGCCCCAGAAACATTTGGTTTCATGGAACACCTTAATAGCAGGGTATGAGAAAAACGAGGATTACAAAGGAGCAATTAAGTTTTTCATACGGATGCAAGGTGAAGGAGAGAAACCTGATAGACACACACTATCTTCAGTTCTCAGTGTCTGTACCGGGCTTGTGGATATGCAATTAGGTATGCAGATTCATCAGCTGGTCTCTAAGACTGTAATTCCAGATGTACCTATACAGAACTCTCTCATTACAATGTACTCAAGATGTGGGGCACTGGTTGAGTCACAGACCATTTTTGATGAGTTGAAATCTCCAATAAATGTAATCTCTTGGAATGCAATGATCGGAGGATATGCATCGCATGGTTTTGCTTTAGAGGCTTTAGGATTGTTTGAATTGATGAAGAAGAACAAAGTTCAGCCAACCTATATAACATTCATTTCTGTTTTGAGTGCATGTAGGCACGCAGGATTAGTTGATGCAGGTTGGGCATATTTTAAGTCCATGGTAAGTGAATATGGCATTGAGCCCGGAATTGAACATTATGCTTCCCTAATTGACAATGTGGCTCGACACGGTCAATTTGAGGAAGCCATGGATTTAATCAAGAGTATGCCGTTTGAGGCAGATAAGGAAGTTTGGGGTGCATTACTAGGTGCTTGTAGGCTGCATAATAATGTAGAGTTAGCTAGAGTTGCTGCTGAAGCATTGATGAGACTGGAACCTGAAAGCTCAGCTCCATATATATTGCTGTACAACATGTATGCTGAAGCAGGACAATGGGATGCTGCAGCAGAAGTTAGAGAAATGATGGAAAAAAACAATATCAGAAAGCGAAGAGCATACAGTTCCATAGACTCCTCTTGTTGCTGATTGGAATGATGCATTCCTATCAGTTGGCCACTCCATATTTAATTCATACACACTGAAAGTAAGACTTTAATTTTTTTTTTCATTTTGGTAGTGTAGCATTGTGCTATGTGTTCTTCATGCACCTGATATAATCAAACTCTTCAATTAAACAAATTGGAAATGCTCATTGATGGATTTCCATTTTCTCAAGGTTATATTTGTTGTTTTTTGGAATCCAGTCCATTCATTCTTTACCCGCATTCATGCTTGTGTTGTGTAATAAATGACTTTATAATTTGAAGGCTCATTTAACAAAAATTAAACTTTAAAGCTTCATTCTTTATAGCAAAGTGTGGCCATTGACGGTAAAATTCAGAATTGGCAACACTGGATTAGCACCCTTCAGTATATCTTTCTACGGGGATGGATGTATTAAGGAGCCCGGAAGGCATACAACAATCTAACCTTTCTTACCTGAAAGTCCCCCATTTTATTCTCTAAAAGTTTGCCTAACACCAAACATGGGAAAATCACTAATTCCCGGTACGTATTTATTTCTAGAACAAGACTTGACTATGCAATCAACTACTTTATGTACTTCATGGAAGACATGTTGGATTTTAACAGTCCAGTTGCGCCTACATTCCTCTTTTATTATTCAGATTAAAGTTGTCGATGATGACCCTATTGAAGCATCTGTTAGCATATCCACTACACTTTTATTATTAGATTCAATTATCACCTTGGTGTATCCTTTCTGCCAAGCTATTTCAAGGCTATGAAGGATCGCCCATAATTCAGCCGCTAGAGCAGAACTTTTCCCGATGAATCGACAGAAGCCTGCTATTCAATTACCATGCGAGTCAGGTAAAACTTCACCTGTAGCTGACCAGTTTCCACTCACTGCAGTAGCTCCATCTAAATTAATCTTCACCCAACCGTGACAAAGTGCCTTCCATTTGATAGCGGTAGTTCAGGATGAATCATCATTCTTTCCCACTCTGCTGTTGCTGCATTGCTTATGTGGTTTCCCATGTAATTTTAACATTCTTTCCCTAAATATATATACTAAATAAAATTAAATTACCTTTTTATATGTCAAAATTGGTTTGTCATAAGACAAGTCATAAGAGAAAGGATTGTATGAAACAAGGATATTATCCTTTTCCAATAGTTTTATGATAATTGTTAATCTCTTAAAAAACTCTACATTTTACATCTATACTTGTATAATATAACTTATTAAATTAGTATTACGAATTAATTTGATATCAATTCAATAACAAAAATTACTTAAAAAACTTTTTTAATTAAAAGTTTGAATATTAATATAATGATAATTTCATTTTTCACTATTTTTATATAAATTAAAATGTAATATCTACAATTTGAACACAAGCTTAATGAAAGTTTACTTATAAACACTTATCATTTTACCTATAATTTAATTTTTTATTATTTTTGTGTAAATATAATTTAAATATTAATTTTTTATATTGTGAGGATGATAAAATCTAGTAGAATATTATAAAAGTGGATATTTGATATATCATAATTTATTTTTTTATTTCACAAATAATTTTAAAAAATTGACACATATCTTTTTTTTTAAATGATTATTTTTAATATTTAATAATATTTAATAATATTTTATAAAATATTTTACTTGTGAAATTTAAAAGCTTGAATGACTGTATTTTCCAGTATTATAATTATCACAAACATTTAATAAAATATAATTTATAAATTTTGAAAAATTAAAAAAAAAATCTCTTCTGACCGGTGGTTGTTTGCAGAAACTCTCGTAAAAACGGCGGAAAGAGAGTGTTCGTTCATTAGAAACTGTGAAACCAAAGCTTTAATTCTGCCCCCTCCCCCCCAAAAAAACTGATTTCTCTATTAACTGGCTCTGATTTACCGAGTCATGATGAACAACCCAGAAAACCTTTCTTTCATTTTGGTTTGAGTTCCCCTTGTTATAACCATATTTCCCTTTTCTTTTAAATAAAAAAATTGATGATGAAGAATAAAAGGGCAAGGACGAGCGTGGACAAGGCTGTGGTTGATGTTTGGCAACGTGAAGTCGGGGAACTCTCCACTAGGAATTTCGCTCACCGCCTTGCTGCTTCCGAGGTCTATCTCTTTCTTCTTCTCCTTCTTATTTCTGCTTTTAATGGGGTTAATGGTTATTCGTTTATGAACAGTGGGTAACTCTATTCGTTGCCCTGATTCTGGTTGATTTTGTTTATTTATAACTCTCTTTGATCTGGGATTGCTAAAATATATCATGAGGATTACTGATAGGTAAAGCAATGATAGAAATTGTCTTCTTTTACAATGATTTTATCAGAAAATTTTACCTTTTTCCTTCAAACTGAATGGTTAACTCAGAAATTCCAATGTCTGCAATTTTGTTTTTTGCCCTTGTAATTATTGTTAGTCTAGTATACTGTCATTTGATGTGGATCAGTGTTAGCTCCTTGTGTAATTTGTGCCTTAATGTTTTGAATGAGTGGATATGCTTATTGGCTTGCTAATGTGGTGCTTAATTCAAGTGTGACAGACCAATGAGCAGAATATATCTGAAAGGTGGAAGTAACAAATTTAATATCCTTTACAAACTTCTATCTTGCAGTAGGTTTTGATTAGTTAATTGTTGTTATGTTCCAGGATCTTGTGCTCCGGCTTGACATTTACAAGAAACTTGAAAAGCACCGAGGTTGTGTCAACACTGTGAGCTTTAATGCTGATGGTAACATTTTAGTCTCTGGTTCTGATGACAGGCGGGTTATACTATGGGATTGGGAAACTGGGAATGCTAAGCTTGTTTTCCAGTCGGGACATGCCAACAATGTATTCCAAGCAAAATTCATGCCTTACACCGATGATCGCTGCTTGGTTACCTGTGCTGCAGATGGCCAGGTGAATTCTTATTTATGAGTGCAACATTTTTAAAAAAAATGGTAGGATCAGTTTTCAAGATGAAGTCTCTTTCAGTTTGAGCACAAATATTAATATCTTATTATATTATATAAATTCATCCACCGCTGATTGATTGAACAATTTTTTTCTGGAGCCAGGAGGTCAAAGTAGTTCTATTTCAAGACCTTGTTACACAGTATGAAAGACTTTTGTCATGCATATAGGATTTTTTATTTATTTATATACTAAATTATGGCAACCCTTGAGTTGGTCTACAAAATCCTCAAATTCGAACGTTTGGCTCACAGTAAGTCAAATCAATCTTTTCTCTCTTTTAATGTGATCAAGTTTAAAAGCTAACTTTTCTGAACATCTTTCTTTTCAATCTTTTCCTCTGTATGCAAAAGATATTATTAATCTCTCAATATCATGAATTCTTTCAACCTTCGGCTATATTTCACAAGGTGATAAGTAGCAAAGTGTAAAAGTTCTGTTAAACTGCAAAACTTTTATCAACCTCCAGCATGAGCAGTGTTACATCCATATATTTTCTGTCTAGTTGTTTTTAAAATTGGCTTAGACGACTAGGAAGCTAACATGTAGCATGTGCTTAGGCAAAGACCTCTATAGAGTGAATTAAGGAGTTCTTAACCTAAATAAAAACTGTTTCTTAATTGTAGGTTCGACATGCTCAAATCTTGGAGCGCGGTGTTGAAACTAGGCTGCTATCCAAACATCAGGGGCAAGTTCATAAATTGGCCATTGAACCAGGAAGCCCTCATATATTTTACACTTGCGGTGAAGATGGATTAGTGCAGCATGTGAGTTGTGTTTAATTGCAAGTACCTTTAAATTCATTTTAGTTGATAATTTACAAACATTTATGATTTATCAGATTGAAGCAAAAATGGTTGGTCAGAGAATTTTTTTATTAATCATAAATGGCTGAATTGGGAAAATTTTTGAGTGGGTTCAGTTCTGATATCAAGTTGTTTGCAATTGATCCTTTTCTTATCATCTTATGTTTCTTCCTACCTGTTTTTCATATTAAATGGCTTTGGGCCATATAAATGCGGTGTCTTGGATAGGAGAAATGCTAAACAAATTCTCATATTATAATCTCATAATCGGTCTTTAAAAGGAAGTATATTGATATTTATATAGGCTGCTAGCAGACTACCAATCCTAATCCTAAAAGAACTAAGTCTCCTATTCTAAAGAAGATACTTGACTCTTATTAGAAGACTAAATAAACTTGACTTAAAAACAAAGCCTAATAGGATAAAGAAAACTACACTAAGATACTAAACCCTGATATAAGTGTAAAAGACTAAATTGTATGAGATGTTACAATTAGCCCCGTAAATACATCAAGAGTCTTATTTGCATTCTGCATCAAGAGCATAATCTCAATTCTACATGCTCATGTTATTCTTCTTCTGATTTTTTTTATCTGGATTTTAATGTATCTGACTTATACAGCCTGTTATACATCACTTGCATTTCAGATTGACCTTAGAACTGCAGCAGCTACAGAGCTTTTTGCATGCCATGCAATTGGTGATAGTAGGGGTTTCATCCCAGTTATCCAGCTCAATGATATTGCAATTGATCCAATGAACCCAAATCTCTTTGCAGTTGTAGGATCAGATGAGTATGCTCGACTATATGATATTCGCAAATATAAGTGGGATGGCTCAACTGTTTTTGGTCAACCTACAGAGTACTTTTGCCCCCCTCATTTGATTGGTGATGATCAAGTTGGAATAACGGGCTTGGCCTTTTCAGATCAGAGTGAGCTTCTTGTCTCCTACAATGCTGAGTTCATCTATCTCTTTACACAGGATATGGGACTGGGACCCAATCCAGTTTCATCTTCTCCATTGTCTGGTAGTGATGCAAGTGAGATGGGCCCTGATCACTCAGTTATGTCAGCATCAGCTATGGAAAAAGCTGATGGAAAAGCTATTCCTCAAGTTTATAAGGGACATAGAAATTGTGAAACAGTAAAGGGTGTGAGCTTCTTTGGACCTAAATCCAAGTATGTGGTTAGTGGATCTGACTGTGGCCGAATATTTATTTGGAATAAGAAAGGTGGAACGCTTGTTCGTGTTATGGAGGCAGATAAACATGTGGTCAACTGTACTGAGTCTCATCCTCATACCACAATTCTTGCTAGCAGTGGAATTGAGAAGGACATCAAGATATGGACTCCAATGGCTGCTGAGAAAGCTACTCTTCCAGCAAACATTGAACAGGTATGTCTTGTATTCCTAATCTCTTACCAGGAAAAAAGAACTATAAAAAAAACAAAGAACAACACTAGTATTACTTTTCAGGTTATAAATAAGGTATTACCTTTAGAAATGAAATGCATTTTACTTATCAACATGCTGCTTGACACAATAGGACAAAACGGTAGAAACATCCTGCACCGTTGTTCCTTATTGTTTCTCTCTCTTCCAATAGAGACAGTAACATATGATTTGGTTCAAGAAATAGAGCGACAAAAGTGCCTATTACAATGTGGTTTTGGTACTTTAGCTCTTTAAAACTAATCTGTTGTGAGAGTTGGAAGGAGGTTTGTGATGTACTGAGCGAAGGTCCAATGGCTTTTAGTAATGTTTTTTTGTTTAGTTTTTGTTTGAGATAAATTATTGTGTAATCTCTTTCAGTCCACCTCTCTGGTCCAATATTTATCTACTCCTAGGAATTTCGCAAAAGGTAAGGAATCTGTCATGTATTTTACATGCCAAGGTATACCATCGAGCATCCCAGGAATATATTGGCTTCCTGTTGTTCATTGTGTATATTCTCACGGATTGGTTTGTAAAATGATAATATGAGTTCTACAAAAATGGCAGTAGAGGACCTAATCTCTGTCATTACTCCTTTGCAGAAGGTTCCAAATCCAGCCTTCCTTTGGTTGCCCCTTATCGAGAATGAAGATGATTATTATTTTTTATTTGATGTTGATGTTGCTGATGACGACAACGACGATGAGGTCCATGAGGATGAAGATGACAGCGATGACTATTTTCATGATGTTTATGATGATATTGATGCTGATGATGATGATGACAACGATGATGATGATGATGATGATGATGATGATGACAATGATAATGAGGTTGATGAAGACGATGATGATGATGGCAGTGAAGATGTTGAGGGCGGTGATGATAGTGAGTGTTAAGGATGTTGATGATAGTTAATGACAATACTGTAAAAATTTCTTGGTAGTTACGATACATACTGCTGATAATTATGATGATTGTAATGTTGCTTTTTCTGTATCGGGTTCAAAGTTCGAACCAAAACATAGGGGCTGAATGTATGGAGAACTAAATGAAAGGACCCAATGTTGCCATTCTAGAACTTATATTGAATGTGATACATGTGCAGAAGATGGGAGGGATGCCTCTGGTCCATATGACTTGTGTGGTTGAATGATGTGTTTAAAAATTGTACATAACGCAGGGCTTTAACTATGGAGTTTACAAATCTTTTAAGTCCACTGCTTTTATTACATATCTTACTTATTTCTCATTTCTTCTGTCGTTTATTTCAATTTGTTAGTGAATTATATACTATAGTTCATGTTACATGGATTCGGATATTGGTATATAATGTGCCTAACTCATCTTTTGTTTAAAATTCAGGAATCGAAATGGATTACAAAATTCAAATTTTATTGTTAGTGCCCTCAAACGAGCGTCCATGTATAATATACTCCCATAGCTTGTTCTTTCATTTGTGAAGCTATAATGGTGTTCCTCATATATTTACATTTTTTAATAATAATCTATATCGTTTGTGCTAACGACTCGATTCTTGTTGGTGTCATAGAATTTGATTTCAGGACCGAATTTTCTAAAAGCTAAGGTGTACAAATGATTAAATAGAGATATTTTTGGGGGGTGAGAACGATATTAAGGAAGGAAATCATCAAGTAATTAAAGTCAATAAGTTATTAAGTATGGTATAGAGACTAAATTGCAAGGTAGCTAAACTAGAGGATATTAGATGAGAGATTAAGTCCTTATATGGAAATTAAACCACCATCAATTCACGTTAGTGGTTTAACATGATCCATGCTCATCCATTTCCTTTGTCTCATTCCTAAACAAAATCTAGCCATTAGAGAGGTTTAATTGTATGTATACATACACAATAGTTGGAGAGAGTACGTCTAAAGAAAAGCTTCATCTCATCTTCTCCCCCACCGTACAAGGGAGAAAGAAAAGAGAATATTTGCATGTTTTAGTCTGCCATTGCCGTGCATCAAATACCAATGTAAGAAGAAGCTTTTTTTTTGAAAATTTTTTTAATGAATTTTTAGCTTAAGTTGGTAGATATAAGTGATCCATGTGTTAGAATTGAAAATAGTTGAGATTTAGTTAAATTACCAATCTTGGAGATTGGAAGCTAGTGAGAAAATTGATGAGAACTTTGAAAATCTTGTATGTTGTTAGATACTTTGAGTTAACTAGAATATTATTATAAAGTCGGATTTAGATTCAAATGGGAGGATTGAGAGATACGAGAAATAGTACATTAAATTCTATAGGAATTTGTTTATAACGATTCTTATATTTGATTGTGTAACTAACACTGTTTTCATACAATGTATTATCACATGTAATTAAAAACAACGACGAAACTTCAAAATGAAAAAAAAAAAAAAAAGAAAGCGAATATTGATTGACTATTGTAATTTTTGCTAGCATAATTTACTTTCTTTACATAAAATTATTAATTAGTTTAGCTTGTGGAAACATTGGTTTTTTTTTTTTTTATAATTGGAAACATTGGTCTTACATATTAACATGAATGTGTTTTGTGCCTTGTTGATTATGAACATGAATAGTAAATCATTAACTACATGTGAACTTTGCCATTATACTATGTTTTAAGATACGTTTGAAATCATGATGAGAATCTTATTGTGTTGTATGATAATGAAAATGTTTTATTTTGGATAGAGTTTTAGATATAGTTGACATGCCATAAGATTTGTTATGCTGAAGTTAACTTTAACGTTGACCGCATCTTTTTTTTTTTTATCACTAGATGTATCTTATTTAATAATTCTCTAAAGCCCTAGGTGTTTAAGAATGTATCACTAACCTGAACGTATAAGCGTATTCTGATGTGATGGTAGATATCTGTTCTTAAGTCCGAAATTGATTAACAAGGGCTAATATGTAAAGGTGTTATGATATACAAGATATATGAGAAAGAAATGAAATGTAATTAAACTAAGGAAATGCAATCCTAATCATTTAATATATATGTTAACAAATACGAGTACATGAACATAATGTGAAAGACCATACATTATGCAAGTTAAGATCTTTGGAGGTCATATGACGCAATTATATGTCAATTCAAATTATGTTAGCACGAATGAGCTTCCAATGCTCAACATATGAATATGTTTATTTTCGTGCGTAAGTATCGAGTTTATTTTGATTTGGTTGTGAAGTATAACAAATGAGCCTTTGATATAGTTTTGGTTAGTTAGTATATTGTGGTCATGCAATTTGGTATGTTTAGGACACAACAAATGACGTCATGACCTTCAAATCATATCATTGCGATTTTCTTTTTTCACTTATACACAAAAAAATTTAATTATTATTCAAATGTATATGTGAAATTTTAATTTTGATTTAATTGTATACATTTAAAGAATTATATTTTCATATTAAATAAATATAATTATTTGTGTGTATAAATATAAAATAGTATTGAATAAATAATAGTGGTAGGGGTTTGTGAAAATTAAATCAAATCAAATCAAAATTTCACTATAAAACTACACAAAATCAGAGTTCAAGTGTAGCTATCTCTTATATTAATTTTTAGGCATATCAATTTATCTAACTAAGCTTGGATGCAATTACTATTGTGTTTGTCAGTGGAGGCTGAAACATTACTCCCCATCCTCAAACTCTGGATGAAGCCAATCATCTATTAAAAAAAAAAGTACATAACTTTAGCTAGCAACAGATAAAGAATTGATGAAGTTATCATCAACAAGGGCTATTTTTTTTTGCTGAAAGGAGGGAATAGTCAAAACAGAGGGGATATCCATTACCAATGTGATGGCGATGCACATAATGCTAAACCCAGGAAATTGAAATGGTGCCTCTTCAGACAAGAACAATGCTGGATGAAGAGAAGTTGGTCAATGAAAGGTATATTTAAGGGAACAAAAAGAATGACCTTGTCTTTACACCCACCTGTAAGAGGACTAAAAATTAATGGAGCTATGATGTTGGCCAAAGAGCTTACAGCTGAGATGCATCCTTGAGCTTTCCCCTGACATGTTATTAATGTACAAATGAACTCAGAGGATTGAAATTGCAGTGAAGTGAAGAATCAATTTGCTATGACTTACCTGTTCTCCGGGCCCAAATTGTTTTGATGCAATACTACGTAACTGTTTACAATCCATAATCAAACAAACATATACTCTTTAAGCTAATACAAAAAAACTAAAGCTGGCTGTTACATATACAAGTGAAGGACTTACAGATGGTGGTGCAAAGACCATCACAATAGACAATGTTGTTGCTGCATATGGAACCTGCAATCAGATATCAGGTCATTTGAGCTTGAAAACTGAGTCTAGTAGTATAAAAGAAATTTGAAACCATAAATTTTGGTGAAAAATGTTACCCAAGCTGACCAGGCTATGCTGTAAAGAATGGCCTGCATGCACACCAAGTGAAAATTCATCATCAGCTTACAAGGATACAAGAATAAAGGTTGAACAAGGTGAGTATACAACTCTTACATTTACACAAGTGACTAAGAGTCCTACTGAAAGCAACCTTCTATCTCCTATGGAAGATACCAATTGGGGCATGAGGAACAGCTGCAAATTCAGAAGCATATGAGAAAATGATTCATTAACAACAATATTATAATACCATGTACATATACCTGAGAAATGGTTGATGCAATTCCATCAATTAGCATCAGATCAGCAAACTGATTCTTGTTAAAGTGGAAACGAGCCTTTAAATAGTACTGTAAGGTAGAAAATTTTATCAGATGGCCGTAATTGTAGGAGTCTTTTGATGGAAAGGTCATAGTTTCACACTTGAAAAGGAAGTCATACATACCATTGAAGAAGATATCATCCCACCCTCCGCAAGACTAGCGAAGAATGCTGCAACTGCTGCTTGGGAAAATGATGGACTGAAATTACAACTTTATTAGCCATGATTTCATGCAATATTAATCATAACATAAAAAACCTCTAATAATATACACCGTCAAAATATGACCTGCTCTTTAGCAAGCAAATAACATCCCCCAGTGATGGAATTTTCTTGAATACTGGCATCTTTCCAGGTGCATTTCCATCCTTTTGAATGATATCTTCCCCTTCTTTCAAGATTGGTTGTGTCATACTATCAACTTGATCAGGTCTACTTTCCTCAAGGAATATTCTCATGTACACTAGAGCAAGCGTTGATACAAATGTAGCAACCTGAATGGATTGAAAAACAAAAATGTAGCAAAAGATTGAGATGCAACAATGAGCAAGGTAGCGTCTAAAGATGGGTGAAGGAAGAACCTGAAATGTTGAAGCAGTGGAAAGGAAACGAGCTGCTAAGGTTGCGCACACAAATGCCCCAGAGCTTACTCCTGACAGAATTCCAAATGCAGACGCTCGTTCGCTATCTGAAATATTGTCTGACTACAAACAACAGATACCACAACTTCAGCATTCCAGGTAATGCTAAAATTATGTCATCTAGACTTAAAGTTGAATATGTGATATGTGTTTTCATACAGAGAGATAAAAGAAGTAACCATGAGGGAAGAAGTAGGGATGGTTGAAGGTTACCAAATAAGAAAGAGAAAGGCAGTTAATGCTGCCTTCAGAGACCATGGCAGTCAGAGTCCTAACTGCATAATAGGCGTAATAGTATTTGGTTGTTCTGCTGCATGCCAACACCGCTGCAAAAAAACAATTGTCAAATCAACTTAATTTCCATGTGAAAATTGGATGCAAAATTCAAGAGCACGTAATTAGAAGCTAAAATCAAATGGATCATTCAAGGCAACCAAACTTTTCAACAATAACCCAATTCAAAGGCATACGTAGATGAAAACGAGGGACGATCAAAGCATGCTTTGCCAAACTTGATAGAAGCAGAAATGAAAAGAAGAGCAGTGGAAGCATACCAAGGGGGATAATTGATAATGTCATAGGCAATGTGAGTAGTGCTTTTCTCCCATACTCATCCGATAGATTTCCTATAAGTGGCATCATCAGTGCCGTCCCTACTCCTATCATCTGCATCATTATCAATTTAAGTAAATCAATGCCACCAATCTTTACCAAGTTTTCTCACTACCAATTAATTAATTTCATTCTATTTTACTGAGTTAAGTTCTGCTCATATCTGTTTTTTTTAGCACAATGCATAGAATTACTCATAGCCCCTCCCCAACTCATAAATAAAAAGATAATATGCTTCAACGCACTCAAACCTACATCCTCTTACATGGATAACAATACCCATATCAATTGGAAAAAAAATTCTAGGTAACCTAAGGGAAAAAGAAAAAAGGGAAAGAAAATTATATTTTTAAGTATTTGAATCTTGTTCCAATTTTCAAATTCGTACCTAACTTCTTTTTTGGTTCAAATCGGTAATCAAATTGATTTATGTCGCATATTTATATCATTTTCTCAACATCAAGAAATAAGATGACATGAAAATTAATATATAATAAACAAGATACAATATGTTTAATTCCTAATTAAATATTATTTAGGATTGGAAGCTAATTTTGGTATAAATTTAAAAAAAAATGAGCACTTATCAAAATTTGTAAGACAATACAATTTTTTTAAATAATTTACCAAAACTTTTAAAGATTTAAAAAAGAAATTCTAACAATTTACTAAAAATTTGAAGATTATACCAAAATTTTTAAGATTTACCTATATTTCTAAAGTTTTACCACAATTTCTAAAGATTTCCACGCTGTCTTAGACTCGATAAACCAAAATGTTGAGTTTAAGATACAGAGAAATCTTTAGAAATAATGATAAAGACTTAGAAATGATGGTAAAGCCTTTGAAACATTAGTAAAACCTTACAAATTTTGATATAATCTTAAAATTTTATGTAAATTGTTAGAAATCTTGGTAACTACTTAAAAATTTTAAATCAAATAGATATGTTTTTGGTATGTACCAAATTTTAAATTTATACCAAAATTAGTTTCAAGTCCTAAATAATATTTAATTGTGAATTAAATATATTTATTTTGTTTTTTAAATATTAATTTCCATGTCATTTTATTTTTATGGTGTTAAGAAAATGAATCTAAATATATTATATAAATTCAATTTGATTATCATTTTTTTAAGAGAAAAGTAAAACCCTAATAGCAACGCGACTTGAATCCTGACCACACCTGGAACAATGAACACTCTGACCATCAAACCATCACACGAGATTCTAATTCAATTATCGATTTACATACAAAAGGAACTTAAATATTAATTTAAAAATATGGAACAAAATTCAAATATTTAAACTTTTTAATTTTTCCGTTAACAAACGAGAGCTTATATAGGAAGCTCAGCTTTAGCGCTTAGAATTTTGGTTGTAATATTTTGATATAATGATTTATTTGACCCTTCAATTTTATAAAAAAAATATTTTAAATTTAAATTTAAATTTTTATTTTTTTAACCTTTAAACTTGATTTTTTTATTAAATTAATCCAAAATGAATGAAAAAATTAATGTTTTTTTAACTTTATTGATGTTGTATATACATAGATTTTTATGTGGAATTTATGTGTATGACATGTCAACATTTAATTAATTTTTTAAAAACATATTTTTTTTAAAAGATTATAAAAAATACTTTTTAATATTTTAAAAAAATTAATTAAACGTTGATGTATTATTTACTTGAAAATCTATATGTATGTCACGTCAATAAAATTACAAACATTAAATTTTCCATATGATTTGACAAAAGATACAAAATCAAAAGTTAAAAAAGACAAAAAAAAAATTAAATAAAATTAGATATCCAAAAAAGTTATTATACCTAATCCTTTTGACACCGTCCTATGAAGTCCGCAGCCATGAAACTTCGTTTGAAAAAGTGGAAGGGACAAAGATGAAGTGGACCTATTAAGATGACTGTGTTTGTCAGCACTGTATAGGAAGTTGCTTCCCTCTCATAATTAGGTTTTGCCTTCTTTCCTAAATGTCACGCAAATGCACGGCTTCTACATTTTGAATTAGGTTAAAATTGTCATCAGTCCCTGTACTCTTCCCAATTTTAGAATTTAGTCTCTGCATTTTTATTTTTAAGGAATTTAATCTCTTTTTATATTTTAATATTTAAAAATATAAAAATAATTAAACTTAAAATTTATTTGTGTGATATTTTAAAATAAAAAAATATTCACTCAGTAGATATATAACTAAAAAATAATATTATAATAAACGTAAATTTAACATAATAATTTTAATAATATAACAATTAAACTTAAAATTTTAAAATTTAAAAAATTAAACACGAATTTTTAAAAATAATTATCCAAACCCATCCCTTGGAAGGCACAACTTTAACATTAAATTCCATGAAAATATCACTCAAGAAAAGGCACCCTACATTACCACCACTTAGGTAATTAAGGTAGTGATCCATATGGTGACTCAACTAAAGAAAAAGCTTCCTACCTTATCATAAATTAACTTTGAAGATATTCAAATTTAATTTTTAGTTTCACCAAGGTCAAACAAATTTATCGCATTTTCCTTTAAAATTTACTTAATTAAAAATTGCTAATATATTTAAAAAAAAACTAACATTGTAACTAATTAAAATTAAAGACTTTCATGAATAATAAAAGAGTAGAGACTTATTTAGCTAAAAAAATATCAAGGTTTACTTACTATCATTATTTTTTATTTCTCAATGTATCTAGCAAAGCGAATCCAATAATTAATCCTCTATATTTTTTTTAGGTTCATTAAAAAGGTAGATGTTAACCACAAATTTTAAAATTGCTCCATATCCAAGACAAAGATTGAACTCTCAACTATCGGTTAAGGTAGGAAAAACCCTCGTTATTCCCGTAATTTACTTACTACTAATTTAAAAGCTTTGTTTATATGTATTAACCTCTAAAAAAAATAGATTTTCCACCTATTTAGTGGGTGTGACGTTAATGTATTTTAATTACTAATTTTTACACATTGTTAGAAGTTAGAAATAAAAAAAATAAAGTTTCTAAATCATTTTTCCAATTTATCAATGTTTTGAAAATAATAGTAGATGAAAAATGAGATATGTCAAGCAAAGACATTTTCCTCATTATACTACCCGCTTATTCAAATAAAAATTATTTATTTTAAGAACGAAATGAAAACTTTTAAAATCATTATTAGAATTTGATAATTCACAACATAGGTGTTTTAATGTATATACTTTGTACCAAATATACATACTATTTATTGTATACTATATATAAAATATATGTTTGAATACTTGAATTAGTATCACTTGTTAGTGAATTGTGAAATATATATATATATATAAAGGTAAATGATATTTTTAAGGGGATTAATTTTTATTTAAAGAATGGGAAAGTTTTAAAGAGAATATTAGAAAATAAATAATTACAGTGTATTTAATATTGTTTATTTAATGTATTTATGTGTTTAAAGTTCGTTTTACTTATAGTTTAATTTATTTTTTATTTTAATATCGTATATATTTCTTGTGTTATTATGATTAATTAGTTTCAAACATTAAGTTTCATTATATATTTTATGTTATTTTTAAACACACATATTTGTTCTAAATTCATGATTTTCACACGCTTATGCGTGTGGTAGGATTTTTAGTATTAACAATCTAGTTGATTGAATTTGTCGCAAGTTAAATTATTTTTTACTTTAATTTCGTACATATTGCATATATGTTATTATTATTATTAGTTTCAAACCTTACGTTTCATTATTTATTATATATTTTTAAATACATATTTATATTTAAAATTTGTGATTTCCACACGGATGTGTGATAGAATTTTTGGTAGATGAAAGGGTTTTGTTTGAATATCCACACTTTAGGTTTTTTTTAAAAAAAAAAAAGAGGAAGAGGAAGTTACCAGTAAGAATGTAATATAGTGAAGTAATGCATGCTTGCAAAAGTGGATGATTTTTCTACTAACATAATACTAAAAAATCAATTAGTTAAACCCCGTGCGTTAGTTTGATAGTTATGGTGTTCATCGTTTAAAGTGTGTCCTGAGTTTGAATCACACTAATCGTGTTACTGTTAAAGTTTTATCCCCTCTTATAATTTAAAAAAAATAATCAATTAATTGTGAAGGAAAAAAAAAAGGTTTGAGGATTTTGATTTTGAAGGAACATGTTATGGCTCTGCAGGGATTCCAACTTTGTTCCTCAAGACCAAAACCAAACCAACAAAGCTTGTTGTGGAATAGTGTTAAGAACAAATAGTAATAGGACCATGAACCCGTTATATTTATTTTCCTATACAAGCTTTTGGGGGTTGTAGTTTTGTTAAGAAGAAGAAGAAGAGGAGGAGGAGAACGTACAGCTTGTTGGAAAGCAGATAGGTAAATGGCGAGGGAGCATTCATCGGTAGCAGGGCAAAGTGCGAACATGGTAACATCCGTGATGCCTGGAATCACTATGAAGTTTCCCATTCCTGAGAGGAATACCGTCACCATTAAATGTCTTAACCCTCTTACCTTCTTCTCCATCTCTCTCTTATTTTTCCTCTCCAATCACTAGTACTATCGACTCTCCATTTCCCCATCATAAGCTGTTTGTAAATAAGACGGAGAATCACCTTAATTTCTCACTAGATTTTCTTTTTTCTGTGAAAGACAAATGAAAAAAAGGAAAGGACACCGCACGATGCTTCCTTTCTAATTAAACTAGCTTCTTTCATCTCCCTTTTATCTATCATAAATTTTAATTTTTATTGACCTATTAAAATGATGTTTATAAGAACCAAAATAAGAGGATGGACACATGCACAAGCCCTAAGACCGAAAGCTCAATTCACTTTACTTTTTACATTTTTATCTATTTTATTTTTTAGTATTTTAATCAAATTAAGTTACTTGATTTCCTAGATTTTCTAAATGTTAGAATCAAATAAAAATTATAAACCTTACGAGATGCTGAATCAGTTTACCCTATGTTTTTCTCCAAACATCTCATATTCTCTCAAAAAGCTTTTTTTTACGTACTTAATTGTTTCATTCTTCTTTGTTCCCTATTTTCTTACTAGTTAATAGAAGAAGTACTTATTGAATTTTAGGGAGTACACAAATCCTCGAAATATCCTTAAAAGATAATGATATTCATGCTTTAAGCATCAATTCTGAATTCCTAAACTTTTAATTTCTAACATATTTAATCTAAATTTAGTGTCTATGATTATCTCTTATAACAATGTTATATCGATTTATTTTTCATCTAAGTTTTGTGCTTTGGGGTTTCTAATTCAAGACTCCTCCCCTCTACACCAATATTTAATGAGATGGTTATGTTTGGATTTACTGTAATTTGATTTCACTTCAAATGGTCTTGGAAATTGACCAACAAATTGTGGGCTGTTGATCTAGAAGACATAATAATTTAATTTTAGATGAATTGGAAATAAATTATATTATGATGATATTAAATTTTAGGGTAAATTTTATTATTAATCATTCAATTATTAATGTGTTTTTATTTTGGTCACTAAATTATAGAAATTTTCAATTTCGTACTATTATTTTAGATCGTTTCTGTTTGTCACTCTCCCTTTTAATGGAGATATGATTTTTTTTCTAACTAGTATAATAACACATTTGGTTCTCTATACTTATACATTCTATCAATTTAATCCTCAAACACATATAATTAAATGATTATCATATATTATGAAAAAGTACAAAATATAATATTATATTATTTATATTTAGTTTAGAGTTTTATTGGCTCAAAATTTGAATTTTTTTTATTATTTTAGATTTATATCTAGTTTAGGGTCACAATACATAAAAAGTAATTGGTTTTCAACACCATTCTCTCTCAATCTAGCTAACATTTTTTTTTTTTGCTTATCATCCTTAGCTTTGTAGGCTTTTAGCCAATTATATATTTGCCTATACAAATTCAAAGGTTTTTTTATTAAAATAATGCAAAAACAATAATTATAAAAACGAGATAGTTGTACATTAATTATGAAAATAATGTATTTTTTGCATGAAAATTGACTGTCACCAATATGTCAGACGATATCAACTATAAAAAATAATATTTTAATAAAAATAAATAAATTAATAAAATCGATAATAGCCCAAACTCGAGGAAAACATCATTCAGAGTGGGTATTGCAACATTGAGGCTATGAAAGTTGTGATACCCTTGAAGGTGCTGAAGTGAGAAAAATTAAGGCCAACTTCAGTGATATTGCGACACCAAGGATGGGTATTGCGACACCGAGACCTCAAGACCCCCAAATTTCGATGTTGTTTTGGGTATCGTGACACTGAAGCTTGGGTGTCGCGATACCGCTACTGGACGAGGAAAATTGACTACAAGGGAAGTTTTTGTCCTACACCAACCCTAATCAAAATTCAGCGTCTTAGGGCACTTTTGTCCAAAAATTCTGGGTTGCATTCAGTTGTTGGTTGATAACTTCAAAGGAGTCACCTTTAATTTTATTCTACACATTTTTTATCATATTTTTAGCTAAGTAGTTGCTTCTTCTTCATCTTTTTAGGGTTTTAGTTTATCACTTTTTTGGGTTTTAGTTGTTAATTAGTTGTTATTGTAGCTATGTGTTATTTACCTTTTAGTACTCAAACTTTAGCTTATATTTTCAATTACATCCAATGGTTTTAATATAGCTCAGCTTCATTTTCATTTTAAAAGCTTAGAAATCTGATCTTTGTTGATATTTTCTTCACCTCCATTGTTGCCTACATCTTCTCCCTCAAGCATCCATTAAGAAAGTACTAAGCTTTCTTATCCCTACTTTTTGTGCTTAATCTAATGTATATTTTGAATGTTTATTGGGTTGTTGTTTATATGGAACTGATGTTAGGTAACTAAATTTATGATGGTTGGTTGATTGAAATGTTGCTTGGTTAGTTTTTAGTACAATGACTAAATTGTAAAAATAGGACTAAATTGAATAAACTTTAAAACTTAGAATTGACACCTCTAAGGGAACATATAGATAGGTGATATCGAGAGGAGATCCTATTGAGCATCAATTTGTTCATCCTGAGTTAGTTTGGTGAGGTCGAGAGATAAACTAGACTAAATC
This sequence comes from Gossypioides kirkii, assembly GCA_005610355.1. Classification (NCBI taxonomy): domain Eukaryota; kingdom Viridiplantae; phylum Streptophyta; class Magnoliopsida; order Malvales; family Malvaceae; genus Gossypioides; species Gossypioides kirkii. The sequence goes on along the minus strand of CP032254.1, from coordinate 13,701,217 downwards.
GTCTAATTTGGTAAAATGGTGATCTAAAGGTAAAATTGAGTCAATTAGAAGTTTAGGCTTTTTAGATCCATAATCCAATGATTAATCAGCAACATAGAAGTCTACCAAACACTTTTGTTTATTGGATTGTTAATTTCATAGTTTTATAGTTTTACAATTTGGTCCTTGTTAGTGATAGGTGATTACTTAGCTTAATTAACCCTGATCCATGAGTTACATAGTATAGAACTTAACGAGTAGTTAACTAGACTTCTTTGTTGCATGCTTGTCAATTAGGAATCACTTTGTTCCTAAACTTTCTTGGTTTCGATCATTGGAATACTCGAGTGTTTCATTGTAATACTAAAAAATATTACAACTCGACATGTCACACTTTCATTGCACCACTAGATCATTGATTGTTTTTGTGTTGATTCTTAGCTTCAGTGCATGCATGTCGGGGCGTGGTCGTTAGTCCTTTTATATGTGGCAAATTAGAAAAGAATCATTGGTTCAAGTTTAAATGTTTTTAGCAACAATTGAATTAGTTTTAATAGCGCACAAGAATTAAATTTTAACAAATTAAAATAAAAATATTAATTTCTCAATTTTTTATTAAATAATTTGAATAGCTTTTTAAATTTGAAAACATACAAAGATCAAATTATGATAAATGATAATAAAATGACTAACTTCAACTTTTCATAAAATAAAAGTATGAAATTCACAATTATACCACAACCACCCGAATTAAATAAAAAAACTAAAAGTGAGGAGGGGAAAAAAGGTGTCCCTAACACTTTGGCTTCACCTTTTTTTACATTAAAATATTTTTTTAATTTATTTTTTATTAAATATTATTTTTTATAATCGATGCAGCTTAACACATTGACAAAATCCAATTCTATTGTAGAAAACACTCCATTTTCATAATTAATTTATAATCTATCTTTTTTTTAATTAATTTTTATATTATTTTAATAGAAAAACCCCAACTTCAAAGAAAAAATTTGCAGAAACTAAAAGTTTCACCCCTTTTTTATTTCTTTATGTGGCACTATTGTTTTATAGTTTTAACATTTTATAGGGCGTCACACACTGCTTTTCGTGGCTCCATTGCCGCATAGGTTCATGTTATTCGTTCCTGTCTCTATTGCTGCATTAACATTTTATATTTAAATTTTATTTAATAACATTAATTTGATATTTTTAAATATTTTTATATGTATATATATTTTTAAATATTAATAAATTCAGAATGATATATCGAAACAAATGATACCAAAACATATCAATTTCAATAGAAAAATGGTGCATCTAGCGGTGGTAATAATTACTTACTTAAATCTCTACTTTTCTACCACAATAAAGTCTCAAATTAAGTTGATGTCATTAAACTTTTGATTTTGTCAATACCATTAATCAATCTAGTATCAACTTAGTTGAATAAATTATATTATTATAAAAATATTTTGTCATTTTATATTTTTATAAATCAATAAAAATTTACGAATAATGAAACTTAAACTAAGTACACTATGAATTTCAAACACCCAACCAAAACATCCATTGATTTAAACATAAACATATTTAAATGAAATCAAACACAATGTGAGCGTGATATAATCTAGTTTCATTTAAATATGTTTATATTTGTACATTAATAACTTAAACTCGTTTAGATCCATTTATATTTTTATTTTTAGAAATGTGATATTTTTTAATGTTTTTATTATGGTATATAAATATTGTAAATTATTTAATATGTAAATATAAAAATAATGTCAATATTCTCCAAAAATTACCAATGTTGTAATAATCGGTTTAATGGTCGAACTGACCTGATAACTAATTTCTGGTTCAATCAATTCAATTATAATAAAATTATTTTTTAAAAAAAATCAAAAATAAGAAAAGAAAATTAATAAACACAAATACATAATAATAATAACATAAATCTTTATTGTATAAATTATAAAAATTAAATTAAATATCTAAACTAGCTTCAACAGGTTTTTATCTATTCATTTTCTGGTTATATGTTACGTACCAATTTTTTTAAATATTTGGTTTAAATGATAAATTGGTATTTATATTATGCATTTTTCATATTTTAATATTTAAATTTTTCTTAGAATTGTCACCTAAATTTTATTTTCGTTACCAAGTCACCCAATTATTTAAGTTTTAAAAAACAACCAATGAAAAGTTGCCATACAGCATAATGTTTATTTATATAAAAATAATTCAAAAAAAAGTAAAAAGGAAAATTTTATAAAACTAAAATAATTTTTAATATATAAATTTTTAAAAAATTATTTATTAAAATTTATTTTTATAACATATTAATTATATAAAATTTAAAAAAAATATAAAAAAAAGTTTATATATTAAAGAGATCAAAATAAAAGCTCAAAAATTATATAAATGTTCACAAAAAAAATTATAAATAAAAAGTAAGCTTTCTTAAAAAATATGAAATTTAATTTTTATAATATATCAATTATATAAAATATAAATTATATATAATTATAAAATGATAATTATTTAATGCATATGCGGTAGAAAATTTTAGCTCTATAAATAAGTTAAGATTTTGCCACATGTCTGATTTATTTATTTTTAAAATTTTAAATACAACTTGACATATGATAAAACTCTATTTTCGGAGTTAGAAAATTTTAATATATCAAATAATTATCTATAAATAAATATAAATCATTTAAAGATATATAAAGATTAAAAAAGATTCAAACTATGAATTGATCAGATTGACCGATCAAAATTAATTAACGTCTAATTAATAAACTGATTACGAATTTTAAAACTGATCCATATTAAAACTGAAGAATTTGTTTTAGCCTAAAACAAGGCTGGATCGAATTTAAAATTGAGCTCGTGAAGCCCAGAGCCCAAATTGCTATTGCTTCATTCACTCTTTTCTCTTTTCTGGTGATGAGCGTGTTCCTTTCAGATACCCAATGATTCATGACACGTTAAACAGCGTTACTTGAGATTTATATTTTCTTTTGCTTTCTCTCAGATTTGAGTCTCAAAACACCCACTCTTTTGTTTTACCTCCTTTCCTCTTCCTCCCTGATTTAGCTTATCTGTTTTTCTATATGAATTCCTCTGACATTGATAGGTATTAATATTTTTGCCCTTTTATCTCTCTTTTTTGCTTTGTTGGATTCCATATCTGTGATACATTTCGTTAAAGTTTCAAGTTTTTTTTAGATTTAATGCAATGGTAGTTTATAAGCAACTTTCGCTGTTTGATTTTGATCATTTCCGCCGAGCTTTTTGAAGTTTTCTTTCATTGGTTATGAGGTGTAAGTGAGTACTAATGGAAAGTAAGCTTCAACGCCCTCATTCTGTTCGTTTAAACCGTAGAGGAGACCGTAATAATCAACGCTCTTTTGCTAAAGGTAAGCAAAATCTATACGATTTTCAAATCCCTTGATGAACTGAAAAATAGGGTTACCATTATAGCATTGATTTATGTTGTATGATTGTATATCTTTGTAGTCATTAAGGAATGGAGTGTAAATTGTTTCTGTTACCTGCTTCATTTTATGGATTTTTTATTTTGGGATCACTTTGACAAGATGCAGTTTTGTGGGGGTTTTGATGCAGATGATGAAAGTGGCTTGTTTTCTTCAATGAGGTTGCCGCAAGATAATCCAATCAAGATTGTATGGAAGCAGGGGTTTATTCGATTGGTTCTTGTAGCAGGCATTCTATGGATGTTACTTATTCTTATTGTATTGTTATTTCATGTTTGGTCATGCCAATCTTCAATTTCTTTCTTGTCAGGTACGGTTTCATCCATTGGCATGTACGTAACTTTATCTTTGTTTGGATTTAAATAGTCGGCTTTCTGTTAGTTTCTGGAAAGGTATGGCGTAGGAGAATGAATTGATACTGATCTATTCTACTAATTTTTTTCTCCAGCAACTGGTCATTTGTAAAGTTAACTGAAATTTTTGTTTCAACATTGGCCTGTAGTGTACTTATACTACTTAACAAATGCTGTTAGTTTGATTTGATAAACTATCATCTTTTGTACATGTTAATTAATTAATCAGATAAATACTTGGAAAAAAGTTTGGTAGGCTTCTTTGCTGTATTAGGGAGGTTTATAAACAAGCCAGAATTTGCTTTTGCTTCCATTTTTTGTGTGCTTCACTAATTTTCGATTTAGTCACCATTTCTCATTTGTCAAGGTTACATCCATAATTAGTAAAATTGTCCTAAACAATCTAAAATTTTTGGTCTGCAAATTGTAACCTTGTTTTGTTATTGGTTTAAGACAATATGTTCCCTTCATATGCAGCTATGTGTAACAAAGAGGGCAAGGTGTTCATTGCAATGGACTTGCTTGGATTGGCTCCAAAACCAGAACATCGTAAGATTGCTAGCTCATCTTCATCAAAGTGTTGATACCTCTGTTTTAATATGAGTGATATGAATTGTAAGTTAATGAAGCAGGCTGTCCAATTCCAGTAGCTGATGACCCTGACAAAATAGTTATTCCAGAGGGAAGAATACCTGATGTAATTGTTAAAAATCTAACCTATATTGAGGAGGAGGATTTGGTTAACAATGGATCTCAATCCTTCGCAATATTTGGAGGTAACCAAAGCTGGCTGCAAAGAGAAGAGAGTTTTAATTTGAAGCCAAGTATGAAGGTAGATCTTATTTTACTACTTTTAATCATACACAAATGCAAATAATGGTCTACGTCCTGGAGATAAAAAAAGAAGAAGATTTTTTTCCTAATTATTTGTTAGATTTCATCTATATTGGGGACGAAAATTTTCTCTTTCTTGTATCAACCCTCGCCTCCTTACCCCTTTTAGATGGTTGAAAATAGAATTAAATGGCTTTATAATGTAATAAAATTCTCCTTTTAGGTGCACTGTGGATTTCTGAAAAATGGTGGTGCTGACATGAATCCTGTGGATATCGAATATGTCAAGAGATGTAGGTTTTTGGTTGCATCTGGGATTTTTGATGGATATGATGTACCTCATCAGCCATCAAATATAAGTACTCGTTCTAAGAAGCTCTTCTGTTTCCTGATGGTTGTTGATGAAGTATCTCTCAAATTTATTAAAAAAAATGTGACTGTCAGGAAGGATAAAGATAAGGGGATGTGGGTAGGCATATGGCGTCTTATTCCATTGAAGCATCAACCTTATGATGAGCCCAGAAGGAATGGGAAGGTTCCTAAGATTTTAACCCACAGGTTATTCCCTCAAGCACACTACAGCATTTGGATTGATGGTAAAATGGAGCTGATAGTTGATCCATTGCTTATTCTTGAAAGGTATATTCATGTCTTCATCAATTGTTAACAATTTTGCTTTTTCCATATTTTTCCTTGTTGATGAATGAGGAAAGACAATCTCCTATGATATTCTAGCCTACTAAATATGCCTTGTTGATTTAAACTTTTCCTAGCTATATAAAGTTTGAAATATTTACATCGATGCAGAAACAGTTATGAATTATTTTCTATTGCAGATACTTATGGCGTGATAAGCATACTTATGCTATTGCTCAGCACAAACATCATAGGAGTATATATGAGGAGGCTGATGCAAACAAGCGGAGGAAGCGATATGCCAGACCTCTTATCGATCTGCATATGAAGATATATTATTCTGAGGGAATGGAGCCTTGGAGCTTGAAGAAAAATACGATTAGCGGTATGAAGGAAGACATAGGGCTCTTCTATGAAATATGGAAGGGTTGCCTTAATTAGTGAAATGCATGCCCTTCCAATGAGTTCATAAAGGATGCGTTATATATTTATTCTATTGATGCATTTTATATTTCTTGGTACTAACACAAAAACCAAATGCAGATGTGCCAGAGGGAGCCATAATTATAAGGGAACATACAGCACTGAATAATTTGTTTAACTGCTTGTGGTTCAATGAGGTCAATCTCTTCACACCAAGAGACCAACTGAGCTTTGGGTATGTTGTATACAGGTTAAAGGGGTTGTTTAAGTTCTTTATGTTTCGAAATTGCGAGTACTATTCACTTTTTATCCTGCACCCACATACTCGGGAGCATTCTTCTAAAGTAGAGTGGGTGAAAAGCTTGAGTGAGTTTAAGGGTACCGGTAGTAGCATGAAAGAAAGTAGAGGTGGATTTGGCTTGTGGACTCCCTATTCCAAGAACCTGGATTCAGTTACGCTGCCACAAGTGGTAAGAACATCAAAAGCTGGCTGATGTTTATCGTAAGTAATCTCAATCGTCTTTTGAACCCGAAACAGTTATTCTGTGATTTCTTTTAGGGATCCATCCCTGCTTTATTAAGTGGGGATGCCCTTGTAAACTTGTGTACATTAGATGGAAAAGAAAGTAAGTTGTTTCCTAAGCATGATTCAAATTTTAGTCAATAATAATTATTATTTTTGCCTTTACATGATCCCCAAATTCGGAGGTGCATTCTTCTGCATGAACATGCGTATTTGTTGTATACATTATCTTGTATTGGATCTATTGAAGAAAATAACTAGACAAAGGAACTTGGCTGATGATCTCGTTAAGCCTTCTGTTTAAGCTGCGAAGTGCTTCAATGTGAGGCTCGTCTTCCTCAACAGGAATCACTTTGGCAAAACTCCCTTCTTCAAGATAATCTACCACCCTGTTTGCAGCTTCAAGCCCCGTGACATATGATTTCTCCTGTTATAAGCAAGTAAAAACCATGTTCTAACCAGTTATATAATGCTATAAAAATCTCTGGCTAAATTATATGCAATTTGAGATCACAAAAGCAACCTGTAACCAGGAACCATGTCGGGTTATTATCCAGTCTCCGGCCATAAACAAATTAGGGAATGATGTAGATCCACGCATCATGTACTTATATGAACCTTTTCAAGAAGCAAGAAAGCACTGGATTAAGTAGTGATGCGAAAACTTATAAGACTATGTTTGATCGAAGTCTATATGGGTTTTCTTCCACGCATGCATCATGATCTTCCTAACTTATGTAGTTAAAACATCTTGCAAGATTAACTTTTTAAGTCTAAAGTTAATAAACTCTTGGCAAAATAAACCCTCATCGTTCCCTTGATATACACTATGTTACCGTTCAATTCAATTAGGCTGTTAGGTGCTCACCCGGGAAAAACTGAGTCAATCTTTTTGGAAACCTTCCGATTTCTTTGTCCACCACACAGGCACTCTCGAGGTCGTTTATGTACCTTGATAGGTATGAAATAACCTTTTCGGTTACAAGCTCATCATTCAAAGGAAGCAACTCATTGGCATGATACTGCATGACAAGGTAAAGGTGAGATCCATATTCTAAGGCAGAGTTTCAAAAAATCTTTCCTTCCAATGAAAAAAATAAGACCCGTGTTGGAATGCATAAACTTACAAAATCAGCTTCTAATACGGTTTCCATATCATCTTTATGTTCGTCATGAATTACGTTCAAGTCAAAGACGGTGCACCCGAATAAATCATCAAATCCAGCACAAACGTTACTCGGATTCGGGATGGCAACCTGGTATATTCAATACATAATATCAGCTTTAGCACCTTGGCAAATTAACTTCTTGATGCAGCATACTATCCTTTTAGATGCAGCCAAGTTGATTTTTGCTGCAATATCTTGTGATGAAAAATAAAAGGACCATGATTAGCTGTCTACCTATTATCTTTTTAAACTCGGTAAATTCGAGTCAAATTTCTCTAGAACCTACCGTAAGTGCATATCAGAAAAGTGCATAGATGGGTATACAGCAGACAACCAGTTTTAAGTCAAAATAATAGATCAAAAGGAGGAAAATAAAGTAAACAAAGAAATCCATTAGAGAAATGCACAAGCTTGCTGTTATGATATTCAGTTCTAAACCAAGGGAAGATCTAGGTACAGACCTTCCTATCCAGCCACAAGTTGACAGTAACCACATCGATGCCGGCTAGGTTCAAAACTTTCAGAAACTCTTCCCGTTTACATAATGCTGCACTAAACAAGACTCAATTGCCAGTTAAACAGGATAGCTGAAAACAGTGGTCAACTGAAGCACTAAAACTCTAGTAAAGATTTAGAGAAAACATAAAAGCATGGAAGACCAACTAACTAAAAATTAGGACATTAAGCTTTGCTATCAACGTATTGAAAAGATAAATTCAACTTAAACTACGTGCATTAAACTTATAGCATATATTACACAACAATGAATCCTATGTAAGGAAAATACAGAAGGGCAAACCTTTTCTTGATAGTTTCTTGAAGCGTGGTGATCCCAACAGCCATGACAACTGCATCAACACTGTATGTCTCGTTCCCACAAACTACTGCTGTTACGCAACCTGTTTCCTCATCAAAGTTAAAATCTGTCACCTTTTTATCCTCCAACATTTCACAACCTTTAGCCTTCAAAGACTCCACCCATGGCTCGAAAATTTTCTGCTTAGTAGTTCCACGACAAAATGCTACATCGAAATGCTTCTATAACCATTCATAACATAAAACTTCACAGGGTTAAATTTGAGCAACAGCATATTACAGATCAGAATGCTTTGCACAGGTTCAAAACATTTATAGAGAGGAAATTCAACAATCAAACCTGGTGGGCAAGAGTTAAATAATATAGCAGTCCTAGAGTTGCGGCAGCACTACATTGCTCTGCTGGAGCAAACAAACCCACTTGAAGTAACGGACCAAAAATATCCTGATAGAGCCTTTCTGAGAATCCAAACCGTTTAAAAAGCTCCCTTGCAGTAACTAACAGTTAAACCTCAGAATAAGGCACTTGAATGTTTCATCTTTGATTCATTCAATGATGGATTCTAGTACTGAAAGGGAATCCTTACTTGAATCATATTTTTTCCACGCAATGTCAGTGTTGTCAAAGTCAATTACTGCAAACAGGAGGAGCGGTCAGCTGATGACGGAAATAAATAGAAAGCTAAGAAAGATTTCATAATTATGTTTATTTAAAAACATCAAGTTACAATCCCAAGGAGATGGAAAATAATCAGCCTAGTATTCAGCGCAAAAGCAGGGAAGTCTTATTAGAAAAAAACAAAGGATAAAGTCATATCCCCAGGCATTGGAAAAACACCATTACTTTTTTGGAAGACAATGAATCATTACTACTTGCCTGCAGCCATCAGAGGAAGTGATGTTAATCTATCCACCAAGGGGAGTCGGACAAACTGCATATAATGGTATGGTTTCCAGATGTTAATAAGCGGAACTATCAAATTTACAGACTAGCAAATAAAGCATGAAGATGGAACTTAGAACATACTTGAGTGTGGTATAAGGTTCCTAATGGAGTTGGCAATTGAGGGAGCTCCTGGTATACTGGAAATTCAACCTGCAGAGTTATCCCGTGTCTGTTTAGAAAACTGAAAGCAGCTCTATTGAAGGTTCATAATATTTAGCTTACCAACAAGGTTTTCACAAAGGGAGAAATGTCTTTGTTTTTGACTTTTTACTATGAACAAATCATTCAAATAACAATGACGAGAAAAATATTGCTTGATTTGCTAGCTTTCTTCCAAACAGATAGTACAAACAATTGAATGATGCAACTATAATAACTCTTATATCAGTTGGAATGGCATGTTTGTTCAAAGCAACTAACAGAAAATACCTCTAATCCTTCTCCTGAATACTGTGCAGATCTTGTCCAGCTAGTGAAGGGCTTGATACCCAACTCATCAACAAGACTGAATATATTTTTATAGGGATACCAAAACCCTAACATCCCCCAAATAAAAGAAGGAAAAAATGGGTTCAAACCAGAGATTAGTGTTCAATATTCAATCAAAGAATCTAATAAATAAATTATTAGAGGAGCAACATAGGTCAAACTAGTGCATTAATGGGAAAACCAAGCCCTTTGTGGCACTGCATTTGTATGATTCAATCATGGCAGAAGAGCAGAGACATAAAAGTTTGGTTCTAAAATGATTTACCTTGGATACCGACATTATCTGAACTGCCTATACCATCACCACCATCAAGAACAGTAACATCAAATCCCTGAAACAAAAATCCTACTGTAAGTTACTCAAGGGAATGACAGGATTCCCCCTGTAAGCAAATATAGTAAGAACCTGTTTGCAGAGATGGTGAGCAGCACCGAGACCAGCCCAACCCGAGCCAACCACCACAACTTTCTTCTGCTTCTTCTTGTCGTTGTTTTTACTTTTGTTGGTGTCGTCTCCACCTCCATTGACATGGGCTCGAACAGAACCAGGGCTGTTGGAAAACCCAACTCTCTTACTAAACCTGTTAGACATGAAAGGTGTGAGCGTGAACCATTTACTCATAGCCAACATATTTTTGTGGATGTTTGTTCTTCAATGGCGTAACAAGTAACGGCCTTCAACTACCCCTAGATGACTTTTTGTTTGGTTAAGGGACTGTCCAGAAATTAGAGACGTGTACACATGCTGCTTACTCTCATCACCACAATTTTTTGTTTTTTTTTTCTTGGTTTTTTTGGCTGTGATTTTAACATCTTTCTTTTGTCTTAAGCTACGCCAGTGGGGATCGAGAACTGTTAAAGACAATGAGGCTGTAATTTCCTGAAATTTTAATGTGCAATTTTTAAGCAAAATTTACAAAGAATGATTTGGTCAGACAATCGAACGGTCCCCATCAAAAGAAAACATACTCCAGACCAAAGCGCAAGCATAAGCTTTTTTTTCATGTCTGATTAAATTCACCTTACATGTTCTTGTCCCAAGAAAAAAAGGGAAATAAAAAACTTTTTTTTTTATCATTTTTTCTTCGAAAAATGGCTGCAACCACACTCTCCGTCCGGTCAAACCGTCTCACTCCAGGCACCCCTATTCCCAGACCGCCGGTCAACCTCCCCACCCAAACCTACCCTTCTTTCAAACCCACAAAGACCGAGCCCTGGAGAACCACCACAATCGTCCACTCCCGGCGAATATTAGCAGCTCGAGCTGGTTCACGAGCTGATGACTCGGCTCCCTTCGAGATGTCTGTTGAGAACGCGCTCAAGCTCCTTGGGGTCTCCGAAAATGCTTCTTTTGATGATATTCTTCGTGCCAAGAATTCGATTGTTGCCTCAATTAAGGATGACCAAGAAGCTATCGCTCAGGTTAATTCATTGCCCTTCTTTTTCTTCTTTTGTTCAATTTCAGAATTTTCTGAAGTTCAAAAGATTTGGATGATAAATATTGAACCTTTTTGTGTAAATTCGATAATCATGCAACTTGTTAGCATTTCCAATCTTCTCTGTGTAGTTTGCAAATTCTGTCATTTATTTATGCTCTCAAATTGCGATTTGAGTTTTTTACTTTATGCCTATTACCTGGATTTGATTTTATTGTCTCAATTTACAATAATTGTTCTTTACAGCATACCTACCAAAAAAAAGTTCTTTATAGCATGTAATTTCTCATTTGTATCTGGTGGACATTTCCCATTTTCTAGATTATGAAGATGCTGTTATTTGTTGCCATGAAGTAGAATTATGATGCTTATGGTGGTTCATCTATCCTTCTTTTCACTTAACTAAGAAGATCCCCTGGACATAGTATGGTAATCTATAGTTTTTGTTTTCTTAGTACTATGTTTTATGTTTTTAGGTTGAGGCTGCATATGACATGTTGCTTATGCGAAGCTTAACCCAACGACGAGCCGGAAAGGTGGTGGACAGAAGCATTAGATATGCAGATGTTAAACCTGTTAATCCTTCCGGGGTGGGATCGATGCCACGGTGGGTGCAAACGACTGTGAAGAATTTACCTGTTTCAGTTGGAGCGCCGGTTACAAGCGAATTGGGCATACAAGCTGGTGTATATGGAGCTCTTATGGTTCTGACGTATGTGAATGGAGCTTCTACGTCCTCTGTGGTTCCTTATACCGGACCTGATGTTCCCGGGCTTATCTTAGCAAGTAGCTTTGGAGCTTCCTTATATTTTATGACTAGAAAGAATGTCAAGCTAGGTAATGAGACTTCTTGCATATGGATTTTATTGCTTGCAATAGAAATTTTATTTACATGTTGCTTTTGTCAAATATGAGAATCCAGCAATTTGTTGTACTTGCTATTTGTTTGCTTTTTCATCTTATCCAAAGAAGCGATGAACAGGAAGTAAGAGCAGAGAAAACCTTCGGGTTTCAGAGTGCTGCTGCTCCTTACTGAGTGAAAAACATTGTATCTAATGGTGTATATTTGATTTAACTTCATTCAGTAGTTCATATATTGTAGGGTATTGCTTGTGAAAATGGATTACTGGAAAATTTCCAAATTTCATTTGGTCATGCATAGAAGATTTCCAGTGGTTTTATAATCATTTCATATGGCTAACACTTCTTTCTGCTTCCCTGTCTAGTGGTTTATCAGAATTTTTCTTTCTTTGAGCTAATAACCTTATCGGTTTCCTCGAGTTGAACTGAGGCTTTGCTATTGAAGTCTTTTAAAGCAAAAGGAAGTTGGCCTGCCATAGGGGTTTTATGATCTGCCAAAGCATGTCAATAGATTAGACTGCATTCTTGTACCGAATTTGTTTAAACTTCAGTTTAGATGAAACATCTTAAGTCATTTCCTTTGTTTTTTTCCCCTCTTGGCAGGTAAGGCTACATTGATTACTATAGGGGGGCTTGTTGCTGGTGCAGTGGTGGGATCAGCTGTTGAAAACTGGTTGCAGGTAGACATTGTCCCGTTGCTCGGAATACACTCTCCAGCTACCGTAGTTAGTGAATTCATACTCTTCTCTCAGTTCTTGGTTTCACTGTATCTAAGGTAGGAAGGATGTTTCTGGAATTTAAATTGTAAAACCTGTAATTATTCATTTGCATGATCATAATCAAGCTTTTCTAGGATGTGTATCATTGCATGTTGTACAAAACTACAAATAGAAGATAGTGAAACTTCAAACCCTCTCGAATTCTGCTCAAAACTTAAGTTCCAATATGTGTTTCTTTTTTGCTATTGTTGGATGGGGTAGCTTCTTTTCTTTCATGCATTCCTAGTGAGAAGCTTGTGGATTTTCTATCAGTAGCTGTTTGCATTAGCCATTGCCATCTATGTTAGTCATATTCGCATGTCAGTGTGGGATATTAATTTGTCCAACACAGTTTTTTTTTTTTTGAGCTTTCTCATGTATTTGAAGGAGCTCAAGAGATCTTTATCCCAATATTTATCTCAAAACAGGTTAGGTATGAATATTTAAAAGAAAAAAATTGAAAACTTAAGAACCCAAAGTTGTGACCTATTGGTCCGGTGTTTATGTTCTCCAAGAATAATTTGGATTCGAATCTCAGTTAAAAAAAACTGAGCAGTCAGATCAAACCATGGCTTTGCTGGACATGTATGGATGAGCCGACTCTCCAATTATTATTATTTTTAACCCTGGTATCAAATCGTTTGTTTAGAAAATGAAATAGGGGAAAAAAGAATCTCAAAAGGGATGCTTTTTTGGGGGGTCATTATACTGATATTTCTCATATTTGAATCTTGAAACCAGAAAGTTAAAATTTATGAAATAGGAGAGTCCCATTACCAAATATTTTATGGAATTCCCTTTGAAATCTTCACCATACATAATTCAAATGTAAAGATTTTGACAAGAAAACTAACAGATTGGATGAACACTTAATAATAATATTGTCAAAGTCCATATGAAACTTGGTAACCAGCATACTACAGGAAAAGCATGAACAGATATGCCTGCCAGACAACCTTAAACGCAATGGTGGAATTGTCCCTGAATCCTTCGTCAATAGTTCAAACAAAACAATCCAACACTGTAAAAGTCGAAATTCGTGAAGCAGGTAATAATCTTATTGAGTTTTAGCAGGCAATATGATCCAACAATAATTTATGAAAGCCCAGAAAAGAGTTCAGAAACATAATTTCACTAGACATAAAATGGTTGCTAGCTCCCTTTGCTTCTGATCAGTAAGATGTTAACTGTGTTTGTATTTCCAAGAATGAAAAGCAAAAAAAAGAACATATACTGTGGAAACAGTGGAATTAACAAAGTCAAAAAGAGTCGAATGCAGTAACTGAAGAACAAAGGGAGACTGTTATATAATGAGAACGGAAACTATCCTAATTAACTATAATAATCTGTCTGTCACCTCACCTTGCACTTTTTCTCTAAGCTCATTTTCAGATTTTCAGCATGATGCTAAATGCAGGTATTGGTTTCCAGTTAAAAGTTACAGGGTATATTAAAGAATTGAAGGCTTATTCCTCTTATGGCCTTTTGGAATCTACCTGGTGTATTCACATTAGACAATGATGCAACAAATAGAAGCATGCAGAACGATTAGGAACTGCCAGCTTCTGTTGGTGTGGCACAAGGAGCCAGTATATTAGGACGCAAGCTGCCTCCTCCTCCTTTAACTGATAGATTCGGACCCTTAAACGAACTAGCCCTGCTCACGAGGTTTGAGTCAAGAAACACCACGATTACTGTGATGTCATCGTGGAAATGCCGACGCACCCCGCGGTCAATTTTCTTCAAGTCAGAATACCTCATTTCCCTCTTATTTGCTGCTTCTTTTAGAGCAGTTTTTACCAGCTTTCTTGCACTTCCCTGCATTAAGTCCAAAACCCAATAAGAAAAAAAGGTTAATTTCTCAGTTATTTTGGTACACTTATTTTAAGATGACACGATAAGCACAACTACTTATCTGTGAATGAACAGAGGAAAACAAAATCAACAGACAGAAGAAAATGAGAACATTGTTCCTCCTCCTTGAATGAGCATGCATTCGTGTATGCATCACATGCAACAAGAAACCTTGAAGAGGATTTTTACGGAGCATAGTCATTCATTATTAGTCGATTGGTCTGAAGATCAAATAAAATGTGACGTAGGGAGGTAGTGTTCAAACCGGACGACTTGTTATCAAGGTTTTTTGCTTTAAAGTTAAAAGGTAAATTAAGCAGCTCTAATGGCATGGAAAAATATTGAACAAGCAGTAGCCGGAAATCATGGCTCTTCAGGTGGGATGCCATAGCTCATAGTCATACAAAGAAGGAAATATTCTCAATATCACAATCAAAGCTTCCATAATCTATTATCAGCAACCAACTAGAAAAGGCTTTCATACTCTAACCAAATGGAAGTTTCAAAGGGATAGGAGAATGAAGTAGTGTTATAAACAGATCAACAATATTTAACTTTGAGGCATTAACTTACACTTCGTGGATGATTTTGTACTATATCAACAGCTTCTTGATTGCTTAAGTGCTCCCAAAGCCCATCTGACGCAAATATCACAAACTGATCATGTGGCTGCAGTTGGTGCACTGATATTGATGGGTCTGCACTTAATATTGGCCTTTTCAAAGGTTCACGAAGGCGGAATTTTGAATATAAAGGCTCCCTGTTGAACTCAGCCTTTTTCAAATATACATCACCAATTGATCTGGAAACCTGAAAGGTTAAGAATTCTATTAATAACACTCTCAATATGCAAGGGAAAGCAGAACATACCATGGAAAATCATATAAACAGAATTACAAACTTGAACTGCTGGACAGATTGCGTGCACTAGTGAAATGTACTAAGCCTCTCTTCGTTTGGGAGATGGTGAGGGGGTTGTTTTGGTAAACTTATTGCAGATACTTCGTGAATGAATTAAGGCACTGCTAGCATCAATCATTGAAATAAGATGAACTGACGGGCCATGGTAAAAGAACTATTACTCCAATCTTACACAGTGAATTATATATCCTCCCTTTGCGTGTGTGTGCCAGGGGTAGGGGGTCATTTTGCCAAGAGACAGCTCCGAACATCTCCCAAAGCCACAAGTACAGCACAAACCAGGATTTTTAGCTTATCTCTTATAAAACTGAAACATGGGAGAATTAACTCCTGGATCATATACCTATATAGATGAAAATCCAGCAGCTAATGTGATTCCATAATAAAACCTGATAACCATCAAAAGGAACGTGCTGTATCAATGGATAACTATCAAAATTCTTCCTTTCCATGAGATCAACATACAGTCCAACAACTTTTTTAGATTGCACAGCTTTTACGCAACAGCCGGTAGCACTATTTTATCCTTTTCCATGATCTTTAATAATTACAAACTTAAAGGCCTTTGCTCATTTTTACTTTTTAAAAAAATAAGCATCATCAGATGAAACTCTGCCCCATGTTTATGCTCTAAGCATTGAGTATAAATCAAGAAAGTTAAAACAAAATTTTTAAATAATCATACGTAGCATTCTCTGTAGTCCTAAACTCGGGCAAGGACTCTCTCGAGTGTCTATAGCATGATCAGATGAAAATTACCTGTATGAGACCTTTTACACGCCATACATTGTGCTTCAAAACAACAATCTGTGAGTCATCAGGGTGCAATGACTGCAGCTCTTGTCTGACAGATTCTATGCACACATTATGCTCAGCCGACAGCTGAATGGCTAGAACCTCTCCTGTTGCCTTCACAGCTCTCCCCAAAACAGCACGCGAATCACCAAGGTTGGCAACATAGAGGGTTCCACCACATATGACACCAACCAGGCAGCAGGATCCAACAGCTGCAATTTGTGGATTCATAGCCCACTGTTTGGTAACAAGAGACAAAAAACCCTCTTCTGTTGCTTGATACGCTTTTCGTATCACATCAACTGACATTGTCTGCTGCTCTGAAGTGAACCCTGTACATAACAAGTATTGTTGAACAGTAAACATCAATGATACAAAAGTGCATGGAAAAAAAAATGTCAAGACAAAGACCACAATCTACAGCTACGAATCAGCAGTGAGATGCAAAATAACAAAAGTAATAATCATGAACCTATAACTGTTTGGATTTAGAACAACAAACCTTAAGTCTTCAACTATAGCAGCAACAACTTTACCATGCTATTCAATCATTTAATTCTATCCAAAACAAATTGCTTAAGGAATATTAGTTTCATCTACTTAATCAGAAAATAAAGGTTAATAAATAATTAACCCCAAGCAAAGACTTTGTACTTACGCTTGAGATGTTGAAAAAGATGTTCATTTATGAAACGTGAAGTCTCTGGGCCCCCATGCCCATCATATACGCCAACAAAAGTACCATAGGGACCCAACTCATTTAAACTCAAACAACCAGACTCAAGTTGGCTCTGATCCTCAAGTAAATTGTTTGCCTGAACCACTGCCATCGAGAACTCACCATTGACATGCTGCCCTGTGTCCTTGTACCACAAAAGCCCATCTTGGCGACCTCCTGTGTCCAAACTTGTGTGACCGTATTGATCTGACCTTGGCCGAAAACAGGCCCTCAAAAAGTTCATCAACCCAGATAACATCCCTCATCTCATCCAGAAACCCCTCCAAGTTCTCCACATCTAAATGTGCCCTATATACAACCAAACCTTAGAAACCTGAACAGCGAAGCCGTATCCTCCTTTGCTCTCAACACGATAATGTAAATAGTACTACAGCAACATCAACAAAAAAGCAGACCAAAAGATTAGTAATATTGCAATGTGCAATAAAGCTCAAAAACAACTAAACCAAGGAAGCCTTAAGTAAAAATAATATCTTCCACTACTCTAACCTCAAATACAAAGTTAACAGCGTCAGTCAGATGATACACCAAATTTGATGACTGTATGATCAATAATTAGCAGATCAATAAATGATTTACAAGAAGCTATCTTCTCAAATTGTTTTAGATATTAATATTGAGCTCAAACAACAGAGACACAAAGGAAGGGTTTTTTAAAAACAAAAGAATCGGTCAAAGCTCACTTTCTTTTTTCTATTTCTAACGAAGTAGTTGGTCAGCCATTAGAACATCCAGAAGGTCTAATGTTTCACATTGAGAACTTTAAACAAACCAGTTTTACATATCCCTTAAGACCCTTTAATCCTCATAATTCAACTCATATCTCCCACACTAAATATTAAAATAAAAAGTAAGAAGAAGTATACCTTGTAGTTTGACCACTTTGGTTTAAACTTGAAGAAGAGGATCTGGAAACAGAAAAGGAAAAAACTTCATGCGAGCATGAAATTGGAATTAGCAGATCTATGGATCAACCAAATTTAAAAAAATTGGGAAGAAAAAGTTTGGGTTTTGGTTTTTGAGTGATGAGATATAATTGAAGAGCAAGAACAAGATAAGAACATAACAGAAAAAATGAAAAGGAAGAGGATTTTTTTTTTTTCTTTTCCATGTTCAAAAAGGGGAGTGTATTTATGTGAAAGATTTTGGCTTTGGCCCGAACAAACTAATAAAACCTTTTTCTCTGACTTGGCAAATTGCGATGGGTCTCTCTTGTTTCTCCCTCTAATTCTCAGCAGACAAGACCCATAAAAGACCAACAATGGAGGGCAGGAAGCCAGCAAAGCAAAGGTCTAGTCTTGGGCTCCACTCCCCCACCCTATAAAGAAAAGAGAGAGAAGGTTGATTAGATGGATGGGATCTCAGGCTTGTAATTACAGGTGGGTTTCATCTTGGACCGCTACGTTGTTTCCACGTGTTAGCTTAAGGAAAGTAGGATGAAATCTTTGTGCATTTGGCTGTTGTCGTTATTACAGAGGGAGTAATATAGAGTCAAACCATGGAAATATCATTACACTCTAACCCGTTTTTGTTTGTCTAAAGTTTTGACTTCCCTAAATTTGCTGCGGCAGCTGTTTAACTTTCGATTAAAATTAAATTAATGGATCAGTAATTAAATTTAGTTTTATCGAAAATTGATTAATAATTTTTTAAAATTTTAATTATCAGTTAATTTAATTTAAAATTAGATAATTAATCGAATTAATTAAACATAATAATTAATATTATGTGTCAATTTTGACATTAGGAAGGTAAAACTTTAACAGTAATACGATTAACGCAATTCAAACTCAAGGCATATTTGGGGTGATGAATACATTGACTATCAAGTCAACACTCGGGGTTCAACATATTATGGTATTTGTTTATTTGGTAAATTAATATTAAAAGTATATATAATTTAAATTTAATATTAAATATTACATATAAATATAATTTTATATATGAAATTTTTATTTGATTTAATTTTTACAAATAATTAATAATATTATCAAATTAACACCATTTTATATTAATATATTGTATAGACAAACAATTAAATTAATCCAATATGAAAATAAGTATAAGCATTTGTTTTTTAAATATATATAATTAAATTAAAATCAAAGTTTTATGCATACACATGGACTACAATTTAATTTTATGTGTATAATTATATCAAATTAAAATTCATGTATCAAATTATACATTGATAGAAACTAATGTATAAATACTTTTTTTTGAAAATGCATTTGATTCCAATAAACGAAGGGAGCAAGGGACCCAACAAGGCCCAAGCAAAGTCCATACAACACAAATGAAAACAGACTACAATCCTAAAATAAATTTGATATTTATCCCTTTGGTTAAAAGATAATTTAATAGATAAGAAAACGAATCTAAGCTTCACATAATATAAACAACTTCCAAAATAAATTTAAAATAATACCACAACATTATATCACCTTATCACTAATTAAAATAATATTATATATATCTCTCCAGTACTATTATTTTTTGAATATGATTCAATATTACCAGTTCTAAAAATCATTGTTTTAATGCTCTATTTTTATATATATAATAGGTTTAATATAACATTTGATACTTGAATTTAATATTTTTTTTTAATTTGGTTCTTAAACTTTTTTAACCCAATTTGGTACTTGAACTTGACACTTTTTCCTACTTTGATACCTAAACTTTTTTGGACCTAATTTGGTATCTGAACTTGATATTTTTTTCTAATTTGGTACATATGCTTTTTTTTATATTCAATTTAGTACCTAAATTTATCAAAGACTATAAAAATTACGCAAAACAATAACGGTGTTGAAATTTTTTTGTTATGCTACAAAAATATTGTCAATGAAAATTTATGTTAAAAATAGGTATTGAGTTATTTTTGTAAATTTTTAAATTTTTTTTGACTATTTTACTTTTTTTTATATTTTTGAATTTTATTTGTTATATGTTTTTAAATTTTAAAAAACTACTTTTATTTTTTATTTTTTACAGTTGAATATATAAAGAGTAAGCTTTTAAATGATAAATTTTAACTTAATTTTTTATTTTCATTGTTTATTTTTTATATTTAATTTTTGAATTTTTATAATTTATAATATCCCTTAAAATTTTTGAATTTTTTCAAAATTTTAATTTTTTTTTTTTAAGAATGATTAAAGACTAATCCACATGTCGTCCCCTTATTTCTTCATGTGTCGCCCCTAGGCTTGCTACATCAGCAAATTCTTCACAAATAAACTGTGTTAGTGTAAGGACCAATCTTTATAACAGATGCTAATCTTAGGGACCAATGTGATCCAAAAATAGTTTAAGGGCCAATTTGAGTAAAGTTGCCAAGTTTAGGGGCGACACCAAACAACTAAATCTCTCGCATAATTGTAATGTTTTCAATGATATTTTTAATGATTTCAGTAAATTAACTAATTGCTTATAATTTTATAAATTTTTTAAATTAAGTTTTGAAGATCCTTGGATCAAAAGTCTCTTCTATCTAGGGGCGAAACAAAAAAAAAATTTAGAGGGGTGAAATTAAATTGTAAATTTTACGATAATAAAAATACAATTTTTAAAGGATTAAATCAAAATTTTATCATTTTTAGGTAGTTAAAGTATAATTTTATCTTTATTAATTTAAAATTTTGAAATGATCTAAAAAAAATTTTCCATTTTAGGAGGGGCAGGAACCCTGCCACCCCCAAGTTCGCCTCTACTTCTATCTTTTTCTTATTGACACAAAAGAGATCAATGTCTCTCTCACTTTTTAAAAAAAATCAAATGTAGAAAAGTCTTGAAACTTGGTGTACAAATGTTTCATTGTGTAGGTAAAAAATTGGCCCTTAAGTGCAAATGCAAAAAGGAATACATAAGACTCACCCATTGAGTGGGATGAAAATTGGATTTAGTTATCCGACGGTTTCGAATTGAAGAGTACTCCACGTTTAATGGATATGAAAGCCCTTTTAGATATATTCTCAAAGAGCTCACATCGATAGAAAATGTTGGCACATTAATATCGGCTTTTCATTACCTAAAGTTATAGTCATTTTAATTTGAAATAATTTATTTTTATAAATTAGAACAAAAAATTATTTTTTTCGGGTTACATAAAAGGCTCATTTCCAAAATTATTTACAGAAATGGGTCAAAGTGAAAATAATTATTGGAATAGGCCATTTTTGCAAAAATGCGCCTACGTGGACGCCATGTCAGGAGAAGTTGCAAAAAAGTGCTTCCACGTGGAAGCCTTTTTCCTTGAATGAGACAAAAACGCCTTCACGTAGGAGCGTTTTTCCTTGACTGAGACAAAAACATGCTGAAAAACGAGTCCACATGGACACTAATTTGAAAAAAGCTTTCACGTAAGAGCGTTTTTGTCCCATTCAAAGAAAAGTGCTTTCACGTGAAAGCGCTTTTCTGCAATTTCCCCTGACATGGCATCTAAGTAGGCGCGTTTTTACAAAAACGACCTATTCTAGTAATTATTTTTCACTTTGACCTATTTCCATAAATAATTTTAAAAATGAGTTTTTTTGATAAATAACCTTTTTTTCCCTATGAAATGCCCTTGTTTCTCAAATTTAGGGATTGTCAAGTATAGATAATATATAATACATATGCTTGGCGCAAGAGGATAAAAGTCTTGCTTTAGCCAAAAAAGAAACTTGGGAAGGGGATAAAAGTGCAGTGGATATGAAAACGAAATTTGAACTCATATTTGGCGATGGAGAATGGATGAAATGCAATGAATCTACTGCATCTGCATTCATGCATGCATATGTCCTTATTTTCTCAACATTTGACATTAACTTCACTCTACTCTCCAAGTATATGCATGGATTCTGAATTTTTTTATATTCTTCTACTGCGGATCCTATCCTCTCTCTCATTCTTGTTTCTCCCCATACCCAACCATTTTGATTATTTGAATTTAACTACTAATCATTAAAGATATTGTCCAATATGCCTCAAGCTTAGTTTTAATTTTCTGAGAATGAGTGATTTGACACTTAAGAGTGTCCATTACCATCCAACTCTCTTTCTTTGAAACTTGCCTAGTGCACAAAATTTTCAACGTTTGTTAAGTGCATGAGACTTTGGCTATATTGACAAGAACTTCGAGTGTCTAGATTTGAGCTTTACTTAACATAAATCATGCGTGATCTTTATTCAAATTTATCTTAATTTAAATTTTGTAATATCTAAATCTTACCTAAAGTTATTTTAATTTAGTTATATTCGATTTATACTCTTTAATGATTAATTATATTGATAATGATTCAAATTTGAAAACTAAAAGAGACGGAAAAAATAAATGAAGGGTTAAAATAAATTTGTTTACAAAGTTGGAAAGTGAAATTATTATACCTTAAAAGTTTAATAGTAACATGTGTATAAATATTTACACATCACGCAAAAAACCCACAATGCTTATATAAAATTTCTTTTTACATTAAAATAGCATGATGATAAAAAAAATACTTAACATTTATATGTTTTTTTTAAATTTGACCATTATTATTTTTTAGCAATTTTACCCTAAACATTTAATTTCGAGTTAATTTACTTGTTTAGTAATGAAAAAATAACAATATTAACTTGTAGCATCCACGTGGAAAATTTTAATTGATGTGGCTGAAATTACGTAATTTTACACTTAATATATGACATCAAATTCAACAAAAAAAATCGAAAAGATGAAAACATATAAAAAAGATGAAAACCATTTGAAGTTGTGGTAATTACATATTTAAAATGAATTATGATTTAATTTATAGTTATTATTTTAAAAATTTATGTAAAAAAAAGTTTTTTTTTAATTTTAAAATAGAATTATTACTTGAATAAAATTTTAAGTATAAAATATGAGAAAATTTTGTGATATGTTATAAAATAAAAAGACAGAGAATAAATAACAAAAAGAATAAGAGAACAAAAGAGAGAGTGTGTATTTATCGATCAACGGAAGTAAGTTAAAATGTTTTTCTAAAATCTATATTTATAGACATAGAAAGTATAAATGAAATAAAATTTTAATTCTGATGACTACTAAAATTTAAAGTTCATCCAAATTATCTTGATATTAATGAACATCCACTTAATAAAATATTTATAACATGATAATTATAATTATAATTTATAATTATTAGAAAAAATAATCTTTTTTTTTAATAAAGTTGTGCTAATTTTATTTATGTAAAATAGAAATATTAATTTAATAAAATATTATCTTAATTATCGCTCCATTAGTATAAAGTTATATGCTAATTAAAAATTAACTTCATAAATAGTATTAGAATTATATATAAATTAAAATTTAACTTTAACTTAGCATTTAGTAGCTATGTGTATTTACTCTGCATGTTTCGCAGTCTTTCTCTCTATCTTTTGACACGTTTCTGCACTATTCGCAGGTTTTTTCATCTTTTGCTGCTCTTTGTTTTTATTTTTTAAAAACGGTTGATGCTCTCGCAAATCTTTCCTTAGAGGATGATGAAACACACACAATCAGGCTTGGTTCAGATGCTTCTGAGAATGTGATCTCTTATGTCCATTGTTTTGTGGGTTCTTTTCTCACATCTAGTTCGGTTAATTTTCCGGCAATGAAGTCAACACTGGCTAATGTGTGGCATCCACTTGGTGGTGTTTCTATTACGGATCTGGGGAGTGATAGATATTTGTTTCGATTCTATTTTGAAGTTGATGTTGATAGGATCGAAAAGAATGACCCATGGATGTTTAATTCCCATCTCTTGATCTTACACCAGCCGAAAGAGGGTGAAGATCCTCTTGGGACCTTTATTTTTTGTGGATTTCTGAGTCTTGATACATGATGTTCCGATGGGTTTCATGTCTGATGTGGTGGCCCGTTAATTGGGGAATTTTCTTGGCTTGTTTTTGGACTATGACACTGCCTCAACTCAACTGGGATATAGAAGAATTATGCGGGTTCGAGTGCGCATGGATGTGCGAAAACCTTTGAAAAGGAGAAAGAGTCTCACTTTACCTAATGGTGATTCGAATTTTGTTCGTTTCGAATATGAAAAGTGGACATTATTTTGCTTTATCTGTGGAAAACTAGGACACGAAGAGAGCTTTTGTCCCATTAGAGCCCATAATCCGTAGCATGGTTTACTTTTCAATGGGATTTGTCACTAAAGGCACAGTCTAGAAGAAATTCAACCTGGTCAAGCAAATGGTTGGTTGAGGATGATGGGGGTTCTAGACCTAAACAAGGGAGTTCCACAATTTATACTGATAAGCAGATTCAATGGGATCTTCAAGCTGATCAGATGGAAAAAGGTAAACAATCTGGTTTGAAGACAGGATATTCTTCTTTCTATAATGAGGAGGTCAACGACTCTTTTATGGTAGGTCCATTAAAAAAGATTCCTTCAAATCAGCCCACTCTTTTGCTACAGAGTTTTGATATCAATATAGTGAGTCATGAAGAGAAGGAAAATCCAATTAGACACGTGGATGGGCTTAAAAGACCACGTGTGCAGTATGGTGTTTCAGGTGTTTCTCCAGCAGAAGATTCGAATGATGCTTCTTGTGTTGCGGTTTCGACATCACAAATGGATATATCGGCAAGCCTTGCACAGCAGGCCAACCGGGATCAATAAAACTTGTAAGCGGAAACATTTGGGGGTTAAAAAGACCCCGAACTGTTCAACGTCTCCGACATATGCTACGAGACATCAATCCCTTTGTAGCTTTTTTTATTGAAACTAAATTAAATGTGACCCGTATGGCTAAAGTTAGACAAAAGTGTGGTTTTATAGAAGGTATTGATGTTGATTTGAATGGTCGAAGTGGAGGTTTGTTTATGGGTTGGACTGATTCTTGCAAGATATCTCTTCGATCTTATTCAATGAAGCATATTGATGTGATAGTTAAGGATGATAGTATGGGTCGATCTTGGAGATGTACTGGTTTTTACGGGGCCTCAGAAGAGAGGTTTTGAACAGAATCTTGGGATCTTTTGCGTCAATTAAATGATCTACCAAATGTACCTTGGATTATCATTGGTAACTGTAACGAGATTCTTTTTTTTACATGAGAAGAAAGGGGGCTTACTGAGACGTGAACGACAGATGTGAGGTTTCCAATCAGTGTTGATAGATTGCGAAGTGACAGATTTGGGTTTTCGAGGACAGTGTTCACTTGGGAGACGAAGAGGTTTGATAGAACTAATATTCGTGAGAGACTCGATAGAGGCGTACCTAATGATTTATGACGTTCTCTCTTTTCGAATTTTAGTTTGGATCATTTGACACACTCGTTCTTCGACTATTGCCCGCTCTTGCTAAATACGGACAAATGGGATTCTAGTCATCGTATTTTGCATTTCAAGTTTGAAGCAGCTTGGATTTTAGAAGAATCTTGTGAGAATGAAGTCAAATGGTTGTTGGGTTCTTCTTCAGGAATTGTTCCGACTAGACTCAAAGGTGGTGGGGACGGGTCTAGTGAAATGGTTTGATGACTTACGGCAAAATAGATCCTGGACTAGAAAAGATCTTCAACAGCATCTTAAGACTTTAAATGCCAAATATCCCATGGACAAGGTATTGAATGAGACCATGGAAGTAAAGTTGGCGTTGA
The DNA here is from genome assembly GCA_005610355.1 of Gossypioides kirkii. NCBI lineage: Eukaryota > Viridiplantae > Streptophyta > Magnoliopsida > Malvales > Malvaceae > Gossypioides > Gossypioides kirkii. The sequence goes on along the minus strand of CP032254.1, from coordinate 13,675,572 downwards.
ACATGAAGGCTGATAAAGCTGAGATTTATTGGGAGCAATGAGCTAAGGCCAACTGGTTATGAAATGACGATCGAAACACTTCATTTTTTCATAATTTTGCTTCTAAAAAGCGAAATAGAAATAAAGTCACCTCATTGCAAGATGAACATGGGGTATCTCATGAAGGTAATATGAATTTCTTACATATTGCTGAGAATTTGATAAGTGCCAAAAGTAACATGTTTTAGCCTCATTCTTAATGCATTTTTGGATGATTAATCTATTTAAAATAATGAATTTTATGTTCATAATTCTTTAAATTCATGTTTCTATACTTAGGAAAGTATTTGAGAGTGAAAGGAGCCAAAAACAAGCCAAAATCGGACAAAAAGTGCAGATTTTAGGAGCCACACGAGCTGGACACATGGCCATGGACTAAATCGAAGATAAAAAGGAATTTTGGGGCAAAAGTGTGAATGTGGAAGAGTTAGGAAGAGATTTATTAGACATAAACTTTATTTAAATTTAAAATTTATTTTTTAGGATTATTATTATATTATTTATATTTATCTTTTAGGCTTTATAATTTAGAGTTTAATTTGGATCCAATTAGGGAATTATTATTTAGATTTAATTCAAATTATCTTTTTAGAATTTAATTTGGATCCAACTAGAGTTTTTTTTAAAATATTATAAATAGGGGATAAAGTGATATGAGAAGACATTTCCAATTTTCTACAAAATCTTCCATTCCCTAAACCTTAACCATCAGAGATTATTGAAGGAAACAATTGAAGAAACACCACAGAAGCCGTTTTTGAAGCAGATCTCCACAAAGATTGAAGACCTCTTTCTAAATCCTTTTGATTTTATTATGAGTTTTTCTTCATCTTGTGGTTATATTATTTTTGAGATGTTTCCATTTATTAGCATGAACTAAATTCCTAAATACCTAAGGGAGATAAACCCTAGGATGAATTCTGTCATTTGATTTCTGATTTTACGCAATAAATACTTAGATTTTGTTCTCAATTATGTGTGCTTAATTCTTGATTTAGTATTCTTGATATATTAATTCTTATTTTATGTGCTTAAATCAGAGGAGGAATAAACCCTATTTAAGAGTAGATCTAGCATAATTGAGTGGAGTTGCATACAATCCTGAAAATAGGACGACATAAATCTACCGGATTAGAGTCAAATCTAATAGGAAAATCCATAGATCGAATTAATGCGACAATAGGGGTTTTAATTAGAAAGAAATTTCAATTAATCAACTTAGAGTTAGTTGTTTTTATGCTTGAATAGAGGTATTAGCATAATTTAGGGATTTCTACGGAACAAAATACTAAGTGAATAAATTGCTTAATTCAAAATGATAATGGCAGATAAAATCTAGGTGGAGTCTTTCCTAGGTATTATTTGCTTCTTGGTATAAAAATACTTATTATTTCTTATTTTAATCTTTGTCACACTTTTAGTTTATTAATTTAGTTAAATTAGTTTAAACAATCACTTTATTCGATCAGTTAGATAATAGAAAGGTAGCTATTACTAGTACTTTTATTCTTCATGGGAACGATATTTGTGCTCACCGTAACTATACATTAATTGATAGGTGCACTTGCCTTAGTCATATTTTTAGTTAGTTTCGACTGCATCAGAATTATTTTCAATCTCGTTTTTCATCAACAGGATCTCATGGAGTTGATGAAGTTTTAGAAGGTGTAGTGCCTTGTATTAGCCTAGAGACAAACATAAATTTATTGCGAGAATTCATGATGGAAGAAGTTTGCACGGCAGTAAAATCTATGAGTCCTCTTAAGGCTTCTAATGAAGATGGATTGGGTGCTATTTTCTACCAACGTTTCTAGCATATAATTTGTTTGGAGGTGGCGAATTATTGTATTCAGGTCTTGGAGGGGAAGCATGACATTGTCGAGATCAATGGAACCCGAATTGTTTTGATTCCAAAAGTCATAAATCCACAGAGTATAGGTCAGTTTCGGTCGATATCTTTGTGTAATATTTTATATAAGATTATATCTAAAATGCTTGTGAAACGTCTTCAAGGAGCTATTCACTTATATATTGACGAGGCCCAGAGCGCCTTCATTTTGGGGAGGCTTATCTCGGACAACATTTTAGCAGCTTATGAAATTCTACATTTTATGAAGAATAAGAGGATGGGTAAATTGGATTCGTTTGCGCTTAAACTAGACATGAGCAAAGCCTACGACAGAGTCGAGTGGGCTTTTCTCAGAGTGATGCTTCAACGAATGGGGTTCTCCAATTCTTGGATTGAGATGTTGATGAAGTGTGTGGAGACTGTTGTATTCTGTTGTGATAAATGGGGAAGTGGGTGAGACTATTTTTCCATCTAGAGGTTTGCGTCAAGGCGATCCTCTCAATCTGTACCTGTTCCTGATTTGTAACGAAAGCCTCTCTTCTCTATTATGTATGGCGAACCTACAAGGTTGTTTAATTGGTGTTCGTTTGAACCATTCTTCCCCTGTTGTTACTCACTGTTTGCTGACGATAGTATAATATTTGGGCAAGCATCAAATATTGATGCCAGGGGTATGAGGGATATTCTTGATAAATATACGGCTTGTTTAGGCAGTTGGTCAACTATGATAAATCGGGTATTTTTTTCAGTGTTAACACAACCCAAGGAGATAGAGTTTTGGTGTGTCAAGCGATTGGGGTCCCTACAGTTGAGAATCCTGAGAAATATCTTGGTCTACCTTCGGTTGTTGGTCGAAACAAACGGTTGACTTTTAGAAGTCTAAAGGAAAAATGTTTAGGTCGATTGAATAGTTGGAATTCAAAGTTTCTGTCAGTTGGTGGTCGTGAGATCCTGATAAAATCCGTCCTTCAAGCGATTCCTTTATTCACCATGTCATGCTTTTTGCTTCCTACTTCTCTTTACAGGGAACTTGAAGCTATGATATCGCGCTATTGATGGCAAAAATCGGGCGGGAAAAGAGGCATGCATTGGTGTTCTTAGCAAAAGCTTTGTGACCTTAAAGAGGATGGTGGCATGGGTTTCAAAGACTTAGCCAAATTCAACACCGCTTTATTGGCTAAACAAAGGTGGAGATTACTCGAAAATTTGGGTTCACAATCGGCACGGTTGATTAGAGCAAAGTACTGTCCAACTGCGACTTTCCTTGAATCAAATTTGGGCACGAATCCGTCCTTAACCTGGAGGAGTATATAGTGTGCAAAAGGTTTGCTTCTCACGGGATTGAAATGGAGGATAGGTTCGGGGTTGGATATATCTATTTGGGAGGATTTTTGGCTGCCTGGTAAAGAACTCATTCCAGTCTCTACGCCGAGGGTCCAACATTTGAATCGGGTTAATGACCTTATTGACCCTGTTTCTAATTATTGGAACTCAAACTTGATTCGTTCACATTTCTATGATACTGATGCAATTGCCATTTTGCGTATACCATTATCAATTAATTTTCAATCTGATAAATTGATTTGGAATGGTGAGCATACTGGAATATATTCTGTTCGCAGTGGTTATAAGCTTTTATTACAGACCTCAGATGTGAGTGCGATAGAAAGATATCTATTTAAGAAAATTTGGGTGATATTGTGTGCATCCAAAATCAAAATTTTAATATAGAGGTTTGTCATGAATTTTGTGCCAACAATGCAGAATTTATATTGTAAGCGATTAGTGAATAATCAAGCATGCCGCAAGTGTAATGTTCCAGTGGAATCGGTGTTGCACGTTTGTCAAGATTGTGTGTTTGCAAAACAAGTCTGAGAAGCTATGGGTTATCGTTGGTCGGCAGTAGTGCTAGATTTGGACTTTGTTAGTTGGTTAGCTTGGTTATTTGAGAATACACATCCAGCCAGCAGAGACTTTACAGCAGTTATAATTTGGGCCTTATGGTTTGCCCGAAATAAACTAATCCTTGAGAAGATTGTCCAAAAAGTGTCAGATGTTGTTACCTTTATTAAGGGATATGGAACTGGGTATCACGAGACGACCTCCGTGCTGAAACACCTTTCTCCGACTGCTGAGGTTCGATGGGCACCCCCTCCAGTGTCATGGATCAAGATAAATGTTGAGTCAAGTTTTTTAGGTCAAAACAAAAAGGAAATATCAGGCTTTATTGCTCGTGATCACCAAGGTAATATTATGGGTTCGGGATTTCGACCTCATACCTGGACAGATTCGGTGGTTATGGCAGAAGTTGTGGTTGTACTTCATGGTCTCTTTTTTGCAAAAGACATTGGTTTTCGGCGTATTCTTTTGGAAAGTGATTCCCGTACTGTAATACTAAAGTTACAGGAGGGTGAAGAGGATAACTCTATAATTCGACCTTTTACCTGGGATTTGAAAACTCTGTCGAGAAGTTTTGAACTTTGTTATTTCAAATTCACACCCAAAGAAGCCAATGATGCTGCGCATGTAATGGCGGCTAGTGATCGCAACAGCTCGTCTGACCCTTTTTGGGTTGAGGATGTGTCACCGGAGGTTTGCGAAACTGCGGCTGAAGATCGTAGGTTCTTTGAGCCCCCATGAAAGATCTTCCTAGGCTTTTTTCTTGGATTGGGACCTCACCAAATCTGGGTAATGTACCCTCAATCTGCTTCTTTGCTCTACTGGTGGAGAGAAACTTTTGGTTATTTTGTTATTCTAAAGATTGCGGTTGGGTGATTGTTCTATTGGATATTTTAATCGTATTTTATGTTTCAACTGTTTAGGTTTTATTTCCTTCTTTCAGTTGTATGTTATTTTGGTCTTGGTAGATAGTTATCTGCTGGATCATTTTTGTTTGATTTCCCCAGGCCCACTCTATTAATAAAACAAAACAAACCATTTGATTAAAAAAAAAGCATTTAGTAGTTATGTATATTCAATGGAGTAACATTTAAGAGAAATTATTGGAAAAAATAGAAATTGTTAGCAATAATAAGTTAAAATTATATAGGCTAAATATAATATTTGATATTTAAATTTGACACTTTTTTTTAAATTTGTTACTTAATATTTTTTTAATATTAATTCGTTATGAAAAAAAATAAAAAATAATAAAATACTGATTGGGTGTTGATCGAAGTTAATTAAACTTGACCAACATTAACCATCGCTAACAAGGAGTTCACCAACTTCAACTAGTCAATTTTTGTTTCTTTAATGTTTAAAACATTTTTTAATTTTATATTTTTACAATTTCTTGTAATTTTCTAAAAATTTAACCAAATTTATTTATTTTTTGATTTCTTAAACATATTTAATTTTTTTTGAATTGTAACTAAATTTTTATTTTCAATTTATATATATTCTTATATTTTTCTAACAAATTTATAAAAAAAAGATTTTTAATTTTTTTTTAAGAATGGTTAAAGAGAATCCATGTATCTATTCATGATATTTTTTTAATTTTTTGACAAGACACACACGTCTTGCACACACAGATATTCAAATCCAAAACCTTTAAAATGAATATTCTTTTTTCTACTTGGAATCCTTTTTAAGTGTGTTTTCTCTTTTTTATATGTTATAGATTTCAGAAAAATATTTAGGTTTTCCTCTCAAACCAAACGATGCGTTTCACCTTCTTTGAGAAAGAATGTTGATTTCGACCTAAGCGGCGTCGTTTAGTCAGTCTTTTTTTCTCTTTCTCCGGCTATTCTCTCCTGAGTCCTGACTTATTGCCGAAGAAACTTCAGTAGAAAACCCAAAAACTTGCCCCTCTGCAGTCTCGGCTATAGATTGCTCCAAATAGGATTTCCTCTCGCGAATCCAAGGTCTTTTTTTTTTCTTTCTTTACCTTTTATTTTTAGCATTGAAGCTTTTCTTCTTTCAAAATTCATTTCTTTTTTAATCGGAGTTTTTTTACATTATTTTCTTTTCATTTTGCACTTGTTTCAGATTTCCTAAAATGACTCAATATGTGGAGATGAAAGAGCAAGCAGCTCCTTCCAATTCACTTCCTTCTTCTTCTCCTTCCACTTTGCACCGTAAGCTCAATCAGTCTATAAAATCCACGTGCCTTTTATACATATTTTTTATGTTTAGCGGTAGAAATTTAACTTCTTTTTCCTATGATTACCGAATTGGGTACTTATGATTTTTTTCTTGATTTTGAGCAAAGTTATATGGATTTGTGTTAGATTTGAAGGAAATTGCGTCTCTGATAGAGACCGGTGCATATGATCGTGAAGTTCGCCGTATTTTGCGGGCTATAAGACTTACTATGGCTTTAAGACGGAAGTTGAAGGCATCTGCTCTTTCTGCATTCCTCAATTTCACTCTTGTCTCTGGATCCGAGGCCCTTACTCGGCTTTCTTCTTATCTTCCTAAGGTAATCTTTTGATGGGGCGTTGCTTTATTCAGTTATTCGTGTTATTGTGCTTTTTATTTCCTCCAGTGTTAATGTGATTTTGATGCCTGTGGTAAAAGTGAATTGGTGACTTATTTGTACTATGGTTTTGTAGTCTAATTCATTGGCATGCTATCCTATTACGTTAGTCTTGATGTCGTGTTAATTAAAAAGCATTGAAAACATGCTAAAGATAGAAAATAAATGATTGTTTACTGAAGTTAATTATTGTTGATTGGCCCTTGGCTGACCACCTCTGTTGAGATATTTTTTTTTTTCCCATGTGTTCACCTTCACCAGTTTCGTAGATTTTCTAGTTCTAAGGTCATTGAAATTTGTCAGTCACTAGTCTGGTTTCTCCATTTTAGCACTCATTTCCACCTAATTTTTTCTTTTGGGTGCAAGTATGTAAAATGTTCATAATTTAATAACTCTTGTATTTCTTGTTCTTTTAAGAATTCAATTGTTGAATGTTGTATCAGGAAGATGAGCATGCAATGGAAGTTGACACCGCAACTTCTGTGCCTCAAGCACCTGCTAAACATTCCCTGCCAGAGATAGAAATCTACTGTTACTTGCTTGTCCTGATGTTTCTGATTGATCAAAAGAAATACAATGAGGTACATTAGCAGTGGCAGAGCCACGTTGAGGCCCAGGGGGGCCATGGCCTCCCTAAAGTTTAAATTTTTTCAATTTAGTCCTTTGTAAATTTAAACTATGGCCCCCAAAAATATAAGTAGGCCCCCTCAAGGATTAAGATTTTTGCAATTTTCCCCTTTGTATATATATTATATCCCCGTTAAAATGGTATATTTTTAATTTAGGCCCTTTATAATTTATAAATTTTACATTATTAATGGTAAAATTACAATTTAGCCTCCTCAAAAATGATAAAAATTTATTTTAACCCTTTAAAGATAATAAAGATATAGCCTATTAAAATGATAAAATTATATTTGTACTATCGTAAAAATATACAATTTAATTTCTTTACCCCCCAAAAAAAAAAAATTTCTGGCTCCGCCACTGTACATTAGCATATAGTTTCCTCGGGATATTTCCTGTTTCTTGTACATAATATTATCTCATTTCAGGCCAAAGCATGTTCCTCTGCAAGCATTGCCCGGCTGAAGAATATCAATAGGAGGACTGTCGATGTTCTAGCTGCTAGGCTGTACTTCTATTACTCTCTTTGCTATGAGCTCACCGGTGATCTTGCTGTAATTAGGGGGTGAGCTATATTATATAAAAATCTAGCTTTTATTATTTGTTGTCTTTCGTATATGTTCTGATGTGTGTTGTCTTTCAAAGAAATTTTCTGCATTTTGGGCTTCTACCATACATAATCTGGGAGTACAGTATGGCATTTAAGGTCTAATTATGATGATCTCTCATTGACAGTAACCTTCTAGCCCTGCATCGGATTGCAACATTGCACCAAGACGAGCTGGGTCAGGTAAATTGTCAGATATTTGAGAAAGTATATCTCTGATGTTTAGAGTCTTATATTTGGATATTGCTCTAATGAAGGAGACACTTCTCAACCTGCTACTTCGCAATTACCTCCATTACAATTTGTATGATCAAGCTGAGAAACTGAGATCAAAGGCACCTAGATTTGAAGCTCACTCAAATCAGCAGGCAAGCTGCAAATTTTACATATTTTTTGTCTTTGACCAGTAAATTGCAGTTATATAGTTATGATTATGAAATGTTTGCCTGGAGGATCGATATAAGCTTATGATTATGGTTATATAAAAACATTATAATCAGCTTTCATATACTAAGACAAAAGGTTCTCCTGTGCAGTTTTGCCGGTACCTCTTTTACTTGGGGAAGATTAGGACAATCCAATTGGAGTACACTGATGCCAAAGAGTGTCTTCTCCAAGCTGCTCGGAAAGCCCCTATTGCAGCTCTTGGTTTTAGGGTTCAATGCATCAAATGGGTAATCATTGTCCGATTACTGCTAGGAGAAATCCCTGAGAGGACTGTTTTTATGCAGAAAGGGATGGAGAAAGCATTGAGACCATATTTTGAACTGACAAATGTGAGTTTGAGTTTATCAGAGTTGATTTTATATTCATCTTGCTCAATAGAGGACTAAAGTCTGATATTATTCCACGCAAATATTTCACAATAAGGAAAAAGAGAGAACGTCATGTGCATAGCTCTTAATTAATTTTCACTAGTTTTATCACTATCCTCATGCATATTATCATCGAACTTTGCATTGTTGTTATCTACATTTCAAAATTTAGTACAAAACCAAGAATTGTAATTATTTTTAGATTGCCTCTTCAGTCTCAGCAATTCCTTTGAGAACACGATAAATGTTTGCATGTATTCAGGCTGTACGCATTGGTGATCTGGAGCTCTTCAGATCTGTTGCTGAGAAGTTCTCAAGTACTTTCAGTTCAGACCGAACCCATAATTTGATTGTAAGGCTGCGGCATAATGTCATTCGGACTGGGCTACGCAACATAAGCATCTCATATTCTCGCATCTCACTGGTTGATGTTGGCAAGAAGCTTAGATTGGATTCTGTTGCCGATGCTGAGAGCATAGTAGCCAAGGCAATCAGAGATGGAGCTATTGATGCGACATTGGATCATGCAAGTAGATGTATGCTGTCAAAGGAGATTGGAGACATCTACTCTATGACTGAGCCTCAAACGGCATTCAATTCTAGGATTGCTTTCTGCCTCAATATGCATAATGAGGCAGTGCGTGCACTTCGGTTCCCACCAAACTCCCACAAGGAGAAAGAAAGTGCTGAGAAGCAGAGAGAAAGACAACAACAGGAGCAAGAGCTTGCAAAGCATATTGCAGAGGAAGATGACGATGAGTTTTAACTCAGTGACATACTAAAGTAAATTTATCCACTATACGATGGTTTCATCAAGGTGTGCATTTATTTTCCTTTCAAGTGCTCTAGTGAAAAATCGGATCTCTCTATATGATCAGTTTTTTACCCCTCGGTATTATGAATTTAGATAATTTTTCAAATTTGGATATTAGATTTACAATTCACAGCAAATTTGGAAACTAGAAGTAGATACTTGATCTTTGCTTTGTCAAATGAAGCATTGGTATATAATTGTTTTCAGTATTGGAATGTGTTTTCTCTAGGACAGAGCAACATTTAAAGAGAATAATCGATGGTGGGTCGTAAAAAAATCAAAGTACCCAATCGATTAGTGAGTCGTAATTTGTAAGGTGAAGATGGGTGTGAAAATTAAGATCAGCCATGGCTACTGCCAGAAACACTAAAAAGAAAAAGAAAAAAAAAGAAGGAAGCCTTAGATCAATGATTTGGTGCCAGTCTTTTGATTGGCCCAATGCTTTTCAGTTTTAAGCAAACCTTTTACATATAAACTAGTCCCACAGATCGACCCTTAATGGTCTTATCTGTCTACCAAAATGCTTACAGCAAGCATATTATTCTACGAATATAAGCTAAAGGGTCTAAAGTCCCTGTCTCATGCACAAACTTGAAGAAAGAAAAAGATAAAAGGTCATGCCACTTGCTTTGGTGGGAAGTGATGGAGTTGGTGGTGATGGGAAGTGATACGCTGATTGTGGAGATGTTGCTGCTGATTGTGGTAATTACACTCAACCCCATTACCGTTGTTGGTCTCTGAAGCTTTTGCCATCTCAGACAACCCCTTGGAAGGGTTTCGGGTTAGCTCCAGCAACGACTCCCTCACATGATCCGCTTGAACCATCTCACTGTCTTTCTTCTACACCAATTACAACTTTACTTGGGTCAAAATAGCCACATATATATAAAGCAAGGTGCATGTCTTGTTTTAAGATAAATTACCTCTACTTTAAACACATTTGAAACAAGGCCTCTGAAGCTGTTGACATTTGCATTTGTTACTTCCAACCCCAATGAATCCAAAGCCTCCATTAATCTAACAAACCCCCCTGGTTTGTGCTCACTAAACACTTTAACAAAAAACTGGTTTCCATCGATTTGAGCAACTTCAACTTGTACCTATACGCTTTCCATCTTTCTTAATTAGAAATTATATAAAAACCCATGAATAAAAGACAAGAACATATATGTATTTGTTATTACCTCCATCTGCTGTGTCTTGTCTGCACAAGTGTCCACTTCTTGATTTTGTGCCCTTGAGACACTTCCATTACCTCCAACAGGAAAGCCATTTGGTCCCTTGTCATGTTCAGGGTTAAAATACACAGGGATTTGATCATTTTGTAAGAAAATCTCAGATTGGAACTTCTTGTGGACTCCATTCATTCCTGTTTTCTTAGCACCATTATCGTTATCTGAATGTTCTTCAAGCTCATCTTGGAGTTCTTTCTTTTGGTTTTCCAGTTCCTTCACAAACTCAATCGCATCTCCAAGGATTGAAGCTCTATCCAACTGAAAAATCAAGAATATACAATGTCACAACATATATATACATATATATATCGGTCTAAGGCTACTTAAGACAGTGATTGATAATCAAGTACCTTAGAGATTTTGGGAACCAGAGATCGAAGGGAATAAAGTCTTTCATTAAGCTTCTTCCTTCTCCTCCTCTCTGCAACAAGGTTTTTAGACTGCCCTTTGGACCCTGCCCTCCGTTGGTACCTTGCATCATCTTCATCATCATTCTGATCACTACAATCCGAAATCGAATCAGACCGTCCATTCTCTTGTTTTATAGAGTCCTTCTCATTCCCTTGGATAACCATTGATTCATTGGTCATCATGGAATTCAATGGATCCATCTCTTGAAGTCCATTATCCACGGAAGACTTAAGTGGGTTAACAACTTTGTCCGAAAGGAACACATCATGAGACCCTTCAACACATACATCCATATTCTTGTTGTTTTTATCTTCTGAAAGGTAATGGTACTGCTGCAGGGTGTTGGTTGATCGAATTTGATCAATGGAGATGTCGTAAGGTAGGTTTAGAGTTTCGAGTGTTGTCGTCAATGGTGGCTGGAAATGATTGATGATGGGATCCTTTCGGTCATTCTCATTGCTTAAATGAGTCTTTGCTTGAAATTCATTCAATGCTTGCGCGTTTAGAGCAGTGAAATGTGTATCCATGCAACTTGAATTCATCATTGAGCTTTGCTCTAATGAGATGTTGCACAGTGTCACAATATAATCCATCACATTTTGATCTTCACAAACCTGTTTTGAAACATTAAAAGAATTGACTCCAATCATAGCAACCAATAAAATTACTATACACACACACAGACATACTTGTTTGGCAACAAAAAGTTCTATTAATCCTTCTGCAACTGGAATCAAAATCCTAGTTCCAACTATTTCCTGCAAAAAAAGGGTAGTAAGAAGATATATCAAACAACTCAACAATGAGGGGCTTGAAGGTGTATCAATATACTAACCTCTAAAACATTGGAATCAGAGTTATTAGAGAAGTTGAACCATTTGGGTTGGTTTGATATCAAGGCTTGTGCATGACTTCTGTTTACAATCTCTCAAAGCAGCAGTATAAACTCATCAAAAACACAAACGAAACAAGGAGGAGGAGGAAAGAGGGAGAGACATTATAAGGTAATAAATAATATACCCAGAATCAAGGGGCATGCAAGAAGGAAGTTGGGCAAGCAGTTCACAGGATCTGGTTTTTAGATGCTGAAACATCACATCCCTGCATGGAAGAACTGTTGTCACTGGGAATTGAAGCTCTCCACTAGTTTCTATACTTTCAGCTCCACCACAACAACAATCCACCCACTCCAGAAACCTGACCAAATATCCATTAACATTGGTATATGAATATATATGTATTGTCGCCACATGCACGCAGCAGTTTATGATTTGAACTCCAACCTTTGATCATCACTGAGTTTCCAGAGAACACAATAATCCCAACCTTTAGGACCCACCACCTGCCTTAGTCTCTCCATGAGGTTTTGAAAGATGTTCATCCTAATGACCTTCAATGAAATTCAGAAAATGTATGCAATTTCCTTAAAAATAACAAAAAACCAGACACTTTTTGTCTTAATACAAAACAGACAAATCAATCAATTAATTACCAAAGAGGGAGAGAGAGGGAGAGAGAGAGAGAGAGAGAGAGAGAGAGAGAGAGTCCAAAGAGAAACCTGGTATATTCCAAAATCGAAATGCTTGCTTCTCTTGACTGAATGAAATAGGAAAACCAACAAACGAAGAATGGCAGACAAAACACAAAAGAAAACCAAAGATGCATACAAGGTTGAGTTGATAGCAATGGTTAACTGCATCATCATGCGATTGAAACACACACTTACCTCATCCTTAAACCCCCCACCCCATTTTGTAAAAAGAAAGAAGAAAAATCTTAAAACCCAGCAATGGAGAAACTTTCAAAGGTTTAATGAAGCCCTTGTCAGTGCATTCATTAGTTTTATATGTAGAAAGTATAGTTTTTGTTATTTGGTAGGTGAAATGCAGTGCTTGCATGAGAAAGAAGTTGAAGCTTATATATGGGATTATAAAATAAAGTAAAGAAATGGGAGATATATTGAAGGAGCAAATATTGCATGAGCTAAGATTACGTATAAAACTTTAACTAACTGCTTTATATAAGTTGTTGAAATATGGCTTATGTGTGTCAACTACTCTGCTGCTTTGGCTTCCAATGTAAAGAAAGACGAAAGTTAAAGGCATATGCATTCAGGCAGTTGCGTCCTGAATTGCCCAAGAGCCTGGTTGTTCCCCATTTGGAGGAATTTATTAACTGTCCTACTTTTTTTTTACTATATTTTTGGTGAGCTCAAAGCTGGATCATAGTGATTACCATGCATCTGCCCTAACTCAGACTACACCTCCATCAAAGATGCCAACATGCACAAAACAATTAATTTATGAATTTCTTTGCAACACTCTTTCTTTTCCCTAAAAACTAAATCAATAGAATCACTTGTCACAATAAAAACCAACGAAGTCATGGTGGAAGGACAAATGAATTAGAGTTTTCATAGCTAAGAATCAGATGGTTTTGAGGATGAAATAAATGTTTTTTTATAGGTGTTATATTGTTAACGATGGTTTGTATGAAAATGGTAAAATTTTGGGTTTTTGTAATTTTTCATATATTTTTAATTTGTTTTTATATTATTTTTTAATTTTCAATATATTTATAGTTTTTAAATAATTTTTATAATTTGATATATTTTTTTCATAAATTTTTATAATTTTAAAGAGAAAATACTATTTTTGCAACCATATCACACAATCTTGTCGTGACACATGATATAAAATGGCAACTGTTAAAGTTACGGTCAAAGAGCTTAATTGATGGAAATTCTAAAACTCCAAGTTACGAAATGTCACATTTGTTGCCAAAGCAGCTGTGATCACATTTGCAAATCAATTAAACAAATTATGCATGCTATCATGTTCAATACATAATCACAAGATGTTATGTAATCATATCTGGGATTAAAAAGAGCTTACGGAAGCTCTTTCAATAACCCGAGGTCATTTGAGGACTAAAGTGCAAAATTTCAAAGTTTACCGATTTGGCATAACAACCACGAAGGGATCATGTCGCGACATCAAGGACAAAAGCTTAGCGTCGCGATTTTAATAGTGCAATGTCGCGACTTTGGGAATAGGAGATTGACATCGCGACTTCAGCAAGGGACGTCGCGATGTGGAAAGCTGATGTCGTGATCTCAATAGGGTAGTGTTGCGACATGAAAGGCATATTCCTTCAATACTTGTACTATTTAATTCAACCAACTAATTTACAAATCTCATTTGGTCTTTAGACCTCAAAATGCTATTCAACTCACATATGTATTCAACATTTCAGCATTTTACTATTTACATGTAATGTGTAAGACAGTTCATATGCTTCAACTAAAATTTGACATTTACGAATTCCCATTCCAAAATGACCATTTACATTATAAACCGACTAAAATCTTAGGTACATGTCATATATTTAAAATGTAAAGAATTATACAAATATTGTTGAGTCGATAGTTGCAGATCAGATGCTGGATCACTCTTCGAGCCTTCGAGAACTACAAAATCTATGCATGGAATAAACAAACCGTACACTGAGCGATAAAGCTCAATGATATTTTCATGATTCATGTCAACAATACAAAAGCATTAACATATTAAATATACAATTCAACACTTGATCTAATTTCACTCATGCAAATTTCATGAATCAAGTTTATGCACTAATCCATTTAACCAAGTTGTATAAGTAATATGTTGTAATCACATAACATATTCATTTCCATTTCATTTCATTATCTCGTTCTTTCTCGAATCTATTGATTTGTATATTTTTCATATTAGCCCTTAGGGCTCGTAATAACTCGGTTCGCATGATCTTTCGCATGCTATCTTTAGTCATATTTCACATATATGTACATATGGTACCATTTCATATCATTATTTCAATTCAACATCATTTATCAAGTTCATACTTTATAATCCTTATTAACTGGACTCAAACTCAAGATAAATATACGGATCATCCAACCAACACACCAATCTGCCACCTCAGTGCACAATCGAATAAGCTGAAATAAATATACTGGCACATACTGCATAATTCGATAAATCGAAGTAATCATATTGGCACATAGTGCATCATCAGATAAATAGAAGTAATCTGCACTCAACGTTATCATATCATTCTGGCACATAGTGCACCATTGGATAAATTGAAGTATAAATTGTATATAAACCCATATACAATCTAATTTTATGGCATGCCAACTATATTTGAATATGCTCGAATAGTTAATAGGGTATCCAATGTCCAATTACATGTCATTACATATTCAATATCATAATTCCATACCATTTCCATCATCAATTCATATTATGAAATCATTTAACAAGTTCATATCATGCTAGTCTTTACAATGTTCGAAATCAACTCAATTCAATTCTCAATAACTCGATATCATCATATTCAAACCAAGTCATTAGGCATGTACACCCCATACCCGACCCGATTGGCAGGTTCGAGCTACAGGATGCAACATTCGTTGTCGAAGCAACTACGATCAATCACGATTCAAATTAACCATGTTGCAGGATATAAATTATAATATTCGTTCACAATATGAATAGGCCCTTTACGAGCTTATGAAAGCTCTTAAGGTGACTCAGAGTCGAATAAGGATCAAATTGTAAAGCTTTCAAATTATCGGGTTGATGTCGCGATTTCGGGGCTTCCTCGTCACGATGCAACTCACTGACTTGTTCTTATCACATCGTTTTTGAAATTCTCAGAATTTAAAACTGAACAAATGCCCACAAACCGATTATACCTAAGAATCCATCTACCGTATCTCTCACGAAGAATTCCCTCAATCGTAGCTAAATCAGAATCTTCTTTTACAGCATCGTCAGAATTTAACTGAATCCAATTCCCAAAGTTTGGCGGAACTGTTATTGGAATTTACCAGTTGGAAACATTTGCCTTTAGTGTAGAGGTATATTGTTTAGCCCAATTGTATGAAACTTTAATCACTCCACGTTATTCCATGGAAAACAAATAAGTTCTGGTTTTGTCAAATACACTAAGCTATCATACTAAAAAAACATTGCCAATAAACCCCTATCCAATTGCAACCTAAAATGATTTTGAAGATTGGTCGTAATCCAATCATGAAAATCACCTGAAAAAAAAGGAATTATGTTTGACTCTTGGTACAAGTCGCACCCATGTATCCTTAGCAGCATGACAATCATGTATGGCATGTAAAATGTCTTCATATTCATTACTGCAGATACTACAAGAACCATCAAGCCCAATCCCTATTTTTGCACGTTTTGAATTAGTAAGAAGACGTTGTTTGAGAATGAGCCAAATAAAATATCTAACCCTTCGAGGGCCTTGAAACTTCCAAGGTAGTTGCCAAATGACATTCTTAAGATTCTGTGACTCTTCCCGAATTTTCCAATATGCACTCTTGATTGAGAAGGATCCGTTTGAGGATTTGACCCAAATGAGAAAATCCGAATCGACTTCCGGATGAGGTGGAGGAGTACTCATAATGCACTTAACCATATCCCCCGTCACCCATAAACAAAATAAATCAAGATTACACAGCCCATCCTCCGTAACCATTTCACTAAGCAAGTTTTCCCTCTCCATATTCGAATGGGAAGGAATATGATTAACCAGAGGACCATAATTCGGGATCCAAGGGTCGTGCCAACAATTGATCAAATTACCATTCTTGACAAACCATAAAAGATTCTCTCTGACAAGTGACCAGACTTTAGAAAGGCTTCTAAAAAAAAGAAAAGAACAACTCCTCCCCTGAGTTAAGTACTCAGGTGAACCGATAAGGACTCTATACTTTGACTTGAGAACCTAAACCCATAAAGCATTTGAGTTGGAAACGACATTGAATCCGAGTTTCATCAAGAAGGATGTATTCTGATCTTCCAAACGCCTAAAACCATGCCTCCGAGATCTTGGCTGACAAACAAACTCCCAACTAACAAGCTCTATCTTTCGTTCCCGTTTCGAAACCCCCAAATGAATTGTTTAATAAATTTCTCAATCTCCTCACAGAGTCCTTTAGGGGTCCTCATCGATTGCATGAAGTAGCTTGGTATCGTTAACAACACTGATTGGGCCAATGTGGCTCCACCAACTAAGGATAATTTTCTAGCCTTCCAACTTTGCAGTTTGTTACAAACCCGATCAACAACGAACCTTAAAGCACTATTAGTCACTTTGTCATGAAAGGGAGGAACCAGATAAGAACCAAGATTTTGCACCCTGTTGAATCCCAACATGTCACTAAGGAATTTCGCAATCTCTTCATTAACTCATTTAGTGAAGAAAATATTAGATTTACGTGCATTTAACCAATGGCCGAAAAAAGTACAAAAAAGTTTTAGTATTCCACTCATCGAAATGGTTTGATTTTCATCCGCTTTCCAAAAAATGATAAGGTCATCTGCAAAAAAACAAATAAGAGATAGCTGGACTTGAACGACTTAAGCAGACAGGCTACCACTGACCACCTTGAATTGTCGAATGAATGTTGTCGCCAAGCCATTCCATACATAGAACAAATAACTATGGGGATAATAGACACCCCTGATGGATACCCTTGACTTGTCGGAACTTTAGGGACGACACACCATTCCAAAGAATTTGTATAGTAGAATTAGAGATAGCAGACATAATAACATTTTTCAAGAGATCAAGAATGCTGCAACTTTAAGAGAAGCCTCAATTAATTCCCAACGAACTCGATCATAAGCTTTCTCCAAATCAATCTTCACAGTCATACATTCCTTATTCTTCTACTTGCTTCTCATAAAGTAGATGACTTTTTGCGCTACAATAATATTATCATTAATGTTACGCCTTATTGTGAACCTTACTTGTTCCTGAGCAAATAATATTTGGAAATACTGTCTTAAAGTGATTGGCAATGACCTTCATAACAACTTTATGTAAGATTGAGCATAAATTGATCGGTCTAAACTGAGAAAAGTTTTCAAGGCCATGGACCTTGGGTAAAAGAACAACTAAAGTATTGTTTAAACTTGGGTCAATAAATTCCCCGTCGAAAATCTTTTTAACCCAACCACAAATAGAGCTACCAATGAGTTCCCATTGGTTTTGGAAAAAAAAAACATGAAAATCATCACTTCTGATGGCCTTTAAAGGTTTCATATCAAAAAGAGTAATCTTAATCTCCTCTGTAACTGCCTTACCAAAAACTAAACAAACGTATTCCTGAGACAATTTAGGAAAAGAGCTAGGAGGTAGTCCCAACATGTGTTTAGGGTGCTCACCATACAGTCGCTGGAAGAAATTAATTGCCTTAATCTGAAGGACATCATCATCATAAACTCATTCCCTTCGATTAATCTTCAGAACAGAAATCTTATTCTATTTTATTCGCTGATAGGTGTTATTATGAAAGAACTTTGTATTTCGATCTTCTATGAGAAGCCAATCACATCTAACCTTTTGTTTCCATAAAAATTCCTCATAATGGAGGACGCTTTTTAAATCTTCCCTAATCTTCATTTCAGCATTGAACAATTCTTTTGAATCTGATTTGTCCACCACCTTCTGAATACCATTCTAGATTCCCTTTGTTTTAATTATTCATTATTGTAAGTTGTAACCGGATTTTCCCCGTATACAAAAGATGTGAAAGTGATCGCATTCTCGATTCCCTTTATTTTATTTGGGAAGAAATTTCAAAGTTTCTCTTTTTACTCTTATTTTATTTTATTTTTTTTTCATTAGGCGCGGCTAATCCATGCTCACTTTTTTGCATTAAAAAATTTCAACATTTTTGCGTCACAAATTGGATGAAAATTTTTAGGTTAAAATATGACACAAGTCCTTATGCCATTCAAAAATTGAAATTTAGTCCCTTTATTTTTTAGATTTCAAAATTTTTGGTCCAACTGTTAATCATATTAAAATTATTCTATTAAATTCAGATTCATTGTGATATTTCTTTTACATACCTACCAAGTGAGTTTTTTTTAATATCACACTGATAATTTTTGTTAAATTTAGATTCATTGTAATATTATTATTTTTTGTTATATGACTATCAAGTGAATGTTTTCTTTCTTTTAAAATGTCATATCAATAAATTTAACAGTGTTAATAGTTAGACATAAATTTTAAAATGTAAAAAGTAAAAAAATAAAATTCTTGAAAATAAAACTAAATTCTAAATTTGTGAAGAATACAAACTTATATAATATTTTAACCAAATGTTTATGATAAGAATAATGAGAACCAAGTAATTTCATCCTTTAGAGTAAAGTGAATTTTTTTAAAATATAGATTATTGAATGAAAATAAAATCTAAACCATGGATTTATATATAAGATTAAAATAAAAAAATCAATAGTTTTTACCGTGAAACGATTAAGAAAAAGGTAAAAGAAAAACATTGCAGGATTCAAAGTCAGAATGCAGCCCAACATTTCGTTCAGATCTTCCATTAGCTGTTGCGCCACTTCACTCGCTCCATTTTTTATTTTTAATAGTTGTACAGGGATTTTGTGAGTATAGTAATTTCATATTTCCCTATGACTATGAGTTTCCATGGCTCCGCTCCTCTTTCCAACAACACTCATTTTCCCTCTGGGTTTCCACTGCTCCTCCTCATGGGTGAATGCTGCTTGCGCCTCACCATCACTACTTGGGTTTTCTGATTTCTATATTTCCATCACCTTGGATTGGAATGTTCAAAAGAGACCTGTGGCATGATTCTGTTGAGTTCAAACTTAAACGAATATAAAATATGTTAATATCATATTTAAATTCGAGATTTATCAATATTTTTAGGGTAATCTGTTTGTTGAAGGGGTCATTCGAATGTCTTGGGTGAAGTCTTCATTCGGTGGGCCCAGTTGCAGTTTAGGTAGCTCTTCATTGCCAGATTCTAAAACGTGGTGTTCCTGCACGAAATCATGCGGTTCATTAGCATGCAAATCTCCTCGGTATCGGCATTGGCGTGCCCATATTTGGTGCTTGCACAACCACATCAGAAAGCACCCTCCTTCGCGGCATGGATATTGATGTTCAGGTTAAAATAAACGTTAATTTCTGCTATTATAAAAAGTTGTATATTTTAATTTAATCATTTTTAATCTTTTTATTTTTTAAATTTTTAAATTTTAATCCTTACCGAAAAGATAACGTTAAGTTCAATAAATTAAGTACTATTATTTTCAAACTCTGATGTGACCAATATATGATTACATGTGAAATGTCATGTCATCTTGTTATTTCTACATATTATTTATTAAAAATTTAATTGATGGATATAACGAAAATAATCAAGTTTTAAAATTCGAAATATAGAGATTTAAAATGACCCAATTGAAGAATATAGACTAAATTCATAATTATACGCATAATAAGAGACTAGTAATCAAATGGATTTAATTGCTACTATTTAAATTAGGACTAGGATTTCAAAAATCAAAAAGCAAAAAGACTAAAAGTGACCTATTCGAAAAATACAAGATTAAAAATATCAAAATTAAAATATAAAGACTAATTCATAATTTTCTCAAAGATAGAGAGTAATAATAGAATTTAGCGAAAAATAAATACTAGAACTTCAATATTTATTGTTTCCTATTGAATGGATTATATAATATAAGTTATGTCAATGTTAATCAACGCCACTTTTTCTGAAAACTCCAGAAAAGAGAAATAAATTAAAATTTTGTTCCAACGTGACCAAATTCAACCGCCGTACTTGTCAGCAATATATATATATATTCATTTTGTGGGTACTTATCCTAACATTCCAGTCGTGATTTATACTGTTGTCCTTTTTTTTGGATCCACATTTATATTGTCCTCAAATAAATTATAAATAATTTAATATATTCAATGAGAATTTGCAATTGGTCACCCAACTTTGTTCACCACGTTTTAATATGTTTTTAAGGGTAAATTCTATAATTGGTCACTTAAATTTCACATGTTTCTATTTAGCACTAAAAATAAAAATTTACAATTTAGGCATTGTTATTACATGCTTTCATAGTCGCTGTTATATGCTTTTATCATCTTAGTCACTCGTTAATTTTTCATTTGATACACTCATTTTAGTCATCTAATTTCAATAATTTTTTTTATTTTTTACTCATTTTATCATTTTGATTTTTTATAGGATTAATTTTAGCTTTTCGGAAAAGAGGAAAACCTGAAATTTTACTAAAAAAATTCGGATTAGAAAAATTATTTTGTCTTTTTAATTTTCTTTATTTTTCTTTTTAAAATTAATTTCATTTTTTTCCTCAATAAAAGGGAATGGAAAAACCTAGGGTTTTATAGGGAATATCTTGGACTTCTATAGAAAAAAAGCTCCACTGTAAAATTTTATCAAATGCCATGGGTTTTTTTAGCCCGGTTGAATTGGTCCATACCAATTCAAATAATTTCTTCCACTATCGATAAATTTTAGAAATTTATAGGAATGGGAATTACTAGGGCTTCTATGGGAATTACCTGAGTTTTTTTTAATTAGGTTGAATCGATATGCATCAAATTTTGATTTAATTGGTCTAAAATTTAGACCAATATTCTAAATGATTTTCGGTTCAATCGATCAATCTTATCTAATTCAGATAACCATAGTTTTTCTTAAAAAAAATTAGATAATTCCCTATAAAATCCCACATATTTCCTTTTTAGTAAAAAAATAAAATTAATTCCAAAAAATTAAAAAAATTAAAATCGTTTTTGATGTAAAAATCCAAGTTTTCTCTATAAAAAGCTCAAGTAATTTTCAATTAAACACCAAGTTTTTCCTCTTATTGAAAAAATTAAAATTAATTCTAAAAAGGGAAAAAAATAAATTTTCCAGTAAAAACTAAAGTTTTGTTCCTATAAAATCCCGGGCAATTTCCAATAAAATCCTAGGTTTTTTGCTTCCCTTTTATTGAGAAAAAAAATTGAAATTAATTCTAAAAAAAAAAAGAACTAAAAAGATAATATGGTTTTTCTAACCCAAATTTGTTAGGTAAAATTTCAAGAAAAAATTAAAATTAATTTTAAAAAATAAAAGAAATTAAAAAGATAAAATGAGTGACAAAAATTAAAATTTATTAAAATTGAGCAACTAAAATAAGTGTTTCTAAAGTAAAATTAATGGCCAGTAATTAAAATGATAAAAAGTATGTAACCACAGTACTTAAATTACAAAATTTTCATTTTCAGGTCTCCAAAATAAAAATTTTATAAAAGTTAAATGACTAATTATAAATTTACCCAAACTATTATGAAGTTGAACCACAAACACCAAGGGCAATTAGTGAAAGGAAAAAAAAGGTGGGACATATTTTAGATATAGAATTAATTACTGGACTCGAGTGAAAGCGAATATTCTTTCCTTTTAGTTTAAATTAAAATTTTAAAGTTTGCACAATACCATATTAAGCACATGCGTGAAAAAAGTTTTTCTTTGAAGCCTATCAAGTTTTTTTTTTTTTTTTTTTTATGAATTATAAATAACGATTAACGCGATTTGAACTCAAATTATACTTGAGACGGTGAACACTTTAACCATCAGATCAATATATGAGATTGAAATCTGAACATTATATTTCAAGTAGAATAATTTTATATTAAATTTTATTACACTTTATGATGAGGGTGAAAAAATATTGTATTTAATAATGAATATAAGTAGAATATAAATGTTTTAATATTATTAAACATGTGCTCAATTCTTAAATTTGTAATTTGTAATTTTTTATTTAAATATAATATAAAAATATGCAAAGATAAAAAGATAATAATAATAATTTTAATTTATAATTTAAAAGAAAAATATATTTAAAATTTCATAAAGAAATTGATGACTTGATTAAATGTTGCTTCAAAGCAATAAACATAACTGAGCTGTAGCTCATTGGTAGGATATTCAGTTCACCTTCCCCAGAAATAAAACTATTATTATTATTTTATCAAGAACAGTTTTTAAATTTTTTAATTGACATGATATTTTAGAAAAAAGAAAACTGCAACATCAACTTCGATAAAGTTAATATATAAAGATTCTTTCTACAAAATAATAAATTAGAAAATTAATGTATGAAAAGGAAAGTAAAATATATAGTATGAACATAGATACGCAAAATACAATGTATTCCAGAATCCAGGTCTATTACCAAAATAAAATAAAAAAAGAAAAAGAAAATCCAGGTCTGTTACCAAAATAAATAAAAAAAAGAAAAAGAAAATCCAGGTCAAACTGCGACAATCCCAAAGACCGGAGAAATTCCAGTTTGATTTCTTAATTCAGTTTTCGGACAGCTTCATTTGTCAATCGTAATTTATAATACAAAGACTTTCAATAATAAAATCTGTGTCTCAGATACTATCTCTTTCTTTCTATTTTCCTTTCTCTTTTTCTCTCTATAACCCTTTCTGGTATTCTCTTTCTCTTATTTATCAACTGCTAATCTTTTATCCATGTTTTTCTGTGCTCTTCTTTTAATTACATCAAAAAGATGGGATTTTGGAGTTAGTGTATTTTCTTTTTTACTTTATGCTCTGTTTGGAAGGGGAGAAAGAGTATGAAGCGTAAAGAAACTTGTTTTCTAAAGTTCTGGGTTCCCCCCTCTCTTTTGTTCTTCTCTGTTCCTCTTGACTCATTAACTTCTGGTTTTGAAATTAACGAAAGGCTAAAAAGTGTCTTCGATCATATTTTTGGCTGCTTATTTATTGGAGAGAAACAGCTTTTGTTTCCCATCTGTTGGATTCTGATTTCTTATTTCTTTTATATATAATTTCAAGTTTTTTTTTTGGTTACTTGTGGATTGAACTTCAATCGTGGGCATAAATTTAGAAGTGGCTTTTGGTTGTGAGATCGAAGACTTAGTGTATAATAAAAGTTCTAAGAAAAGGAAGATCATAGCAAGCTAGGATCTTTGTATTTACTATTTCAATGGCACGTGACAGCTTTTAGTAATTAGATTTGTTTTAATTTATTGTGAGCCTGTACAGGTAAAATTGAAATCAAACAAGGAGAGATGGATGAGAATGGAAAAATACGCCCAAATTGTGCTAATGCTGCTAACCCCTACCATGTATGTGGTGCATATTGCCTAGAAAAGGTTGCTGATGGCAAGGGATACAAGGAAAAGGATAAAAAGATATTAGGTAATCAGTCTTACCCCGTTGTGCTCGATTTTCCGAACTGATCTTTGCAAAACATGGTATTCCACAGATGAAGTTGTTCAATTCTAATACTTTTTTTTTGCATTTGGAAAGATGATCAAATCATTTTAGGAGTTCATAAACACTAGAATCCCTTATGCTTTCATGTACTATTGGTTCGTGATCGATTCAATGTGATTCATGTAAGGTGGATGATTGAAATCTAGTTTATGGTTTAAGTAACCTAATAAAAGTTTATTTGTGGAACTAATTAATCTAAAAGGCGAAGTTTGGTCTATCTTTAAATGTTTGGTAGAAAGTGTGAATAAGGAATTCCTATGTTCGGAAAATTTTTTTGTTTCCAAATCATCAAATGCAGCTTGGTTAAATTCAGAGTACAAAGAATTTAAGTTTCTTGTTAGTACCTGAACAGTTAGGTTTCTTTGGTTCTTGGCTGATATAGGCATGTGGTTAAGCCTAACCTAGAAACTTTTGATTTATTAGCTTAAGTCAAAGCTTTGTTGATCACTTTCTAAAGGCAGGTTTTATTTGCATTTCCATTTGTTAGATAACCGCAACGGTATAAAAGAAGTTGTGCGTAACAAAAGGACTGATGATGGAGGGAGATCACAACCAAATTGCTCTAAAGCATCGAATCCTTACCATGAATGCAATGATAATTGCACCCAGAGAAGTTCCAAGGCCAATATTCAGGGGGTTAGAAAGGAATCAGGTCTCTGCTCATGATTAAAAGTTATTTACTATATTATTGTTTAGGTTTTTGTTGATCTTCTAAAACTAGGTGTTTATTTCTTTTTAATTGTTAGAAAATCACAATGGTATAAAACAAAGTGAGCTTAGCAAAAAGAAAGGTGGCGAGGGAAGAGTGCACCAAAATTGCGGGAAGGCATCGAATCCATACCATGAATGTGATGAAAATTGTTTCAACAAAACTACAGAGGCCAAGAAAGAACCAGGTTTCCGATGATATGATTAAGAGAACTGTTGTATTTGTTCATGTGTATTCTGTGGGTTTTACTGACCATTTTCTGAACATAGGAATACATGTTTTCAGTTTTATTTGTTCGATATTTGCAATGGTATAAAACGAGGTCAGCTTAGGAAAAGAAGGATGTCGAGAGAACAGTAAGCATCTAATAATGCTTATCATGAATGCAACGAAAATTGCTTTGAAAGGAATAACGATGCTACACAGGGGATCAGAAATGAAACAGATTTTAATCCCACCCCACCCCAAAATCCAAAACCTTTGTCATAATTCTATTACTCATTATCACTAAGTTGCTAGAACAACTCCACTGAAAACTTGTTTTGTTTTTTGAGTTGCAGTTATATTTGGTGAAACAATAAGGAATACAGTAAATTCTTATAAAGAGATAACTAAATACAACCTTTGGATAGAAGGACTCCTCTTGAATGGATCAAGATTATTTTCCCTCCCTTGAATGGAGACTGGATGGAATAGTGGAGGTAGTCAAAGGCCACATCAATCTTATTGTTGGCTATTCATAGAACCTTGGGAGTATTTGTAGATGTTCTTAAAGAGTTTCATAAGCCATGTTGTTCTTAGATCATGGCATGTTTGATGATCTTGTTTTGGCATAATGTTGCATGCTGAGGGTAATTTTTAATCTGATACACTTTTGAGATGCATTTCCACCAGTTTGATGACATCTAACGACTTGATTCTTCCTTGAGATTGATGTTTTCTTTCAAGGTGCACAGATTCACTGTTGCATTTTCATGACTACGGTCTTGTCATTGTAGGTTCCAAATTAATTGATGATTCCAGAAGCTTTGACAGGAAAAAGAAGGGATCCGAGTCTCAGCCGAAGTCCCCTCGAGCACTTGAGATTACCCCTGCCCTAGGTGCAATTTACCATGGTGACCCCAACTCACTTCAGTCTCATTTACATAGGGAGAAGATGGAAGCAGAGAATGACGAGTCCTTTTCTTCTTTTGAGCGACACCCTGAAGAGATTTGTTCCCAAGAGCAATCTTTTGACAAGGCTCAAATTCAATACTCTCAACCGTTGCCTATGTCTGGCAAAATCATGGTTGGTCCCTCTTACAAACTCGCAAAGGCTTACACTTACATATGAAAGCTTAGTGATTCTTGATTTTTTATAAATGTAAATCGTTTCTTTTATCCTCCTCTTTGACAGTCTCCTGGTGATACAGCAACCAAATTTAAAGGGGAGAAGGTTCAAATTTCCCCTAAGGTAAGTTCAGATGCAAAGACCAAGGATGGGAGAGAAGATGTGGCTAGCTCAACCTTCAGTTTCACAGGGATCATCCAAGATCTAGAAGAGAGTGATAAGGAAGATGTCCAATCCATAATCTCTGAGTCCTGTGTATCAGTTGGAAAATACCTTGTGAAAGAAAGCATCTCCTTGACTCTACAGTCAATTTTTGATAAATATGGAGACATAGCAGCTAACTGTCGGTTGGAATCGGCTTCCATGCGCGCATATTATTTAGAGTGCTTGTGTGCTGTGGTTCAAGAGATGCAATCCACTTCATTCAATCAACTGACCAAATCAAAAGTAAAAGAAATTTTTGCTGTTCTTAAGGATGTAGAATCTGCAAACATTGACATTAGCTGGCTGCGTGCTCTGCTCGATGAAATCTCAGAAGCCATCAATCTTTCCAGTCAACGACAAACTTTTGAAGCCAAAAAGGTTAAGTACGAAAGTTCGTTAGATTCTGTAAAGAAAGAACTGGAATCTCAAATGGAAAATCTATCTCAGAAAGAAAAGGAGGCTGCTGATGCCCAGGAACAAGTTGCAGAAATCAAGGCCCGTTTGGATGACATGGAACATGAATGTTCTCAGTTGGACAAAACTATTTCATCTATAGCATCAATCAACGAGAAGTTCCAGGGCAAATCTCTGGTAGATGGGCTCCTGTAATATTGTTTGCGAAGTAAGACATTACATTAGTATTTAGATACCTTGATAGCGTCATGAAAGTGTTGTGTGTAGAGAAATTGATGATAGGGTTTCATGCTTGTTTTCAAGCACTATATATAATCTGATTCCTGGCTTTCTGGAATAAATTAACTGCCAAGAAAAATTATGAGTCCTTGATAGCCTCAGGACTTTGTTCATGATATGGGTCACATTTTGCATTTGAAATGAAGAAGAGTTCAATAAAACCAGTTCCAACATTTATCTGCTTGACGCTTTCCTTAATCCTTGGTGTTGTGGCTGCTTATATAAATCAATGCTTTTCTTGTTTGCAAGCTATGAAATTGACCTCATCATCACAATCCGATTTGCCGCAATTACACATTCTCATGACATCGCATTTGTAACTCACTTGCTCATCGTGTCATTGGCCAACGCTTCTATAATCAACCCAGAAATCTAAATCATGGTCCCTACACCCTCGAAAAGAAGGCATGAATCAACGAAACTTCGATAGTTATGAAGGATGGTGTAAGAGATGTTTGTTTCTACAATGATTTTAAGTATATAACACAAAACGCAAAGCAAGAGATCCATCAACACATTCAATCAAATTCGAAGACTAAAGACTTAAGCATGGAAAAGAGGCATTCTCATATGAAATCCTCAAGAAACAGATTGTAAAACAAATGTCAAGAAAAAGGGGCAATGTTGTAACTTTCCCAGACTTGAGAACCTATCACCGGTGAAGCTTCATGGCCCAAGCATGTCGAATGCCCATTTGTTCTCTCTCCTAACAGCCTCTTCTGCCTCAGGGGTGTAATCGTTCTTGATGTTGAAGGTAGTGCGAATCTCCTCGGGTGTCCTCCCCTTTATATGGTTGGCAACAGTTTGGCATGTCAAGTCCAACAAGCTCTCTATTTTCAAATTGTTGGCCGCCTGCAAGCAAACCCCATTCTCGTGATAGTAGAATAGAACCAAGATTCAAGAAAAAGAAGATGGCAGAATGGCAAATTGGAAAAAGAAAAGAAACTAACCAGGATGAGGTCGAAGAGGGTGTTTTGGTCAACCTTGACAAAATTAGCATCCCATTCGTAGAGTTCGTCAACGGAGAAGTCTTCCTTGCCAGCGGCGGCATCTACGTGCTTCTTGCAGTAGTCGAGAACCTTGGATAAGATGTTGCCGGTGACGCCAGGGACAAGGATGAAGTTGTCATGGCCACCCTTTTCGTACGAGTTTTTGATCGTCTCAGACTGGAGTGCAACCGCTTCCTCCACCTCGAAAACTTTTGGTCGGAGGTCCTCAACTTTATCTTCGTCGGTCCCATTGTTTTCTTGTACAATTCTCTGATCACAAACCCTTATCTTCAAGAACTAGAGTAACAATGACAAAGCAACGTCCTTCAAAACTTGGGAGGGATGGATGTATGGTTAGCTGCACTATGAATTCTTATATACTAATAGTAACAGATATTTTTCAAAAAAATAAAATAAAAAAGTAACAGATATGTGTTATATATAAAACGCAACGATGTCGTTTGAGGGCCTATTTAGATTCTATAGGTATAGGAGTTGAAGAAGTACTGAAGCCTTTCAATGTTCTCTTAATTCTGTTAATAGATATAGCATAGTATGCTGCGTTGTAATGCTAATGATGTTAGTAATACGGTGAGTTTAGGAAAAAGGGATACGATGCGTTTAAAACAAAACGCGTTAACACATATATCTGTTACTTTTTTATTTTTTATTTGAAAAATATCTGTTACTATTAGTATATATAAGAATTCATACGTGCAACTAACCATATATCCATCCCTCCAAAGTTTAGAAGGACGTTGCTCTGTCATTGTTACTCTAGTTCCTGAAGATAAGGGTTTGTGATGAGAGCATTGAACAAGAAAACAATGGGACCGACGAAGATAAAGTTGAGGACCCCCGACCAAAAGGTTTTCGAGGTGGAGGAAGCGGTTGCACTCCAGTCTGAGACGATCAAAAACTCGTACGAAAAGGGTGGCCACGACAACTTCATCCTTGTCCCTGGCGTCACCGGCAACATCTTATCCAAGGTTCTCGACTACTGCAAGAAGCACGTAGATGCCGCCGCTGGCAAGGAAGACTTCTCCGTTGACGAACTCTACGAATGGGATGCTAATTTTGTCAAGGTTGACCAAAACACCCTCTTCGACCTCATCCTGGTTAGTTTCTTTTCTTTTTCCAATTTGCCATTCTGCCATCTTCTTTTTCTTGAATCTTGGTTCTATTCTACTATCACGAGAATGGGGTTTGCTTGCAGGCGGCCAACAATTTGAAAATAGAGAGCTTGTTGGACTTGACATGCCAAACTGTTGCCAACCATATAAAGGGGAGGACACCCGAGGAGATTCGCACTACCTTCAACATCAAGAACGATTACACCCCTGAGGCAGAAGAGGCTGTTAGGAGAGAGAACAAATGGGCATTCGACATGCTTGGGCCATGAAGCTTCACCGGTGATAGGTTCTCAAGTCTGGGAAAGTTACAACATTGCCCCTTTTCTTGACATTTGTTTTACAATCTGTTTCTTGAGGATTTCATATGAGAATGTCTCTTTTCCATGCTTAAGTCTTTAGTCTTCGAATTTGATTGAATGTGTTGATCGATCTCTTGCTTTGCGTTTTGTGTTATATACTTAAAATCATTGTAGAAACAAACATCTCTTACACCATCCTTGATAACAATCGAAGTTTCGTTGATTCATGTCTTCTTTCCAAAGGTGTTGGAACCATGGTTCAGATTTCTGGGTTGGTTATAGAAGTTGGCCAATGACACGAGATGAGGAAGTGCGTTACAAATGCGAAGTGCGGCAAATCAGATTCTGACGATGAGGTCAATTTCATAGCTTGCAAACAAGAAAAGCATTGATGTATATAAGCAGCCACAACACCAAGGATTAAGGAAAGCGTCAAGCAGATAAATGTTGGAACTGGTTTTATTGAACTCTTCTTTCATTTCAAATGCAAAATGTGACCCATATTATAAACCAAGTCCTGAGGCTAAGATCAAGGACTCTTAATTTTTCTTGGCAGTTCATTTATTCCAGAAAGCCAGGAAGCAGATTATATATAGTGCTCAAAAACAAGCATGAAACCCTATCATCAATTTCTCTACACACAACACTTTCATGACGCTATCAAGGTATCTAAATACTAATGTAATATCTTACTTCGCAAACAATATTACAGGAGCCCATCTACCAGAGAGTTGCCCTGGAACATCTCGTTGATTGATGCTATAGATGAAATAGTTTTGTCCAACTAAGATCATTCATGTTCCATGTCATCCAAACGGGCCTTGATTTCTGCGACTTGTTCCTGGGCATCAGCAGCAACCTTTTCTTTTTGAGATAGATTTTCCATTCGAGATTCCAGTTCTTTCTTTACAGACTCTAACGAACTTTCGTACTTAACCTTTTGGCTTCAAAAGTTTGTCGTTGACTGGCAAGATTGATGGCTTCCTTATCACTCTCTTCTAGATCTTGGATGATCCCTGTGAAGCTGAAGGTTGAGCTAGTCACATCTTCTCTCCCATCCTTGGTATTGCATCTGAACTTACCTTAGGGGAAATTTGAACCTTCTCCCCTTTAAATTTGGTTGCTGTATCACCAGGAGACTGTCAAAGAGGAGGATAAAAGCAAATATTTACTTTTATAAAAAATCAAGAATCACTAAGCTTCATATGTAAGTGTAAGCCTTTGCGAGTTTGTAAGAGGGACCAACCATGATTTTGCCAGACATAGGCAACGGTTGAGAGTATTGAATTTGAGCCTTGTCAAAAGATTGCTCTTGGGAACAAATCTCTTCAGGGTGTCGCTCAAAAGAAGAAAAGGACTCGTCATTCTCTGCTTCCATCTTCTCCCTCTGTAAATGAGACTGAAGTGAGTTGGGGTCACCATGGTAAATTGCACCTAGGCAGGGGTAATCAAGTGCTCGAGGGGACTTCGGCTGAGACTCGGATCCCTTCTTTTTCCTGTCAAAGCTTCTGGAATCATCAATAAATTTTGAACCTACAATGACAAGACCGTAGTCATGAAAATGCAACAGTGAATCTCAAACAAATAAAACTGAACACATGTATGCCTATGTTCAGAAAATGGTCAGTAAAAACCACAGAATACACATGAACAAATACAACAGCTCTCTTAATCATATAATCGGAAACCTGGTTCTTTCTTGGCCTCTGTAGTTTTGTTGAAACAATTTTCATCACATTCATGGTATGGATTCGATGCCTTCCCGCAATTTTGGTGCACTCTTCCCTCGCCACCTTTCTTTTTGCTAAGCTCACTTTGTTTTATACCTTTGTGATTTTCTAACAAAAAAAAGAAATAAACACCTAGTTTTAGAAGATCAACAAAAACCTAAACAATAATATAGTAAATAACTTTTAATCATGAGCAGAGGCCTGATTCCTTTCTAACCCCTGAATATTGGCCTTGGAACTTCTCTGGGTGCAATTATCATTGCATTCGTGGTAAGGATTCGATGCTTTAGAGACCATGCTGCATTTGATGATTCGGAAACAAAAAAATTTTCCGAACATAGGAATTCCTTATTCACACTTTCTACCAAACATTTAAAGATAGACCAGACTTCACCTTTTAGATTAATTAGTTCCACAAATAAACTTTTATTAGGTTACTTAAACCATAAACTAGATTTCAATCATCCACCTCGCATGAATCACATTGAATCGATCACGAACCAATAGTACATGAAAGCATAAGAGATTCCTGTGTTTATGAACTCCTAAAATGAATTGATCATCTTTCCAAATGCAAAAAAGAAGTATTAGAATTGAACAATTTCATCTGTGGAATGCCATGTTTCGGAAAATCGGCACAAGGGGTAGAGATTGATTACCTAATATCTTTTTATCCTTTTCCTTGTATCCCTTGCCATCAGCGACCTTTTCTAGGCAATATGCACCACATACATGGTAGGGGTTAGCATTAGCACAATTTGGGCCTACTTTTCCATTCTCATCCGTCTCTCCGTTGTTTGATTTCAATTGTACCTGTAAAGGCTCATAATAAATTAAAACAAATCTAATTACTAAAAGCTGTCACATGCCATTGAAATAGTAAATACAAAGATCCTAGCTTGCTATGATCTTCCTTCCTTTCCTAGAACTTTTATCATACACTAAGTCTTCGATCTCACAACCAAAAGCCACATCTAAATTTATACCCACGATTGAAGTTCAATCCACAAGTAACAAAAAAAAAACAAAAACTTGAAATTATATATAAAAGAAATAAGAAATCAGAATCCAACGATGGGAAACAAAGCTGTAATTTATCAATTATTTATCATTACATCAATAATAATTTTTGAGTGAGCTTAAAAAGAAAATTAACTTTTAAACATAAAATATTATCTCTCACCAAATTGTGCATATAGATAATGTCACCGATTTATCTTGGTGTCGTAAGTCAACTTGATATTTAATTTTTAAAAGTAGAATTTTAATATTTAATTTTTTTTCACTAACTTGATAACTTTTTGACATGCAATAGAAAAAATAAAAATACAGTGACAAACAATTGGAGTGCATTTACTATTCTTAATATGGAGTATGTACCTATTTCAAATTTTTTTTACTCACACGTTAAAATATTTTTTTTTTTTAATTTCGTACATATTGTATATGTGTTGCTATTATTATTAGTTTCAAGCCCCATATTTTATTATTTATTAGATGTTATTTTTAAACACACATGTGTTTTATATATGTGGTTTTCACACTTCTATGTGTGTGGCATATGTTTCTAATATAATTAATTGACATATATTATATAGTTAAACATGTATATATTTTAATTATATAAATATTATGCGATTCAAGTGCCAAGGAGGTGGTGTGGGCTGGTGAAACAGGGCACCGACTTGACTCATGGATGGTGTAAGGAGAGACGTGGAGGTGTTGGGTATGGAGAAGAGGGGGGAGGCTTGATGGGGTGGTGCGAGAGGAGGTTGCTGGAGTGAGGCGAATAATACAGTGAAGATTGGTGCTGAAACCAGGAATTGGTGGCTGCTTATATGGGATGTAAGACGATGATCATAACAATCTGATTTGCCGTAATTACGCATACTCATGACTTTGCATTAGTGACGCACGTGTTCATTGTGTCATTCGCTGACTTTTCTATAAGCAACCATGTGTTTCAACTTTCTCAAATAAACTCACCCCTTAGAAGAAGACATGTAACCAAGTAAACTTGGATTGTTATCAAGGATGGTGTAAGAGATGTTGTTTTTCTACTTCGATTTTAACTAGAGTAGATACCTCAAAGCGGAAAGCAAGACATCGATCAATACATTCAACCAAGCTTGAAGTAAAGACTAAAGAAAAGAATGGACAAGAGACATTCACATATGA